>BLKM01000799.1:1395114-1410114 GCA_013340265.1 Coptotermes formosanus | reverse complement strand
TATGCAAACGGCAAAACACTAGGCTGCCCCCAAACCTGCAACTGAGGGTTGGTATTTGGCGATATATTGGGACCGTTTGGCCGCGGTGCCACCATATACTACGTACAACAATTTAAGCCGAGTAATTGAACCCTAGTGGGACGAATTTAAATCCGCAGTATATACAGAACGTTACTCTTATCCTATCCCCGAGTATGGCAGCTTTATCGTGTACGAAGCCTGCATCCGCCGGGACATACCGTGACAGCTGCCGAGCTCAGCTTACCGATAAAAGAAACACACTGTATTTCGTTTGAATGTTTATTTTCGGACTCTTCTATGTTTATGCGAGTTTTTCGTAACAATAGTGATATCTTGAAAGAAAATTAGCGAAATAAACGCCTTCAGGAATTACTGCTTGTATCGTAATGTGCCTGATTTTGTGCCATTTTTGTTTACAGCCCGAAAAAACAACCAGCAGTTTCCTTCGTCAGAGGAAGAGACGAGGGCACTGATATATAACTACCAACCCGCCTATACAGGCAATGCTGGAGCTAAGTTTGAACAGTGCTATTTTTTCACCGACTGACAGTAGCGCTTTGCTGATACAGCCAGTGATCATTAATTACATCGTGATGAGTTGGAATATGAAGTTCTTGATAAGATACAGGATTGTCTTTCTAGAAAGCGAAACCGGGAAGCGAACTTATGGTTCAGCCCGACTTGAATGAAAGAGCGTCCGACTCCTCCGCCAGAAAACACACTCAGCCAAAAACACAGTATTCCGTGATCTTTGTACCTCGTGACAATAATGTGAAAATAAAAATCCTTATACAGAATTTCAGTGTGTCGAAATTGTGCGCAAACTGTATAGCTCAGTAAATACGTGTAGTCACAAGGTTACTGGTTAGACGTCCGTGGAATGCGAGTTTCATTTCCCGGCAGGGGCACAGATGTGTCTGTTCTCTACAGCATCCGGACCGACCTGGAGTCCTCCTGGCAGTGTCTCTAATGTGGCCTGGAGGCTAGTCATCTAGTACGTGGAGATACATTCCACAGCCAGTTTTCCACACGTCTTTACGCTATGACACTTCAATGCGATCTGAGAATGGCACTAGAGGAGGCTTTCTATGCGATGAAGCCGCCACAGCCAGGTACAGGATAAAACGGACCATTGGCGCACCCAGGGGGGGGGGGGATGCCGGGCTGCAACCCCCCCCCCCAAAGCGAAATTGAAAATACACAGATTTTGTAGACACGATCTTATCAAAGGTTGTACGTGATTTACGCTTCAGTCTAAATCAGTCACTGAAATCAACTGATGATTAGTACACTCGAAATTTTGAAAAATATAAATAAAACTTACAAATATGTAGATTATTTTGTTTTTCAGTTACTTTTAATTTTCCCTGTAACCTAACTAGTTGTCGCCTCGGAGATTTTGACTTGATTTTTGTAACTTAAAATTAGACGTAATTCATATATAGCCTCAGGGTCAGCCCGCCCTCCCAAAAGGAAAATTCTGGGTGCGCCTATGAGACGGACACTAACTAACTCCATGGAACTGAGGCCTTCTTGAGAAGCTAACAGTTTCTCAGCTACTCAACAAATTCCCCGCATTTTATGGAACCCGGAGGTTCATTACCGCATTCACAACAGCCCGCCACCTGTCCCTATCTTGAGCCAGACCAATCCAGTTCATGCCCCCATTCCACGTCTTGAAGATCCATTTTAATATTACCCTCCCATCTACACCTGGGTATCCCAAGTGGTCGCCTTCCCTCGGGTCTCCCCACCAAAATCCTGTATGCACCTCACATGTATAATAATTATGGTATAAACGTTGTAACATTTTTTTTCAAGTTTATTGTGCCGCTGTACACTATAGACCTACGTTTCATTCAAATAAAGCGAACCTGACCGCGATGGTTATGCCTGCTTTTGCGCAATATTGACTACTGATGCAGCTGCAAAGCTCACCTGCTACCGCAGCTGATTAAACTATCACTCGCCTTCAGCTGTAGGATACTGCACTACAGGTGTACCGTGTCACTGCCGTTATCAGTGACACTTTCCACCATAAGGAATCTCGCTTCGCACCCGTCATGCATTCGAGCTTGCAAACGAGAATGCGAAAGGTCAGCTGCGTCATATTGCAACATACCTAAGGCTCATGTTACCGGCTGTGTCGTTACCAATGAACTTCCGCTCAGCTCAGCAAGAATTCCCTGAAAATGTTTTCGGGCTATAAGCCACGTCCACAGCTGCACAAAAATCCGGCGTTTCGAAGACTAGCTCTGCCTCCATCATCAGGGTCGCTATTACCATATCGGCCCTGATAATGGAGATACAGCAGATCTCCGAGACTCCGAATTTCGGTGCAGTTAAGATGTGGCTGATAGCCCGAAAACAGTTTAGTGATGATAACTAGTTGTGTTACCGACTGAGGTGTCATGGTTAGTTAGGAAGGAATAAAGAAGAAAGGAAGAAAGAAAGGAAACGGGTCAGTAAGTCAGCGAGCGAGTGATAGCAAGGAAAATGGGTAGAAAGATATCTAAAGAAAGATGAGATTTTTATTGCCTGATGATGGCTTTTCATTAAAGCCGAAACACGTAGTAAGAAATAAAATTGACGTAAATTTAGTTGTGGCTGACGGTTTGTACTTCCCCTTTACTATCCACGTGTCAAAGTGGGATATCATTGCCAAACAGACACTTACCACATAGATGCTTCAGTAATTATAATGTTCGTCCAAAGTTCACGTAAATGGAAAGGGACAAACGTGGCCCCACTTCCCGCACGTAACCGTTCAAATCTCGGTCATACTACAGAATAACACGCCAGAGAATTTTGGTCTCCCCCCCCCCCCAAAAAATTGTCATCAACTTTTTTCATTTATTGCTTGTTCTCATTTCTTCCAGTCCTTCATTTTCTCTTCTTCCTCCTTCAAATTAAAAATATCAAACTATTATTCTAAGGAACACTAGTAATGTTACAGCAATTTATTACCTCCGGACAAAACCTCCCAAAAAAAGTGTTCCCTTTCGGTGGCCCACGCCAGACACCTTCATGACGTCACATTTGTTTGCCCCAGGTCTCAAGGTCAAATGCAACGCAGTTGCCTGTAAACGCTTTGCAGCGTACCGTAGCGGCAATGCCTGTACGCCCGGCGATCACGTGACTATAGCGACGAAGAATGGTGAACAATTCACGCGGCCGGGCGATCAATGTGGAGTGGGAGGGGGGGGGGATTTGAGTCAAATTTGATGAAAATGAAGCTTGAAGCATACTTCCCAGTAACGAGGAAAGGTTTCAACAGACTCTGGAAAGCTGTTACATTTATTACGTACGTAAAATATTCGGCAATGTGCGCAGTGAGGGCTTCTATGAGTCTCACATTTAAAGTGTGTAGGTTAAGAATTGAGAGAAGAGGCGGACATTTTGTCATCCGTCACTGACATGCGCAGTTGTGAGTTCTGTGCGGACGAACGCAGACGGGTTGCAGATGGAGTACTCCCTGGCGTACTAAAACGACTCCAGTAAGGCGTTCTTCCCTTCCAAAATGTCACATCTCTCACGGTACACTCGTCGATGTGATTTCATTTACGCACGTAAGCAAAGCACGACATTTTCTGCGCGTATTTTCACGTACCTCATAACTGCGCAAAGCCATTACAGTAAAATCTGCGATATCCGGCACCTCGAGGACCAAAGGTTTGCAGGATAGCACAACTTCCGGATATCAGAATATTGTACAGAGTATGTACATTAGTGCACCTAGCAACCGCATGACAGACCCAACCGTTTAACTTGTCACTTGGTATCCTGTGTTGTTTTCCATGCTGCACTTTCTAGTCATTTTCACCAACAGGGTGCAGTGGAATTTGGGCAACATAACACAGTATGTCACTCCTTATTTAACTTAAACCTCTTTGTCAATTTGCCGGTTAATATAGATTTCCGGATAATCCAATACCGGATATCGCAGATTTTACTGTATGTGCAGTTCTTTTAAACCGAAAATTAATTCGGTCAGGACAGGCGACAATCATGAACCAATTCGGTCAGGACAGATGGTAACTGTGAACCAGTTCGGTCAGGATAGACGGTAACCATGAACCAGTTCGGTCAGGATAGACGGCAACCGTGAACCAATTCGGACTGGATAGACGGTAACCGTGAACCAATTCGGTCAGGATAGACGGTAACCATGAACCAGTTCGGACAGGTTAGACGGTAACCGTGAACCAAACCGGTCAGGATAGACGGTAACTAGCCTGGACACTCCACATACGCAGCACAGCGATAAGCACTGGCTGGCTGCTGTCACATGAGCCCAGCGAACTGTGGGTCTGCAGCGGTGCCGCGGGCAGTCGTTCAGTGCGAATCAGCATGGCGCGTGTGGGAGTAGTGCTGCATGTGGTGTTCTGTCTGGTGAGCACTGTGACCGCCATCAACAACAGACCGATAATAGGTGAGTGTCAGGAATGTGCCTGTTAGCCCGACGCTTCAGTTGATAGTGAGATTGCGCCCCAGAACATTCCACGTTTTTTGTGTGCGAAACCCGAAGTTTCACTGTCGATGTCCACAGCAGCTGGTCACCAACCGCACGCCGAACGGACCAAATACTCTTGCAGGGCCCTTAATTTAATCTCGAAACTACTGTTTGGCACTTCCGTACGTCATTTGGGCGGTCGGATGAGGGCTGCGTTAATTCGAAAAACGAGGCGAAACGAAGTGACACCCGATAGTTGTCAGATGACTTTGTACATTATTTTTAGGTACATTTTAATATCTTCCCAACACGCGTAGGTTTATCCAGTGATGTGTCTACCACCTTGGTGATAACTCGCTGTTAATCGGTTGGTAATCCTTTGAAACACGTACAAGGCACCACCACCACCACCACCACCACCACCACGAAGGTGGTGTCTTTCAGCTCGGCGACCAGGCTGTGGGATTGACTACCCCGGGAACAGGGTTCGGTTCCTGGCAGGGCAGTGATTGTTCATATCTTTCCATCATCCAGATTGGCTTTGGGGTCCCCCCATGGGTATAGGGTGTTTCCCCCCATGGGGTAAAGCGACTGGATCTTCAAGCTGAACATTACCATATTTTGCCATAGTAAATGAGTGGATCTCCATTCCTCCATACGCCTCGATGGGGTGGTGCTTTATAAACACAGGTACAGCTTCATATTTCAGACTTCTGTCACGCAGTTGACTGCCCGGTCTATCAGAGTATCTGTGCTTTACCAATATTAACCCTGTAAAGACGAAGCGTATCTGTTTTATATAAGAACTCAGTGCGTACCGCGCTGTAAACACTCCACTTCGGTTATAAAAATCAGTCTCTTAATGTTTTATAAGGCAAAAGTTGCTGTTTGTTCTGAGATCCGTACAAAACACATAAACGCAATGTGGGCACCATGTATAATTTTTTAATGTTAAACCTGGTGGTATGTAAAGTTACCGCTAGGCTTTAAAAGGTTAACCCTGGGTGTAGAGTGAATGGGATTTCGGATGTCCACAGCATCTAATTTTCTGTTTTACCGTGA
Organism: Coptotermes formosanus; assembly: GCA_013340265.1. Taxonomy (NCBI): domain Eukaryota; kingdom Metazoa; phylum Arthropoda; class Insecta; order Blattodea; family Rhinotermitidae; genus Coptotermes; species Coptotermes formosanus. The sequence goes on along the minus strand of BLKM01000799.1, from coordinate 1,404,578 downwards.
TATATGGTATACAACTATATGACAAAACTGTACACGACCAGTTACGTCAACGTTAAAAACCATGCAAATTAATTCGAAACTCTTGAGGAGCAAACCTGTGTAACACCAAGAAATGTACTACTTCATATTTTATTCGGACTATCGTTTACATAGATTCTACATGTTTCGGCGTTATATTACGCTATCTTCACGGAGCTGATACCAAAGTTTCTATAACGTACCACAATCAAATAGGTAACAATAGGCGTACATACGTTGTGATATGAATTTTTCCCCCCCATGGCGCAACAGCCCCCAGTGGGCCAGGGCCTCCTCATTATCCAGGCTTCACGATTACACACAGCACACTCGGCAGGACTCCTCTGCACGAGTGATCAGCCTGATGGAGAGACCTCTACCTGACAGAACACAACACTCACAAAAGACAGACGTCCATGTCCCCAGCGGGATTCGAACCCGCTATCCCAGTAAACGAACGGCCGCAGACGCACGCCTTAGACCTCACGGCCACGGGGATTGGCTGTGATATTAATAGTGCAGAATATTATGGGTTTTGGGTAAAATAGTTGGCATAACTGTAATAGTGTTGGTGAAACCGTGATATTTCTTTCTTAAAATAGTTGAAAATTATACGTTGCCCATGTAATTAAATCTTTGAGTACAAACATCTGTTGTTCTTTGATCCAAATTGGATTCCGACCGTCTATGGCGTGTAGTCGGTAACTGGGTAAGTCCTGTGTGCTCAGACGGCACGTGACGTAACACAGGGATCTGTGACGAAGTCTTCCTTGAACGTGTTTGGTACATATGTCCGCTGTTCGGTCGTGCCAGGTTTTACGATATTTGCTCTTAGATCACTTTCTAATGTCCATCCGTGACTGACATACATACAAAAAGCATTTTCATTTTTTGACGCGTAATGGCGGAACTAGGGTAGGCCGGCTCGCTTTTGTATGCTCGCAGCGTCATAATTTGAAAACCGTGTATAAGCAGAGGCCTTGAGAAGCTTATAGCTGCTCAGCTTGTACAAAAATTACAAGATTTTTATTTAACCCTTCCGGATTCTTAGCCAGATCAGTCCATTCCAGAACGTACCCCATTTCTTTGAGAAGCATTTTAATATTATCCGTACCACCAACGTCAAGGTTGTACCAACAGCCTGTTTATTTTTTCTGACGACATTTTGTATGCATTTCCCTTCACTGATGTGCGTGCTGCGTGAATTGTCAGTCCTGCCCTTGGTGAAATGTGGAAGAGAGTACCAAAATTCGAGTACGTTTGCTTGAGGCATGGCCTGCATGAGATTTTGAGTTACCGCACCAGATGTGACACTGTACTCCGGGATGGACGTTGGTATCCTCGTTGTTTCTGACGCGGACAAGCGTGTCTGTGTACATAAATCGTCCGGACGGATTTTGTGATGCACCCGGCCTCCAATTTAACGTGTACTGCGAGCTATTTGCCCGGGGTTAAAGCGGCCGAGGCTTGAAGCTGTAATACAGACGCATCTAATGTGGGCTATGCTTGCAACTATACCTTCACTTTGGTATACGTTTTGATTCCGTTACCCTTTGCAGTCCAAATTATTATTCTGAATTCCAACAGGTAGGCCCACATTAATTTTTCAGAAAGTCTCTCATTTTCGGATTTCAAACGCAACCATTATGTGGCAGGAACTTGGGAGTAACCAACACAAAACATGTAAAATAACGTGTCGATTTCAGCTCGACATTTGACCTCGTACAGCGGTGTGGAGTGTAACTCGATATCGAAGTAGTTTACCCGCGTTTTTACGGACTTAAAGGCAGTCGAAACTTGCAGGATGATATGTTAAAATAGTAACATTGTTTATATTAATATGAACATTTTTGTTTATATTAATATGAACATTTTTTTGATCGAGTCTAAGATGGCGCAGTAGAGAGTATAAAGTACAGGAGGCCGCAACCACCACCGCCATTTCTTTGGTGGCCCCGGGGGGGGGAGGGTGGCGGCGGCGTTGGGGCCCTGTCCAGCGCACATGAAATTATGCACCAGCTGCCCAGTGTGTGCCGGTGCTGCTCGCTTTATTAAGTTCTTTTGCTATTTACAGTACTTCCGCCTCTATTTGTTTTCCACTTTTTCTCGTGTGATGCACATCCATCCTGTACGTTTTCTTTTAGCGTCTCTATTGTGTAACTTTCGTGTATCCCACGATTTTCTTCAGTGCTGACCCTCCATTTTCTCCTAATCGCTACGTGTTCAAAGAAGCTCTCTGCATGAGAAATATCACCAGCATTTACAAGAAGTTTTCCTAGTATCAAAACAGTATAGCCGAACTCTCTTACAACGTCACGAAAGGGACTGAATATTTTGTGTCGTTATAAACGAGTGTTGTTATAACCGAGGAGTATAATGTTATCGTTAACAGTGAGGAATTAATTGGTACCACAGAATATCTGACGTTATAGGCGAGGTGTCGCATACACCAATGTCGTTACAACCGGGTTCGACTGTACTAAAAATAACTCACAATGTTTCGGAAGCAAACTGCTTCCTTCTTCAGGCGAAAGCACTAATCTTATAAATGCGGCTGGGATTAGTCATGTACAACCCCTGTCAAAAGTCTGTGTGTTACAGTTGAGCTGTCTCAGTGTGTGCGTCTCCGAATAATTTAGAGGTGTTAAAATTTGTTCAGCGTGCGACAGAATAATTGCGCGTATGATCAGGAAACCCTTTGATCCAGGATGTCATACAATCCACAATTGGATCAGGTACCTCCCACGTACGAAACTGACGAGCCACGTTGACGTATGGCATCGCACTTAAGTCTGGTACAAGGTCGACGCAAATAAGAACTTTACACATAACTAACTAACTAACTAACTCCATGGAGCAGAGGCCTTCTTGAGAAGCTAACAGTTTATCAGCTAGTCAAGAAATTCCCCGCATTTTATGGAACCCGAAGGTTCATTACCGCATTCACAAGAGCCCGCCACCTGTCCCTATCCTGAGCCAGATCAATCCAGTTCATGTCCTCCCATCCCACTTCCCGAATGTCCATCTTAATATTATCCTCCCATCTACGCCTGGGTCTCCCAAGTGGTCGCCTTCCCTCGGGTCTCCCCACCAAAATCCGGTATGCACCTCTCTCCTCCCCCATACGTGCCACATGCCCCGCCCATCTCAGTCTTCTCGATTTGATTACCCGAATAATATTTGGTGATGAGTACAGGTCATTAAGTTCCTCGTTATGTAGTCTTCTCCACTCCCCTGTCGCCTCGTCCCTCTTAGGCCCAAATATCCTCCTCAGCACCCTATTCTCGAACACCCTCAGTCTTTGTTCCTCCCTCAGTGTGAGAGACCAAGTTTCGCATCCATACAGAACAACAGGTAAAATTATAGTTCTGTATACCCTAATCTTTGTGTTTTTGGATAGCAACCTCGAACACAAAAGATTCTGCACCGAATGATAGCAAGCATTCCCCGACTTCAATCTGCTCTTAATTTCTTCATGAATGGAGTTTCGATTCGTTAGGGTTGCTCCCAAATATTTGAATTCTTCCACCCTTTCAAAGGATTTATTATCTATATTTATGTTGTGATTGTGTCCTGCATTCTGATTTCGAGACATGACCATGTACTTAGTTTTCTCAGCATTTACTTCTAGACCAATCTCCTTACTAGCAATAATTAAATCTCCTGCATTTTTCTTTATGCTATGTACGCTTCCGCCCAATATATTAACATCATCAGCATAAACCAGAAGCTGATGTGTACCATTCAATTTCAAGCCCTCCTGGTTTGCCTGAACCCTCCTAATGGCATATTCTAAAGCAAAGTTGAAAAGCAATGGCGACAGAGCATCCCCTTGTTTCAAGCCATTCTTAATAGGGAACGTGTCAGACAGATGTTTGCCTACCCGAACTCTGCTATATGTTTCACTTAGGCACATTTTTATTAACCTTACTAGTTTAATGGGGATACCGAACTCAATGAGAATATTATACAAGACCTCCCGCCTAACTGAATCATAGGCTTTCTTGAAGTCTATAAATAGCTGATGAACTGCCTCATTGTATTCCCATTTTTTCTCAAGTATTTGACGAATGCTGAATATATGATCAGTGGTTGACCTGTTACGTCGAAATCCACACTGATGATCCCCAATAATTTCCTCTGCATATGGAGTTAACCTTGACAAAAGGATGTTGGATAGAATTTTGTACGTAGTCGGCAAAAGTGATATGCCTCGATAGTTATTGCAATCTGTCTTATCACCCTTTTTATAAATAGGCACAATGACCGACTCCTTCCATTCCTCAGGCAATTCCTCCTTATTCCAAATAGAAATAATAAGTTTATGGATTTCAGACCGAATAATCCTACCCCCTGCTTTAATCAATTCTGCTGGAATCTGATCAGTACCTGGTGATTTGTGGCTTTTTAGTTTTCCAATAGCCATCTCAACCTCAAAGGCACTGGGCTCAGGCACTAGTGGCTCTGCTGTGTGTACTTCAATCTGCCTAACATCATTAACCCCGTGTATATTCAACAGCTGGGAGAAATGATTCCTCCACCTAGCCAAAATACTGTGGGAGTCTGCAACCAGGTCACCCTTCTCATCCTTTACTACATTACTTCTAGGCTGGTACCCCCTCTTAAACTCATTGATACCCCTATACAAGTCTCTTATATTCTTCTTCTTACTGTTTGTTTCAATTTCATTAATTTTAGCTTTCAGATATTCCTTCTTTTTGTGCCTGAAATGTCTACTAGCTTCACGTCTTACGTTGTGCAGATTATCTCCATTATTTTGGTTTGGATTCTGTAACCACTGAATTTTAGCCTGCTTCCTTTTATCTAAAAATTCTGCACATTCTGCATCAAACCATGGTTTATGCTGCTTCCGTTCGTGTAGACCTAGACTCTCTTGAGCCGAGATTTTGATATTCTCTTTAATGTTTTCCCAAGCCCTATTCATGTCCTCACTAACATTTAAGTTTTCCAGAGCTGCAAACCTGTTTGAGATCTTAAGCTGATACTGTTTCCTAGCCTCTAGTTCACTTAGCTTCTTGAGATTAAATCTCTCTACATCAAACTTCTGTGCTGCTTGTTTACTTACTGCCAGTCTTTCCCTAACTTTCGCAACCACCAGATAGTGATCAGTATCACAGTCAGCTCCCCTGAAAGATCGCACATCGAGTATACTGGAATTCCGTCTCCTATCTATCAATATGTGATCGATTTGATTGTGAGTCTTCCCATCAGGAGAGGTCCAGGTGTATTTATGAATATTTCGGTGCGGAAACATAGTGCTCTTAACAACTAGATTCTTTGATGTGGCAAAGTTTACTACTCTAACACCATTATCGTTGCTATCCTGATGTAAACTCTCATTCCCAATAGTCGGTTTGAAAATATCCTCTCTCCCCACTTTTGCATTAAAATCTCCTAACAGAATTTTCATATGGTATTTAGGAAAATGATCAAAAACCCCTTCTAATTCCTCATAGAAGCTGTCCTTTGAATCATCACCCTTCTCTTCCGTTGGTGCATGCGCATTCAGAACAATGATATTACACCAGCGGCCTCTCAGCACTATGTATGACATCCTAGCACTAACAAACTCCACTCTCTTGATTGCTGATACCATTCTCTGGTGCACAAAAAAACCTGTTCCCAATTGATGATTTTCCTGCCCTTTGCCATAGAAAAAAGTATACTCCCCGGCTCTTACAGTCCCTTCTTTGTCCCACCTAACCTCCTGTACACCCACTAAATCTAACTTGTACTTAGCTAATTCCCTGGCCACTGTCGTAAGTGACCCTGGCCTATACATGCTCCTCACATTCCATGTTCCAAAACTCATATCCTTTTTCCGTAGCTGGGGTCGTACCAAAGAATCGGTCCAGGTCCGAGGCTTTGTAGGCTGTTTCGTAACATCATAATTTTTTACGGTGAGGAGTTGTTAGCACCTCGCCCAACCCCCAAGCTGGAGGACCACCCCTTGTCGGCTGTCCGCGACTGCTTATTCAATGTATTCGCAGCTACCCTCCATACCTGGAGGCCGTTCCTCCATCCGCAACCCGAGGACGCGCCATGCCGTGGTGACAGGGACCCACTTAACATGGAAGAACTTTACACATACGTACAAATAAAGATGGCGCCGATGACACAGTTAATACACACGTTAGAGTTTAGGCTGTTCGCTTATTTACGTGCAAGGTGGCCAGAATTCGGTTTTCAAGTTATAACGCAGGGAATGTGCTTCTTAAAAGAAGGCAAACCTAGACTATTTGCGCGCTAACGGCGGGCTTAAAGCAGCGTCGTGTAATGAAAACCAAATATTGCGTGGGCCAAACAGATTTTTTCTCTTCTCCAAAAAGTCCAGATGGGCACTGGGGCCCACCCAGCTTCTAATAGACACGGGGGTTCTTTTGTGGGTGTAAAGCAGCCGGGGCGTGAAACTGACCACTCTGCATCGCGTGCCGAGGTTAAGAATGAGTGGAGCTATACGTGTGCTCCTTCTGTATGCGTTTATGGCGTGGATAGTGACACCTTTAACCTTTTAAAGCCTAGCGGTAACTTTAAATACTGCCAGGTGTAACATTAAAAAATTCTACGTGGTGCCCACATTGCGTTTATGTGTTTTGTACGGATCTCAGAACAAACAGAAACTTTTGCCTTATAAAACATTAAGAGACTGGTTTTTATAACCGAAGTGGAGAGTGTTTACAGCGCGGTACGCACTGAGTCCTTATATAAAACAGATACGTTCCGTCTTTAAAGGGTTAATTTCTGTCTTTTTTGAAGGACGTATGGGTGATTGCACCAAGGGGCGAAATGTACTGGATAGGCCCTGAGGGTTCCCAAATTTCCAGACAGTTGGTACCTGAAGTGGTAAGGTCAGCCCTACGCACCGGCAGCCTTTATCCCCCAGGAAATATTCCTGGTACTCATTTCTGTTACAGGCTGAGTCGACTCCAGGGCCATGGTGCGGCCGGAAGGATTATGTCAATGAAAAAGTCCAGTGACCCCATCGGGAATCGAACCCGCGGCCTTCCGACTTGTAGCGCGTGCCCCGCGAAATGTATCACCCGTCACAAAAGCATGATGTACTTCCGTCCCCTTTCGCTGACATGACACAGACTAAAGATAGTATGAAATTTATTCCGTGCTTCTGAAGTCGGCATAATTCAGTCGCTACAGTGCCCTGGCTACGGGCTGCACGACAGAGTAATCTGGCATCGATTCCCGGTAGGCACAACAGACCTCTTTTACTGTAAGCGTTCAGACCAGCCCCGCGCCCGATTCAACCCCTTGTTCAATGGATATAGGGGGGACTCTTCAGGGTTAGAGCGACACAGCCGTTAAACTGACCACGCAAGTCCGTATTTAGTGCTGAGGCAAGGAATGCGTTGAGCTGTGCGTCCATCCCCCCCATACGCCTTCATGTCAGTAAATTTCAGTGTATGTGGGTGTTCTCTGTTAGGTCGGCGGTGAAGAGACGGAAACCATTTCTAGGCGCTTTCGCAGAATTCCAAAAAGCGACTATTACCTTCGCCATCGTTATGTATGTCGTCCGTCCGTCCGCATGGAACAACTCTGCTCCCACTGGACGGATTTTCATGAAATTTGATATTTGAGTACTTTTCGAGAATCTGTCGAGAAAATGTAAGTTTCATTAAAATATGACAATAATAACGGGTACTTTACATGAAGATCTCTGTACATTTATGATAATATCTCGCTGAATTTTTCTTAGAATGAGAAATGTTTCAGACTAAAGTTGTAGAGAAAATCAAAACACACATTTTATGTTCAGTAACTTTTTTCCGAAAATCGTGCCGTTTATGAGATAATGTGGAAAAATATAGTAGATCCAGACAGGCCACAGATGACATTATACGGCGCATGCGCTTTGCGTACTGAATAACTAAGGCTACAATACAGACACACATCCGTAATATGTAACACTTACTGGTTTTCCAGGGAGACCTGGTTACGTGACTGCGGCTGTGTGTTACGTGTATATGTAAGCTGCGTTTCTTCTTGTTGCTAAGAAAAAGCCCGTTGAGACGGACGGCAACGCAAAATTAAAATCAAAAAGTCCAGACACCTAACCTCAACCCACACCCAACAGTATACATTCGCGTGAATTCTTTACAGTTACAGCTTCACCAACTATAACAAACGGTGGTTGAGTGATATGCTATGATACAACATAAACACCGACAGACATTTTATAAACTCCACAAATAAGTTACTGTGGCTTAGAAACTTCCAGACATCTTTTTTTGCGGTGTACATTTCGCAATATTCCCACGTACATTGCTATAAATAGATTATGGCTCACCACAGACGATAAAGAAAATTATTTGTTTTTTTCCTGTGCGTTATACCAGTCGGATTTTTATCGCCCTCCCACCTTTTTTCCCGTTCTTTTGTTTTGTCAAACTCACCGCCATTCGCCGTCCTGTATCATTAGCAACGGTGCGTTGAGTGACCGCGAGTGCAACAGGAATTCGTAATTGCTATAGTATACACACTCCGGCCGCTTTACTCCCGAGCAGTGGCGTGGCCGGGCTTTGGCGAATAATCACCGTGGACGTTCCTAACAGAAATTACGAACTTGCATTGAATTTTCTTTTCTTTGTTCAATAATTACCAATTTTTTGAGTGCAAAATTCAAATTTTTTAAATTTAAATTATTCATATAGCCGTCCCCCTTGGACTGTGCCGCCTGAGACGACCGCATTCCTCGCACCGCCCCCCGCCCTCCCTAGCCACGCCACTGCTCCAGAGTTAAGTGCCGTGGCTGATTGTTGTGTGTATTTGTTAGAGGGACAACTTTACATATTTCTCTTAACTTAAATTTTAACCTAATTCAGAGTGGCAGAAACACAGGCCCCCTTGACCGATTTTGATTATATTTGGCGTGGCACATCTCATAATTAACTAACTCCCATGGAGCAGAGGCCTTCTTGAGAAGCTAACAGTTTCTCAGCTAGTCAGATTCCCCGCATTTTATGGAACCCGGAGGTTCATTACCGCATTCACAACAGCCGGAAACCTGTCCCTATCCTGAGCCACCTCAGTCCAATCCATGCCCCATCCCACCTCTTGAATATCGATTTTAGTATCATCCTCCCATCTACGCCTGGGTCTCCCAAGCGGTCGCCTTCCCTCAGGTCTCCCCACCAAAATCCTGTATGCACCTCTTTTCCCCCATACGTGCTACATGCCCCGCCCATCTAATTCTCGGTTTGATTACCCGAATAATATTTGGGGCAGCCCATAATTATGCTACAACTACTGCCAAAATGTCAGTCCCCCCTCTTTATTGTAGGTCGAGTTGTGGCTGTCACAGACTGTTTTATTGCATAGAGGAGAAAAATGCTTCCGGTGTAGATCAGTCGGTATAGCGACTCGCAACGGAGTGGACGGTCCGGAGATTGAATGCCCGGGGGGGGGGGGGGGGG
>BLKM01000799.1:1375867-1395025 GCA_013340265.1 Coptotermes formosanus | reverse complement strand
GCGGGGCGCGCCCCCCCCCCCCCACATTTTCCGCACCCGTTCAAACCTGCCGTGTGGCCCACCCAGCCTCTCGTACAGTGCATATCGGGTCCTTTCCCCAGGTTTAATGCGGCCGTTGCGTGGTCGTAACTACCCACCCACATCTAGCGCCGAGGTTGAAGAAAGAGTAGAGCTGTATCTCTACTCCCCTTCTGGGCCTTCATGGCCTGTTTTAGGGTGACCTTTGCCTTTACCTTTTAGAGCAGACGAAGTGCGTAGTTATTTAAGGGAGACAAAGAAATAAAGGCAGGCCGGTTAGTTAGCTAGCTGATATATCGACATTGCAGTGTGTAACAAAGACAAGCCGGGGGTTTCTCCAACTGTTTCGGTTTTGTAGTTCCACTAACGCCGTATTCATTCATCTGCCATCCGGAAAACGGAGAGAGGAGCCAGTGGAGACTGACGCTCCACAAACACGCAGTATCACCCAATCAGTACACAGTATTTTTATCTAACAACTTTCGGTTGAAGATAATATATGCAGGGTCATTATTTTATCTTACAACTATCGGTTATCGTAGTAACGTACCCCACTCAGCTGTCCGCCCACACGCGCGTGACAGCAGCGACGGGAAGTGACAAGCAACAGTTCTTGGATAGAATGACTACCCTGTATAACCCTTACCGAAGTCTATACGTGTGTGTATATATACGTATATGGTCATGCGCACTATCGGACGTATTTTCATAATGTTGTCCCATATTGACTTGTCGCCATCATCACGGCTGTGTGCGCTGGTATTTGTGACTTGCCAGCTTTTGCATAATTACATAATGGGGCGTGATTCATCACTTCAGCATCACCATTTGTGGGAATGAGTGAATGACAGAGCAGTAATTCGCCAGCCCCCAGCATCATCCTTCGAACGTGTCGGTTTGTTAACCCACTTGTCCAGCCTGGATTCTTCCAAAGTTTAGTTATATAATTATCACCGGCATTACTCATAATTTCTGGAAGTTATTGTTTTTTGAGACCTGACGTGTAGGGACCACATTTTTTAAAAAGAAACAGGGACATTAGATGATTGGGAGAGTAAAAACATAAAGCAGTCCCATTACAGGCCAGGACAGGCCCTGAGGGTTCCAGGAGGTTGAGGCTCCCAGAATTTCCAGACAATCAGCACTTGAAGGTGGTAAGGTTGTCAGCCATACGCATCGGCCGCATTTACCCCCCAGGAAATATTCGTGGTATTCATTTCTGTTAGAGGCTGAGTCGACAGAAATGATTATGTCAATGACATAATCGGGAATCGAACCCGCGACCTTTCGGTTTGTAGCGCAGTGCCTCAATGAACTGCGCCACCGCGTGCCTCGATGGGCGGGGTGGGGTGGGTAGATGACAAAATTTTTAATCCATCACGCAATTAAAGAGAGTCATTTGTTAACCTTTTTAAGCCTAGCGGTAACTTTACATACGACCAGGTTTAACATTAAAAAATTCTACGTGGTGCCCACATCGCGTTTATGTGTTTTGTACGGATCTCAGAACAAACAGCAACTTGTGCCTTATAAAACATTAAGAGACTGGTTTTTATAACCGAAGTGGAGAGTGTTTACAGCGCGGTACGCACTGAGTCCTTATATAAAACAGATACGCTTCGTCTGTAAAGGGTTAATATTACTGCAGCGGGGTAACTCAGGTAAAATACGACATAGAGATACAAAAATGAAATTGTACTATAATAATAATAATAATAATAATAATAATAATAATAGTGATGATGATGATACTCTTGACAGTTCAGTTACTAATCTTTCTTCATACATCCGTTCCCCATCCTTCGCAGTCGCAGTCCACACTGTACGATCACCAGTCTACATACCTTTTCCGTCTCATAGTTCTGCGTGTCAGTGGCCGGTTGTCCTGTTCTGGAAATGTTTTCTTCCACCGTATGAAAGTCAAAATGTTCGTACGCATTATTAGAAGGATCATATTTTTTCGGGACTCGAGAAGAGAGGGCTGTTTAACACCCATAAAACCGGGACTGACCCAGACAAGTCGGGACAAACGGGAGTTGGATCCACGTAACCTTCTGGCCGAACGTTTCGCAGATGGTACGCGTCCTGCCAGTCGAGACAAACTGCGGTAGAGAACCGAAAATTCTAGGGAAATGTGCTACCTTAACCTTTTAAAGCCTAGCGGTAACTTTACGTACCACCAGGTTTAACATTAAAAAATTCTACGTGGTGCCCACATTGCATTTATGTGTTTTGTACGGATCTCAAAACAAACGGCAACTTTTGCCTTATAAAACATTAAGAGATTGGTTTTTATAACCGAAGTGGAGAGTGTTTACTGCGCGGTACGCACTGAGTCCTTATATAAAACAGATACGCTTCGTCTTTAAAGGGTTAAACTGAACTTCAGAGTGACATGTTTGCAACAAACATGTTTCCTCTAGACGCCCTGGGAATCGGGGGTCGATCCACAGTAGAGGCGGAGACTTCACTCGACACCGTCCAGACCATTTCTGACCCCCCCCCCCCCCCGCCGCCGTCACCAGTCTCCCATCCGCGGGGAACAACGTGGGGTCGTAAAGCTGACGACATAATCCAGTACCAATATGAATACATGGAGCTGTATCTCCATTCCATACACGACTTTATGGCGCGACGAGTGATTTTAAGCACAGGAAAGACTTTATGTTAATTGGTCAGGAAATGGCGTGTGCGGTTCAGCCCTATGGCATTTTAATTTTTGTAAGTAACTGATTCAGTTCGTTAGTCGCCTGGTGAACGTGTTGGTGGGGGGGGGGGATGCATCTTGGTTACAGGCGCAGTTCATTACGGCTGATTGTATTGCCCTTGCTTAACAATACATGCTGTGCTTATACTTCCAGATCACGTGTCATCAGAATGTGCGGGCGCCTTCCCTGTGAATTGCATATTAAAACTAACTACTTGTGTCTGTCCGTCCGTCGTGTACGCATGGAACAACTCATCAATCCATGTACGGGGTAATGAAATTATGGTAAAGGGAGTTTAACAAAACTTGCGACCCCATCCCAGTTTTGGTTAAAATTAGACAATAACTGGCACTTTATATGAAGACCCACATGCCCTTATGCACGTATCCTCGTCTTCACTCGCTAAGTACAGTGTTCCTTTTATTGTGTCGCGCAGACATCACAGAATACCCTGGAAGGTGCAGGCTTTCTATGCGATAAAGGCGTCATGCTTAGGAACACAATAAAATGGACACACTCCACGTATTTCATTCATCCTGCAGTCTGTCTCACGACAGGTCCATAGCCTCTTCCAAAGCGAGTTCTGCACAGAGTGCGATCTAGTGCTTCCTCTTTCAATTTACAATATCCTTTCTTTTCCCTAAGGTCATCCAGTAGATGCTTACGTTTTCTTCCTGGTCTTCAAGTAATTTCTATCCTTCCCTCTTTCTTTCAATAACGAGTTTCAGAAGGCAGTTCCTACGCAAGATGTGACCAATCCAGTTAGCCTTCCTTCTTTTTACTGTATGTAGGACGTTTCTCTCCTCCTTGACTCTGTGTAATACTTCTTCATTTCTCACACGATCGGTCCAACTGGTCTTCTCCATCCTTCTCCAGCACCACATTTCAAACCTTTCCGGTATTTATAATCTACTTTCCAAAGTGTCAAGTTTCAGCACCATACAAAGCTGTGCTCCAAATTTAGCACTTTACTAGTTTCTTCCTTAAATTTAATTCCAATTTCCTGTTGAAAAGAGTCTTTTTCTTGTTGAATGCTGCTTTTGCCATGGCAGTCCTGGACTTAATTTCACATGTACATCTTGCTTCATTTGTTACCATGCTGTCCTAGTAATTGCAATATACCACATTCTCGAATTGCGTTTGATCTGTCGTAATTTTTATACGTGCATTTATCGTAGCGAAATAACGTTTTGAGCGTGTCCGGAAATAACGCACGTACTGAATGTTATGGCTGCTGTCCTCTTTTTTTTGTCGTCGCACGTCTTGCGACATTCAGGTTGATCACACAAAGACTTGTTAATGGTACGCAAATGGTTCGTAACCCGGCTTTTTTTTTTTTAAAGATATTTGTCTACAGCATATTGCTCCTTTTGTTTCCTCGGGCCTGTTACGTGCTTGTAATTTGGTGTGCATTCATATCACTGACACACACAATACGCCACCTTGAGCGTTTGATTGCCGGTGTTGTATATAACGACATATGACGTAACTTAGTGCGGTTGCAAAGTGATTACGTGAAAATTCTGTGAGTATTAAATTTAATTATATTATTTAATTATAATATCTAATTACCACAAATAATTGTAAAGGTTCGGTGTTGTTATCGTTGGCAGAATGTGTGTGTGGTCTTTCTGTGACGTCACGAATAACGCCTAGAATAGAGTTGCAATAAGGATGTCGTGATAAAAGTCACTGCTGTCCTTCAAACGTGTGGTGACATCTGTGGACATTAATCAGAAAGCTGTTTGGCGTGTATTTGATAACTTTACAACTTATTTCACGGGCGTTCGGAAAAATTGCGAAAAGCGACTGTTAGCTTCGTCATGTTCGTCCGTCCGTCCGCGTGTAACATCTCGGCTCCCGCTGGACGGATTTTCATGAACTTTGGTATATGAGTTTTTCGGAAATCTGTCGAGGAAATTTAAGTTTCATTAAAATCTGACAAGAATAACGGGTACTTTACATGAAGACCTGTGTACATTTATGACAATATCTCGCTGAATTATTCTTAAAATGAGAAATGTTTCAGACAAAAGTTGTAGAGAAAATCAAAACATTTAATGTTCAATATTTTTTTAAAAAAAATTGTGCCTTTTGTGAGGTGGAAAAGTACGATACAGCCAGAGGTCACGCTTGACAATACGGCGCATGCGCGTTGCATGCTGGATAACTAAGGCTACAGACACACGCACACAATATTTAATAGTTACTGCTTCGCAATTGACTAATTCCGTGTGATCCCGTGAAGTGTTTTATGACACCACAACAAACACAGAGAAAATGCGCAACGAGTTATCAGTCATTACGATCTAATGAGGCAAATAATACGTCTAACGAAGGCCGTGAACAAACGAACATTCTTTTGTTTCAACGCAGCATCGAGTACTTTACATGAAGACCTTCATACGTTTTATTGTTGCCGGAGACATAAATTTGCCACAGAAGCATTGATGTGCAATACTCAGTCGGCCGGAGCGTGAAGCTGACCGGTTACCACCTTCAAGCACCGAGGTTAAGAATGAGTGGAGCTCACTTCCCGTGTATGCCTTAATGACATGGGCAAGGACAGCTTTCTTTGACTTTTTACCAAACACAGTACTTAATTGTTAAAATAGAATCACAGCTACATGTTTCGGCTCACAGAAGCCATTTTCAGGCTGTACACACACACACACACACACACACACACACACACACACACACACAGACACAGACAGACAGACAGACAGACAGACAGACAGACAGACAGAGGGTATACACAAAAGAATTGTTGCGGTTTCAAAAGTTAACAAATTTATTTCTCACCTTACACGGGCACAGCGTACACCGTCAGCAGCGGCAACTGCCCAAGTTTCTCATGCGTTAAGCACAGTCCTTCAATGTGTGCACCCTGGGTCACACGACACACATTCACACGGTAATCAAATTCATCCCAGACTCGGTGTAGCATGTCCACTGTAATGGTCTGCAGTGCATGCGTTATCCGATCACGAAGTTCCTTGAGGGACATGGGCAATGGTGGTACGTAAACGCTGTCTTTTAACGAACCCCCCAAAGAAAAAAATCGCATGGTGTTAGATGCGACGAACGGGGTGGCAGATCTGGACACCTCAAAACGGACCACACAGAACGCCTTCTCCTGCTGCGACGCCATCTTGGAAACTGGCCCCGCGGCCTCACAGTAAGCATGAGAGGCGAACTGCTGGTAGCGCATGAGAAACTTGGACAGTTGCCGCTGCTGACGGTGTACGTTGTGCCCGTGTAAGGTGAGAAATAAATTTCTTGTTAACTTCTGAAACCGCACCATTCTTTTGTGTATACCCTGTATATATAAAAGAACGCGTGAACTGTGTGTGTTAATATATTGTCGGAATTGAGATCTCAATTTTATGTCATGTTTGGTATGCTCGTGTGTTTTAATTAGTGTTAAAATGGACTGTATGAAAAATAACATTTCAGTTACAGTACTTCACGAAACAACATGAATATTGAAGTTCATGTAGCAGTATTACTGGATAAAATAGAGTCGAACCCGGTTATAACGACATTTGTTTATGGGACAGCTCGTCTATAACGTCAGATATTCTGTAGTACCAATTAATTCCTCACTGTTAACCACAACCTCGGTTAGAACGACATCTGTTTATAACTACAGAAAATATTGAGCCCCTTTCATAACGTTATAACCGAGTTCAACTGTATATAAAATTGTTAGGCAGTTTTAGTTGTAGACTGTGAAACTTGTTACGAGGTTTTCTTTATAAATTGTGAAAGGGAAGAAGGGTTTCTCCGGTCTGTCATTTTCATCTTGATCTATACATTTCATTCCATAGAACCGATACGAACAAGGACTCAAAAGATGAGAATCAAAATTTCGATCGAAACCGAGGTATGGAGTCACGCCAGCATTCCTAACACTTCGTAGGAGTAGCCAGACAGAGTGTTGAATCGGTAATTTTGGAACAGACGTGTTACATAAACAACCTGCCCCGCAACTTCCCATTGTGTGGAATTAACGTCAGACAGATGCAAAGTCTGGGCACTTCTGTACCCTATCATTCTGACGCAGTACGCTAGAACGAAAATCTTAGGCCGAACACGCGCACGGACGTACGAGTATTACACAACACCTGGTGTAGGTGCGTGTGTGTCCCCCCCCCCCCTTCCGTGCAATCGCCATGGAAGTTACCTATACGTTTGACAGCAGAGACAAAGCAAATATGACACCTTACAGAAGCCAGGCAAAACCTTGGCATAACAACGCTACAGTTTCACCCTACATTTCGTAGCACAGTGGTAATTAAATATACCACCTGATGTAACATTGTAAAACGCTACATTTGACCCGCACTGGGCACTTCTGTCTTAAGAATCTCAGAACAAACAGCGATTATTTCTATAAACAACATTAACTGTCCTGTCTTTATATAGCTGACACGGATTGTTTACTGCGCGGTACGGACTGTGGATTTAAATATTATGTAGATGAGTTACAGTCTGTGTCGTGCCTGCTTCTCGCCGCGGAGGCATGGGTTCGATCCCAGGACAGTCCATGTAAGATTTTGGTGGCCAAAGTGGCACTGGGACAGGTTTTTCTCCCAGTACTTCGATTTTCCCTTGTCAGTATCATTCTATTATAGATTCGTACTCGCGTTCAGTTACATGCTACTGTTAGCAGAAGAACACATGCGGGCAAAGCCTGAAAAACTCTGAAAGTCAATGCTCTTTCGCAGTCGTTCCCAAATTGTGCTTCTTAGATCTCAAGAGATCCGCGACCAGTTCCCAGGGGATCCGTGGATACAGTTGTGTAATGGCTGCTTCAGAGTTTACGTATTTTTTATTAAATGTTTTGTTTAAAATGGTCGCGGAACTTCTTTAATTAGCGATTTGTTGATTTCGTATTTATGTTAGAATATCTAATTAAGAAACACCCTGTACCCACGAAGCGAGCGACGGTTGTTTTAACCCTTTAAAGACGAAGCGTATCTGTTTTATATAAGGACTCAGTGCGTACCGCGCTGTAAACACTCTCCACTTTGGTTATAAAAACCAATCTCTTAATGTTTTGTAAGGCAAAAGTTGCTGTTTGTTCTGAGATCCGTACAAAACACATAAACGCAATGTGGGCACCACGTAGAATTTTTTAATCTTAAACGTGGTCGTATGTAAAGTTACCGCTAGGCTTTAAAAGGTGAATTAACGTCACATCATGCAATGCATTGTTACGTATGCTGCTGGTCTGTATTGGTAGCTATCTTAAAATCAGGTCTGAGATATAAATTTGTAATTTTGGATACCCATCATCCGGACACTGTTTTTACGTGAGCAAGGATGTGAGGATCCTTGGTTATTTTTCGAAGCCAAAAGGGGTCCGCGACCAAAAAGAATTTTGGGAAACACTGTTAAGATGTCGGGGAGCATAGGACAAAAGTACTTTTATACGGGATTCAGTTGTCTTTGTGGATATCGTGTACACAGTACCACGCGTTTTAAATGTTGGTACTGTGTACACGCAGCTATGTCAGGCTCGCACTCGTGCAGTGCAGCTTGCTACCAATTGTAAGCGCGGGTTGGTGGCACTTTGCCAGTCCGGAAAGGGTGAAACGGAAAGAACTCTGATACTGCCCAGAATTAAATCGCCGGTAACTCAACCCTTAGTTTTTCGAACCAATCGTTTGAGGTCACTCCACCGTAATTGGTGTTACGAAAATTGTGACGTATAAGGATTGCAGTAAACTGGCTAATTACAGCTGCTCGATACTTCACAGAGGACTTCTAAAACATTTTAAAGTTGCGATCATGGTGCTGTTTACATTTAACTTGTATGTACATCGAATTATTATGATTTAAGAGGAGTTTCTGGCACACACTGTATAACTGACTACCAGGATACTAGACTGCCGATCCTAGTGGCCGTACGGTTTAAGGCGTGGGTCTGCAGCAGCTTGATTGGTGGGATTACGGGTTCGAATCTCGCTGAGGACACAGATGCTCGTCTCTTGTGTTTATTGTGTGTTGTGTAGATTGCGGTCTCTGATCACTCGTTCAGAGGAGTCCTACCGCGCGCGCGCGTGTGTGTGTGAGAGAGAGAGAGATATAGAAACCTCAAAAATGAGACGGCCTAGGCCCGATTTGGGCCGTTGCGCCACAGAAAGAAAATGATTCTAGATTAGAAGGGATGTCTTATGCAATAAAAAATGATTTAACCCTTTAAAGACGAAGCGTATCTGTTTTGTATAAGGACTCAGTGCGTACCGCGCTGTAAACACTCTCCACTTCGGTTATAAAAACCAGTCTCTTAATGTTTTATAAGGCAAAAGTTGCTGTTTGTTCTGAGATCCGTACAAAACACATAAACGCAATGTGGGCACCACGTAGAATTTTTTAATGTTAAACCTGGTGGTACGTAAAGTTACCGCTAGGCTTTAAAAGGTTAATGACGTAGTAATGAATTATGTTTGTGTATTCAGTTGGCAGCTCTCGTGCTAAGTAGTTTATGGGTCTGATATGAGAGCAAATACAAACAGTAAGTGCTGATGTGCAAAGACAGCCATGACGTAAAGTCGCTGTGTCAAGTGGGTCAGTACGTCTCGGGGTAAGGTGCTCAATAACTGCTAGCTAGTGTACCTTTCAAAATATGGAATTTTTTTGTCCGGTGCTCCCCGATATCCGAAAGAGCACTGCCTTTCAAAAGTGCTTGACCCGCTTGTCCTTCTGGTAATAGTAGTCTTCAGATACAGATGAGTATGGAGCATTCGTGGAATGACATCGACAGGAGAAAAACTTCTGGGAGAAAAACCTATCCCAGTGCACATAAAAATTCAGTTTGTACCTCACAGAAAACACAGGATCCATTACAAAGACCAGCTGGTTAAAGCTGTTCGGCATGATAATCACACATCATAGGGAATACATAAACTATATGAGGATAACGGAGATTTTTTGCATGGTATGAACCTTTATACCTGATGATGGAAGCGGATCCAGTTTCCAATATGTCGTCTTTCAGTAAAACCAAAGAAGATGAACAGTATCCTGAACTGTGCTAATACTGATCCCTTAATGACAAGGAGTAACCTGAATTACATATAAATATACAGTCCGTACCGCGCAGTAAACACCCTCCGTCTCGGTTATAAAAACCAGCCAATTAATGCTGTATAGGGAAATAATCGCTGTTTGTTCTGAGATCCACACAAAACACATAAACACACTGTGTGAGCAGAACGTAGAATTTGTGAATGTTAAACCTGGCGGTACATACAGTAACCACTGGGCTTTACAGCACATGTTAACGTACACCGTCAGAAACGCGTAGCGTTGACTTGTGGCATTTCAGAGATATCCTCCTCTTTCAGGGTTTGAGAAGTGGGCGAGGGTCTGATTCATTCAACTGAACAACGACAAGCATTTACAGGTGAGGCGGGGTAGCTCAGTCAGTGTAGTGACTAGGCTACGGGCTGATCAGCAAGGAATAATAATTCGGGTCCTGGCAGGAACTTTGGTCCAAAACGTCCAGACTAGTTGTGGAGCGTCAATGAACCACCAGATCAATGGGTGCCGGTGGGTAAAGCGGTCGGAGCTTCAAATTCACCCCCACATAATGCCGAAATTAAGAATGAGTGGAGTTGTACCTCATTCCTCCATATGCCTTCGTGGTGTGCACAGGGGCTGCTTTACCGAACACAAGCCAAATGCATTCTCCTAAGTCCGTTTCCATTCATGTGTATGTTTAAGTAGGCTTGCTTTTATTTTGCTGTTTATTTTGATTTCGTGTCATATTTTATCATCTCCATCTGCTTCTTCATGAACTCCATTCCTGTTTTGCATTAGACATTGTTGTTATTTATGATTTCTCACCCAAAACACTGCTACCACCAGTATAAACACAGTGGTTTTGGTCATTCCATTCCAGTTATGCCTGTTTTAGTTGGACTTTTCTGATGGCTTGTCCTTAGGAACCCTGAATTGCGCCACATATGAATACACATTTGGTACTTTCAAAGTATTAATCTGTGTCGTGTTTATTACCAGGTATTCTGTCTCAGGAACTCGATGATGACACTCAAGGTCATTACCCCAACTACACCGGCTACATTGCCGCATCGTACGTCAAGTTCCTGGAGAGCTCCGGGTCCAGGGTTGTTCCAATATGGTAAATACAGAATTATCTTCATGTATTGTAAATGCGAGATGGATGTGTACTGGCAGATGCCACGTATAATACACCGAAGCTTATTAAGGACAGTGTCCCTTTTATCATGTCCCCGATCGCGGCAGCTTTATCGCATAGGAAGCCTTCACCCACCGGGAAATTCTCTGGTGGCTGGCGTGCACATGGACGCAATGACTGAGACATCCTGTATTGTATTTTAGACGTATTAGAGAAATGGTAAAACCTACATAAAACAGTAAAATATCCGTATAGGTAATATCTGCTGTCACCACAATGCAGGGCAAAAAACGACCGCGTAACCTTTCCTACGAAATAAAGTAAAGAAGAACGTTACAGTATGGAAGTAAGGTAAAGAAAAACAGTTTGCTTAATTTCTTTGGCTGTTCATTTTACGACGCTGTCAGGAACTCCCGGTACATCACGTCGAATGGCGGCGCTACCGATGAACTGCAAAAAATCCGAAGGAGGTACTGTTGGATTAATCAAGGTCAGCAGGTGTTGAGGTTACGATGGGCTGGGTATGTAGCTGGGACGGATATTACGTAACTAGGAACTGCTGGATTAATCAGCGTCAGCGGGTGTTGAGGTTACGATGGGCTGGGTATGTAGCCGGGACGGATATTACGTAACTAGGAACTGCTGGATTAATCAGGGTCAGCGGGTGTTGCAAGGGTAATGAAATGTGTTAAGTTACGATGAGCTGGGTATGTAGCTAGAATGATATTACATACCGAAGAAGGCTCTGTCACCTCCATATTACGTAGACGTGTTACTGAACGCTGTAAGGAGCACTGTGTTGCTCCAGAAGTAAAAGTTCGGTACATATTTACCAAACCACACGGCGTCACATTCGCAATACGGTCACCTTAGGTATCACCGCTGTGACGACATCGTAACTCTTAGACAAATGAACACCCACTGTAGGCTGTAGTTTCATGGATGCTTTTTTAATGTTTGTATGTATTGTCCACGTTCAACTTATAATTGGTGTTTCTTTCTTTCAGGATAAACCAGAGCCCAGAGTACTATGAATACATAGTCAATTCAGTTAACGGGTACGTTGCATGACTTACACAATTTATTTTATACAGTGTGTTCTTTTGTCAGCGCTGATGCGGCGGTAAAATAAGGCGCCAGTCCCGGCTGAACCATACCGCATTAGTTTACGTAATGGCTGTAATACTTAAATAAGATCCCAAAATACGAAGTATATGAAGGCCTGAAGGTTTCCGGATCTACAGACGTGTTTTGTACGCTCTCTTTTGAGAGAGTACGTAATTCGGATGAACGGAAGTTATGTGAAGTTAAGTCTGAATGGTTTGTCCGTGGAACTACGAAATGTCCCTTTTGTTGTGTCCCACAGCACGGTAGGTGTAATGGGAAGTCTCGGCGTATACTTGTTTTCTGTATGATAAAGTCATCGTCTTCAGGGATACGTTGAAAAGTAACACCCTGTAGTATAAAATTTGTGACGTGATTTTAATAGTTGTAGGTGATAAACAGTAGTGATTTCGTGAGTTCAAAACGTGTACAGAATGCGTGTTGAAACAGCTGATTGGAAGGGACCAGTCAGGTGTAGAATGCGTAAGTACGTAGCTGTTGTGTGTTCAAGTTTCTCGCCTTCTCCGACACCTTACATAAGCCTGCAACGTGTATTTCATCTCCAAAAACTGGTGGCAGCGTACGAGTAGAGAGGCACGCAGATCGCTGGTACGGGGCAGACGGGCGCGGGGAAGTGTCAGGTCTTTCCCTGACCCGACTTTTAGGCGTACGTATGAGTAGGGTTACATATATCCATCACAGAAAAAAGAGGACATTTCCCATTTATCGGCCATAAAAAAGGGAACATATCAGCGGCAGAGGGGTTTCCAAATTTTGGTCGGAAAAGAGGATGCGTGGCATCAGTTGAATAGTGTGCGACATACACATTGAAATATAAACAACTATCAGAATTTTGGTTGCCGATTTATTGCAACTGCAATCAATAGTGATACTAATAATATTACAGAATAATTTTAATAACGAGCAAAAATGACATAAAAACCAGTAACATTTTCAGTTACGGAAAGATAAGGCATCCACGGAGAGGAAGTTTCAAAACAGGCAACTTCTAGTATGTGGTAGCAGAACAGGACAGACGTGCAGCCCCTTGTCTTCTAACTGCTATGATATTTCCTGGTATGAAATGCAAACGCACCTTCTGTCGCTAATACAGCGTCGTCTAATTTGCTTCCCGATTCAGTAAAGAAAAAAAACTTCTTACCTTTGCCTAACTCGTTGCAACTCTTAACAGCTTTCTTGTGCTTGTCGCATTCCACGTGGGCTCGAAGATCAACAGCAACCATGTTCGCCGCAAACACGTAAGTTCCTGGTTTACGTACCAGGCATTCGGCTTCCCGTTCATCGCAACAATTTCGAGAATATGAATACTTGCTTCTTATTTCGTCCGTGAATTTACGTTTTCTTTTCTCCATTGTAAGAACGCGATAAAAGCGACCTACGAACTAACAGCGCACAGTACGTTATCCACTGCAACGCACGCAATTCAGAATGAACGCCCGGAATCGGGCTGTGCGAGCATTCTTTCGGACCCACAGACTGAAAGTAAGTTCTGAAGTGGAAACGTTGCCTACGAAAACTACAAACTGTGACGTACGTAACGATCACCGAGAAATCGAGTGTGATTATCGACCAAGGCCAAAAGCCCGGACATTTTTGTAAAATTAAAAATCCCCCCCCCCCCCCCCCCGCCCCGACTCAATTCTGAAGCCTGAAAAAGAGGACATGTCCGGGAAAACCCGGACCTACGGTAACCCTGCGTATGACGAACTTGGAGTAATAATATATGAAAAGGAAACAGTATGTGATGGTGCGGAATAAATCAGTCCAGCTTAACACGGGTGCCAGTGGTGGACAGTGATGACTGTGTTAATTAACGTTTGTTTTCCATAGAGGACAGGAAATTGTGACTTAAGCAGCAGCTGTTAACTTCATAAGAAGAACTCTCCTCCTTGACATTGTCAAAAATTAAATTTCAATCCTTTTGTAATTCCTGCAGATTGCTTATACCCGGAGGAGCAGCTGAGTTCAACGCCACTGAAGGCTACGCCACTGCTGGTGTGGAGTTGTATAAACTGGCTAAACAGAAGAATGACGCTGGGGTGTACTTCCCTGTGTGGGGGACTTGTCTGGGGTTTGAACTGCTGTTCGTTCTCTCAGCAAATCAAACTGATCTAAGGACGGCCTGCAACATCACTTACACTCCGATGCCTCTTACTTTCAAACGAGGTAAGTGAACCCAGTGGTGTGCAGAACGTCTTACATAGGCAACAGACATACAGCCCCTTTGACCCTGTAGAGAGCCCAGTGGTTACTACAGGGTCGTTATTTTATATGACTAGTATCGTTTGTCAGTTCGTGCCCCAACTGTGACATGGGTGTGGGCGCCCACTTAGCTGGCTGCGTTTATACAATAAGTGACCTGACTGGAAGTTACAAGCAATATTGGTCAGATATAATAATGCAGGTATAATAATTTGCAGCTTGTGGTATGTATAATGTTGTCGGATTAAATCAAGAAAGATGAACTGAACAGGGTGTGTAACATGAAAACAACGTATTCTTTTGAAACAGGCTGGCAGAATACCTCTGGGATGACGTATGCGTAGAAAGACATACAATGGAAACAAACCTCTCAAGAAATAGGGTTTATGGTTGTGGACTGCATTTAAACTCTAATAGTAGGTTGGTGTGAACACTGTACTGAACGGTTTATTTACATGAAGGGCGATGAGTTTCTCAACTACTGAGGAGCATGTCCGTGTTTGAAGCACGTACTTTGTGTTACAGACTACCGCAACAGCAAGCTGTACAGAGATGATACGGACGGTATCCTGTCCATACTGGAGAAGCAGAATGTAACATTCAATAACCACTTCTGGTGCATCACGGAGCAGGTAATCACTTTCACGTGAGTTCCACTGTGAACTAATACAGACTTTTTTTCTCAGAGCTATACTGAGGCCGTCCACCATATTTATAGTCCTTTTCAGTCATATAACCTTTCATTCCATATGAATATTGGTTATAAGGAATGTGTAATATCCTTTGATAGCAAGTGCTTTGGGTTGATTCAACCACTGTCTGTACAGTCAGGGTAGAGATTCTAAAATATTTCTGTTATTCCATTACTTTCCAGGAATTGATAGCATCAGATATTGCAGATGAGTGGCACATTTTGTCTGTCAACAGCTATAAAGGCAGTGAATTCATATCTAGTGTTGAGCACAGGAAATATCCCTTCTATGGCGTGCAGTTCCATCCTGAGAAAAATGCATTTGAGTGGAAGGTAGAATCTATCCCACACTCAGCCGCTGCCATCTTGGTTGGACAGTTCTATGGAAACTTCTTCATCAGTGAGGGTATGTTTCATGAAAGACAGGTTGGTTCTGTGTGAGGGAAACTGTGTATGTTAAGATTTTACTAAATGAGAAAGAAGGCTGGGTAATACAGTATGCATAGGGGTTACATTAATTTTAGTAGATGTCGTATATAATATGGTACAATTACATGTATATGTGATAGGTTACGTAGGGGTTGTCTGAGCATGAATTTGTTGAACCCTCTGAAGCCTGATGTGTGTAAAAACGTACAAAAATCCAGTTCGTACGTAACACACCCCAGGCCAAAGAGTGAATGTTGTTCAAGGATATACTGTTTGCTGTAAGGGTCATATCGCACTTGAAACAGCAATTTGTCATAACCTACACAGTTCGTCAGACTGAGATTCCTGCATTACTAGACAGTTGGGTTACAAAACCACCTGTAAAAATGTTGTATCCACAAAAAAAAAATTACCTCTGCTTACATTTGCATAAAAACATGACAGGCTTAATTGTCGGCCTCTTGGGAATCAGTCAAGCTTCTTCTGTCTCCTGTGAAATTGTGTATTGATGGACTATGACAGATTGGCGTTTCATGAGTGATATGAAACAAACACACTGTGTGGTGAAGTGCAGAGTTTTCGTAAAAGCATGTGGTACTTATATGTAGATAGTTTCAGCTGCATTCTCGGATGTTATGTTCATTTTGTCAGGAAGCGGGGATAGCACAGTGACTGTAGTAATGAATTTACTTTGATGCATGTAGTAACGGGGTGTCAGGCTTTGAGATTTTTCTGCACTGCAGCGAAGCCAGTTGTGGGACCCACCTGTTGTCCTGTGTGGTGCATACCAGGAGTAAAGTAGTCTGGGGTGTGAAGGTGCTCATCCACCTCCATATAGGGCCAGGGTTTATGCATAGATCTATACGTGTGTGTCCCCATATGTCTTTATGACGTAGTGCTGGATTAAGCACAGGGACAGCATTGGTTACCACCCGCCAGAGGGTCTAACATCAACTCCTTGCCCAGTGACACAGCGTCACAACCCAGAAGACCTAACGTTCAAAAAGACTGCTGTGAGAATCTCAAATCCAACAGTTTCTTATTAACGTTTCAAGGGTCTTTGTGCTAATAGAAATATAATACTGATCTGCTATTTTCAGCTCGGAAGAACAATAATTCATTCCCAAATACTGAAGAAGAACGTGCAGCACTGATCTACAGCTACCCTGCTACGTACACAGGAGATAAGATCGCTTTTGAACAGACCTACTTATTTGTAATTGAACAGCAAGTGGTACCAACCACCACAACTACCACTACCACCACCACCAGCACCACCACCACTACCACAACCACCACTACCACTGCTGCTGTAACTACAACCACCGCGATGAGTACAACTGAAAGAGTTCCTCTAACAAGCGCTGCGTCTGCAGGCGTTACACCCGCCCAGTCAAACAGCAAACGCAGTGCCGCGTCTGCACAGATGTCTGTACCTTATGTTACTCTGTGTATTTCCACAATCTTTGTGTGGGTGGTGATGCAATAGTTTGAACAGGATTATGTTTTAAAACAGTGATTTCCAACAGTACAACCTGGGGTTTTAGCAGTTCGTTCAAGGTGTCATTTATCAGAGACGGTGCATGAATAGTGAATTATGCGTCTGCAAAACTGTTCTCTCAAGTAATGCTGGGAAGGGATTTTGTGTCTGTAGACACTGCCTAGATTCACACTTTGTGTGCAGTGAATTTAATGCGCATTAAACAAAACTCTGCACAGTATACAGAATTCTCAGCACATGAATGCTGTGCCTTGCCTGATAATTCAGAGTTATTGCGTGAGTACAGAGAATTTGCAATTAAACTAAATGTTGTGTAGAGAAACAAGACTACTGGGAGAAGGGGTTCTGTGTAGGTCTGCAGAGTTTCTGTTCAGAAAATCTGTCAAAAATTACTGGAAAGTGTTTCAGAATTTCAAACATTTCTCCTATAAAGTTCTACACTGAACAGTTCGTTTCTCTGTCACCTGACGGCAGCATTTTATTTACAGTATGGGTTTTCAAGGTACACTTGAGGTAAAAGAACGTTTGGAGACACTGTTTTGAAACGTTTACTGTAATTTGACAGCTTAACTGTTCATGTTTCAAAGTTATGTCATTTAATATTTTGTTTGAAGGTTACCGTTTCTGTGTCCAGTTGTCCGTACAGGACACTTGTATCCACCATTTTAAGAACACAGACATCTGAAATGTATAGTGCAGCTATACTGAGATTTTTTAAATGATTTCAGATATTCACCTGCTTTTGTGTATAGAGTCTTCAAAACAACCTTAAGATGGATTTTACTTAAATTTGAGACTTTTAAGGATTAATATTACTCATTTTATAGAGACACTGAACTTTTCTTTGATTGTGTACATCCCTTTTGGGAGTTCATTCCTGAAAAGTTTATAGTATAATAGTGTGTATGTGCATGCATGTGTGCGCAGTCATCTGACCATTGTTTGTGCCCGGAGAGCATATGAAATACCAACAGGTTCATAACATTATATTGCACCTCCACAAGAAAAGTGACATAACTCTAAAATCTTCAATTTTCAGATTACGTGGTCATTTTGTAGAAAATAATAATAATAATAATATTATTTTCTAATATTATTTTGTACAAAATGACCACATAATCTGAAATTTGAAAATTTTAGAGTTATATCACTTTTCTTGTGGGGGTGCAATATGTGTAAGGTAGCTTGTAAAGGCTTCTGATGGTGGTTTCTGGACTTTCATCCCACATTGGGTGTAAGGGTGTCAAGGCATGCACAGATGTGGCTGTGATACAGGGTCATAGCTTAGAATAAATCTACAGTCACGCAGAAATCAGTGTGTAAAGGAAACATAACAAACAAGGAAGAATAAAGACCCCTTTAACTCTTCCACAAAACGGAACAAAAACCAAAGGAACTAAGCAAAATGGCACACAGACAAACATAAAGCAGTAAATGATCCTGAACCAGCCAGCAAAAACGTCCTTAACACTCAGGCAGAACAAAACTTACACTGCACTTCTCATTCTCACTTCCCACCACTACTGCACTGTGCATGTGAGTGGACAGCTGTGTGTGCTATGTTAATACAAACGAGCTGACAGGAAGTAGCATCTGATATTTGTCACGTAAAATGATGATCCTCTATTAAGAGGTAATCATAGTTACAGGGCAAAGTCAGTCAGCTACCTGTCTGTGTGCACATTTGATCAAGTTTTGTTTGTGGGAGGTAACTGAAAAGATACAAACAAAAATTATGATTGTAAGTACATATCTAGATGGAGGTGTGTGATGTAGGGTGTTTGTAACTGGCTCCCTCCCTCGGACATATCTCGGCACATGCTGCTCCATTCGTATGCCAGAGAACAGAAATAGATACAGAATCTGGAACATCATTTCTTTTGTAATACCAGATGCTGGACAAAGTGTAAATCAAGTAATGCCAGGTGTGGTATACAGTCATGAATTTGTGTGTGTGTGTGTGTGTGTGTATATGTACATGTAGGTTTATATACATACATACCAATTACTGTTAAGTAAAAAATTGTCAGTGGCCACATTCAGGTGCAAATGTTGTTTTATTCTGACGTGCTGCCATTTTGGTTTGGATATTGTAAAACATAAAAATTTCTAAAAAAACACTAATCACCAACAAATGCACAAAGAGAGTTTTTATCATCAATTGTAACACACTCCTACATGTTTTGACCCTGCTGGGTCATCTTCAGGGAGAACTTTTTATTTTTGTTATCGTTACACGAAGGTTGCACTTTATAGTTGAGTGAGAATGTGCTGTTGACTGTGTACTGAAGGCGTGAACTCTCTGCGGTCA
>BLKM01000799.1:1354133-1375478 GCA_013340265.1 Coptotermes formosanus | reverse complement strand
GGCCTGCAGGCCGGGACCGCAGAGAGTTCACGCCTTCAGTACACAGTCAACAGCACATTCTCACTCAACTGTAAGATGCAACCTTAGTGTAATGATAACAAAAATTTCTCCCTGAAGATGACCCAGCAGGGTCGAAACATGTAGGGGTGTGTTACAATTGATGATAAAAACTCTGTGCATTTGTTGTTGATCAGTATTTTTGTATAATACAGTGCACGGACATGGAACACATTAAATAAAAATTTCTGTCATTGTGTTTGGGGAGAAGTACTTCATACTAGAGGATATGTAGTGAGAAATACCATGACTGTGGCCAATATTTATAGTTACTCAGATGTGGTAATTCGACATTTTTTGTATTCATAACCAAATGATAGTCACAGAACAGAACTGTGATAGTATTATATTATTACAAACTGTCGTATTTTATTGCAGCATGTACGAAATGAGGATGTAATTAACATGCACCATAAATTTTGTGATTATATAGTCACGTGTTAACATTTCAAGTTCCATGCCCCTCATAGAGCAGAAACACGCAAAGTAATGATGATTATTTAGCAATATGATCCAAACATCCAGATTCATGAATGAGCTTCCTACACAAATACACAGATCACTGCCTGTAATACTAAATTTGCGCATTTGTTGCTACTTTAATGATGCTGCACAGGCCAAAGGATGAAAACTAGAAGACTACATCTGTTGTTTTTGTGAAACCATTTGTGTTTGACTGCATACTTAAAAGGTATTTCTGGTATCTGAAAAGTATGTAGAAGAGAGTTACAGGGACTGCGCTGTGACTATCTGTACTGCAGGAAGATTAAAAAAAAGTGCCTATCATAATACAGGTCTGTTAAAATGTACTATAGTGAACCGATGATTGTGAAATGTACAGTCATGTAAGTAATTACGGAATGAAAAGGTAATATTTTACTTGTATTGAAAATATGGATTTTTTTGCATCACAGTTCATGTACTATGAATCCATTTTGTAACATAAATTTCAGTCTTTGAGACAGTTCTTTGACTATGTGAATGAAGCACGTTATCTGAAACGTTAGGTTCTTCATTTATGCATTTTGAACCAACTACAAGTGATGATCTTGTATATTGTAATGATTTGTACGAAGGGTTGGCTTTGGTATTGTCAGACGGAATGATGTGGGCATACAACACGTTTTCGCATGTCACATGCTTTGTTGTGCTGTTCACCAAACAACCACTGGGTAATCCAGTCCAGTAATATGGGTTTGATATGTAGTGCTCACAGGGTTTAGTAACGCATACAAAATTGAATTTGAAAACCAGGATGTTGGTGTAGATGGGAGGGTTACTAGTCATTTCCTTTCGGCTCATATTAACTTAAACTATAAAATGCAGTGTGCATTGTGTGTGTGAGATGCGACGCATCTGTGACCTGAAAGAAAGCGCTTCGTACACCTTTAATTATAATGAACAAAACCTGTTAATTGCAGTACATTGGACTAAAATGTGTGAACCCCAGCTTGCAGAAAATTAACAGTGGTGCTGAACGCTGCACTGCCTACCATTATGCAAAACTGTCCCAGTTGAGTTCTGATACAAACTGTCGGACGAGAAGGTGTCCCCGCAGTTCGCATTGCTGCAAACGATTTTGAGAGTTGAGGTTCTCAGTGTTGTGCTTATAAAGAGTCAAAACTTTTGGAATATGGTAATGTCTACATTGGTAAATAGGTAATGACATTTCATAGAGACTTCTTGACTCCATCTTCAGGGTAGCTTGGGCTACAGCGCACATCTCAGAAGACCTGAGACTTTATCTAAATGGATGCTGATGAAATGGAGTACAAGAAAACTGATTTGGTTCGGGTCAGAACATGGTCATGAAGCCTGGAATTGTGAATGTGGTAATGACAGTTTTAAAACGGCAGCAGATTTAATTGCATGAGTGTTACCTTGTAACAAATGGCCTGCTCGGGGGGGGGGGGGTTAATAAAATGTGAATAAACAACAAAATTGACCAGTAATGGAGGCTGGCTCTGTCTAAGGGGCCCAAATGAGTAGGTGTTCTCCTCTTCTCCCCCTCCATTCACCTGAAAACGGAAGCAGAGCCGGCTTCAGAAACGTCGTGATTTTAATTTTTAATTTTTAATTTTAATATTTTACTCTTCGGACGATGGATGAAGTCCATAAAACCATCGCCACACAATATTATACACCATCGTCAAAAACTTTTAGAATATGGAAATCGTTAATGATTATGAATGATTAAATTAATGAAACTTCCCCTATTTCGGTTATGGTGCTAATTTCTGAACACAGGCAATTGAATAACATAGTCAATTTCGTTTTCTTGTTCCTTCAAACGAGTTCCCGAAGGACACTGGGAAACCGAGGTGGCGGATCACAAGATGCGAACTGATGGGGGCGGAAGATAAACTGTGACCGCCCCCACAATATAGCCAAGAAGGAAACTGTGCGATGTGGTGCATTGTGGAAGGTCAGACTGTAAACTGAGGCCTGCAAGACAATACAACGAACCCTATATTTAGCTGACCGTTGCTACTGCAGTACGTTACAGACGTGTTCGCCTGTAGCTCTTGTTCCCAAGTGTTCATGGCGTAGTTTCTTTAGAACGTTGTTCAATGCTTGGGTGAGAAGAAGAACAGTTCTTCTGGCTCCACCAGTAAGCAGTTTGTTTTGAAAGACTGAAGTTACACTAAAGCACGTCTCTAACAAAGTGGCGTATGGAGCCGGTGTAGCGACTGCGCTGTGGGCTGGATTGTTCGATGTTACAACACCGGAGGTCTGAGAGGGACTCATATATTGCCAAGGTTAAGAATGAGTAGAGCTATACCTCTACTTCCCCTGTGTGCCTGCATGGAATGTTAGGGGGAGACCTTTACCCTTACCTATTTTGAGATGTGATTGAGGGTAGTGTGCTATAAATTAGCTATATCCAGTCGAAACCTTCATAACAACCACTGAAATACTGTCTACGACTAAGTATCCCAAGATGTATCTCTAACTGAGGTTTCCCAGCCAAACTTCTGTAAGCATTTCTTACCCCATGATTATCAAGTACCCCATATCTCTCGCACTTTTTACGCACTAAATTAAACTGTTTTCTGTTCCAAGTAATCGGTCAACGTTGCGTATCGATTAAAACTTCCCTGAGTCAGTTTTGGGGCCCGATGTTATCTGTAGGGCCAATAAATGCATATATGAACACATTTTCAATCAGTTTTTTTGCGCTTTCATAACAAAAGTTTGCCAAGTGCGCTGTCCGTCCGTCATATAACTACGGGAGACTCGCTGAGTAGATCATCATCAAATTTCGTATTGAGGAGTTTTACTGGCCTCTGTTGGCAGGGCTGTGGAGTGGTACACACAAGCTCTGACTCCGACTCTTCGATTTTTAAAAGTCCGACTCCTTCATAAAAGCTCAATATGCATTAATAACGGTAAACCTATAAGACGTTTCATCACCACCACGTGAATCATCAGGCTACTGTTTAGACTTATAGCCTATATTTAAGTATAAGTCAAATGGTTACTGTAGCTATCAGGGCTCTGGAGTTGGAGTATCTAGTTAAGATTTTAGGCTGAGGTCGGCGTCGGAGTCGGTACATTTTTTCCCGACTCCGACTCCACAGCCCTGTGTGTTGGTGCGTTACAATTTTGGGTAAAATATGACAAAAATAAATAATTTTTGACGACGCACGTACGTTTTTGTGCCCACATACACCGAAACTACGTATAGAGTGTTTATTGGGAACCAGAAATACCTCAGATTAGTTTTGTAGAGGAAATTAACACACACTTTTGGCCGATAGAACATCTGTCTGTAGGTCTTAGGGTTTCAACGATCACACAGTGTTGCACAAGTCACTTGACACGTGTGTGTTTTAACAGCGTAAAGGCCGTGTGAAGCGACTTATGTGCATCACTATATAAGTGGGTCCAGCGCCGTATGCATACATTTCCTAACTTGGTGAATTTTAATTGAATCATATACATTTTTGGCAATGGTTTAGCGTATTTTTATCACATATTTGGACTTTTTCCATTGTCGTTATGCAACGCACAACGTTTCGATAACATCTTCCTTCTTCAGGTGAATTAAAATTAAAAGTTCTACTTGAAGGGGACATGTTTCCGAAACGTCATGTGGTATTGTGTGCTGACGGGATAAAACGCTAATAAGTATTTGTTATAGAAGTTGGCGTATTTTGATCCTTCATTTTTCAAAGCCTTTTTCTACAATATATAACACATACTCTGCCTCTATTAGTAGTACGTTATGACGCGCCGTGTATGCAGTATTGAATGACGCATGCACTCGGCCGTTTAGAACAAGTAACGATTTCATAGTCGCAAGCTGACATCGATTGCGATTGTTCAGAGATTTCAGTGAGCCAATTTGTAGGGTCTCCCCCAGCTGTTTCACGCTGCCAGGTGTGTAATCAGAATGGTATATCCAGCTCTTTAATGCGTGCACGTTTTAATTATCTCTAAGGTGGGACGGCTTTAAAACTCAGTTAAACATAAAACCACAAAATCAGACGAACACAAATACTTTATTGTAAGAAAAGGTAGGTAGGTAGGTAGGTAGGTAGGTAGGTAGGTAGGTAGGTGGGTGGGTGGTCACCGGAAATCGCTACGTGTTTCAGCCAAACAGGGCGTCTTCTGGCGAAGTCAAAATACATCAAGGAAGGTATAAAATTTGGGAGGAGCCTCTATGAGGCAGTGTATCCCTACTTCCAGCTAAAGTGTGTTGTATTTATGTAATAGAGAGGCTTCTCCCAAATTTTGTACCTTCCTTGATGTATTTTGACTTCGTCGGAAGACGGCCTTTTGGCTGAAACACGTAGAGATTTCTTGTAACTAACTAACTAACTAAAACAAACTAAACTAAACTAAACTAAACTAAACTAAACTAAACTAAACTAAACTAAACTATGCTTACAATAAAGTACAGCTGAACTCGGTTATAACGTCATGAAAGGGACTGAACATTTTGTATCGTTATAAACGAGTGTCGTTAAAGCCGAGGAGTGGAACGTTATGGTTAACAGTAAGGAAATGGTACCACAGAAAACCTGACGTTATAGACGAGGTGTCGCCTACACCGATGTCGTTATAGCCGGGTTAGACTGATTTTGTAGTTTCTGTGCTGTGAACTGCATAACGACGGGATGCCCTCTTCAAACAAAAAAGTTGAAAACTGCCGTCATCTGGAGTGTGACGCCGTGTTGTCTAGCAGCAGTGTACCGACGTTTCAGAGGACCCAGATTCCTCCTCAGGGTAACATCACTGTAGATTTTTCGTCTGCTGTGGTAATGGAGGCAACGCAAACGTCTGAAACGTCGGTACAATCCTACCAGACTACACCGTGTCATATCTAAGAATGTAGTAATTTTCATTGTCACCGAAATGAAGCTGAGATATCGCTTCGAAGAGGTTATTTTAGTACAGTTGACAAGTATGAAAAAGTGGAGACAAAGGAGGGATGGCTCCACTCATTAAATTAATGTGAGTGGTCAGTATCAGTGTTTGGCCGTTTTGCCACCAGGGTGAAGAGCCCCCTACGGAACAGGAGACTGGGTGGGCTCTTGACGTTTCGGAAAAGACAAAAACTCTTCTTACTCTGCAACTTGTGCATGAAATATTTTGCTTTATGACGAATTGTAACTTAGGTACAAAATTTGGTTCCTGCCCAAAACAAGTGCTGAGGGGAATATACAGACCTGATAGAAAGGGGGTAAATGGAGAACTGAGAAACTTACAAAATGCGAACATTTCGTAATTATGCTGTCCAAGGGGTTCCAGTAAGGCTATGATTTAAGGACTACAAAATGGACAGTGCATGTAGAACGCAAGGGGAGAGATGACACGAACATAATTTCAGTTTCACAAACAGAAGAACGTTTGGTCGACCTGGCGGCAGATGGATATTATACATTTATTTCTGGTTCAGTAGCAACAGTGATTGGACTGTTAATGGTTAATAAACTGCAGAAAGTGTGGAAGTCGGCGACCTTCATCTCCCTGGAAGCAGTGTCCCAGCCGTCCTGTTCGATGGGGCCTGAGGAGAACCATGAAGCTAGTATAGCCGTTGTCCGTCGCTAAAGTCAAAGCCGGGACCTCTCAGAATACAAAACAGGAGTGTTTATCAGATCGAGTACATCATTGTATTGATGCGACGACGTCAATGCGTCGTCATACACTTTAATTTCAGTAAAATTTTCAGTATCTTTCTTGGCGCTTCTGAAGCGTTACTTGATAAACATGCCACGCCTACAATTGTTTTTGTTTACATACGTTACCAGACAAGACGGTAAACATGCGCTTGGTGTGTCTTATACATGATGTATCTTTTAGAGTACCTGTAAGCACGGCAGATGTCAAAAGATATCCCTACGGAAGCAGCCTATCTATGCGATAAAGATGCCATGCTCGGGGACATGATAAAACGGACAGTGTGTACAACACAACCAATACTCTGATCTATATCTTTGGAGATAGTGATGCTTTGTCTTGTGGCACTCTTTCTCACACGTGACAAGCACTGACCCCCTAACAATTAGCAGTGATTTTTGTAAGCGGAAAACCGTTAAGCGGACGCGTGCGTAATGAATTGGTCCAACTTGATGAGAATGGAGTCCGACTCTTCCTCTTGAATACGCGGTCGTAAAAAAGCTCAAAATGTGCCAGACTGTAAAATTTTACCTGTTGTTTTGTATGGGTTTATACCTGGTTTTTCTTTCCAAAAACTAACACATCACATGCGTTTTAGAAAAGGGCACTGAAAGCAGTAGGCGCATATGAGAGGAAGGAGGTAACAGGAGGATAGAGAGAACTGTATAAAGAGGAGCTTCATGATTTGTTCCTTGGGGGGGGGGGCCTGAGGCTATATATAATTTGATTTTAAAAATTATGTTATAAAAATCATGCTGTAAGCACAACATAACGCTGTCTACAACTGCAGTTATATACACACGAATATAACTACATGTTCCGTGACTCAATCACAGTGTCCTGTCTTCTTGTTTTTTTTAATTTTATTAATTTATTTTTCAAAATTCTACTGTACTAGTCATCAGCCGACTTCATTGGCTGATTTCGGCTGGAGGGGAAATCACGTAAAACTTCTGGTATCATAATACGTACAAAATCTGTTTTTTAAATTTCGGTTTTGGG
Source organism: Coptotermes formosanus (assembly GCA_013340265.1). Lineage (NCBI taxonomy): Eukaryota > Metazoa > Arthropoda > Insecta > Blattodea > Rhinotermitidae > Coptotermes > Coptotermes formosanus. The sequence goes on along the minus strand of BLKM01000799.1, from coordinate 1,368,293 downwards.
GGGATTGAGGGGCTGGAGCCCGGCAGTCCCCCTTGGGTGCGCCCCTGAGGGTGATCATATAAAAGAGGATGAGCTGGATGAACCCTGTAGCAGTCATAAGACTCACAAACGAAATGGATAATAATATTAAAAAGAAATAGAACAGTGCCAACATTCTGACTGATTACCTAGCAGAGTTTCAGACTCATTTAACCTTTTAAAGCCTAGCGGTAACTTTACATACCACCAGGTCTAACATTATAAAATTCTACGTGGTGCCCACATTGCGTTTATGTGTTTTGTACGGATCTCAGAACAAACAGCAGCTTTTGCCTTATAAAACATTAAGAGATTGGTTTTTATAACCGAAGTGGAGAGTGTTTACAGCGCGGTACGGACTAAGTCCTTATATAAAACAGATACGCTTCGTCTTTAAAGGGTTAAACCGTGTAATGAACCTTCGGGTTCCATAAAAGCTGACAACAAGCTAAGTAAGCACCCGCTTCTCAGTTAGGGTGCTCTACAGAACTGCTGACGGTAAGATCATAAAATCGGCTTGCCAGCATTTCCCAGTTCAATATGCTGGATCCTAAGGCGCCCTACGGAGCCGCCATAACCAGCCTGCCGCTGACTGTCAGTTGGCCCACGTTTGCTGGGAGAAGATCAAACTCGAGCGAAGTCACTATGACGACCGGGAATGGCGTCACTAGTGACGTAACTCTTCCAAACAGAGTGCGTGCGACGTCAATGACACGTGGCTGATGGGGCCCAGGAAAACACCCCACCAAAATGTGGGCCGAATTACTTCGTACTGGGGTCGATGTCAGAGGTCCCAATGTGCTCGAATACAGTGTACACCGGGCTGAATGGGCGAGGCACTGCTCAGTGAAGGCCATTTATCGTGGCCAGAAGTAAATATTTTCTTTCTTGGTATACTTATACATTCTCTTAACCCTTTAAAGACGAAGCATATCTGTTTTATATATAAGGACCCAGTTCGTACCGCGCAGTAAACACTCTCCGTCTCGGTTATAAAAACCAGTCAGTTAATGCTGTATAGGGAAATAATCGCTGTTTGTTCTGAGATCCACACAAAACACATAAATACACTGTGTGGGCAGAACGTAGAATTATATGCATAAAGATTCAGTCCGTACCGCGCAGTAAACACTCCGTATCGGTTATAAAAACCAGTCAGTTAATGCTGTATAGGGAAATAACCGCTGTTTGTTCTGAGATCCACACAAAACACATAAATACACTGTGTGGGCAGAACGTAGAATTATACGCATAAAGATTCAGTCCGTACCGCGCAGCAAACACACTCCGTCTCGGTTATAAAAACCAGTCAGTTAATGCTGTATAGGGAAATAATCGCTGTTTGTTCTGAGATCCACACAAAACACATAAACACACTGTGTGGGCAGAACGTAGAATTATATGCATAAAGATTCAGTCCGTACCGCGCAGTAAACACACTCCGTCTCGGTTATAAAAACCAGTCAGTTAATGCTGTATAGGGAAATAATCGCTGTTTGTTCTGAGATCCACACAAAACACATAAATACAGTGTGTGGGCAGAACGTAGAATTATATGCATGAAGATTCAGCCCGTACCGCGCAGTAAACACACTCCGTGTCGGTTATAAAAACCAGTCAGTTAATGCTGCATAGGGAAATAATCGCTGTTTGTTCTGAGATCCACACAAAACACATAAACATACTGTGTGGGCAGAACGTAGAATTTGTGAATGTTAAAGCTGGTGGTACGTAAATTTACCGGTAGGCTTTAAAAGGTTAATTTAAGGATCACATTTATCAAAAAATAAAAATTGTGACACATATGCCTTATTTTTCACCAACTACTGCACTTTGTTTATACAATCTCCAACATGTTTCGACTGAGTTATACAGTCATCATCAGGGAGTCAATTATAGACAATAAGCAGCTCGCAGCCAGTCACAGAATGGTGATTATACATATGCTGCGGTGTATATTCCTATACATGCACATTTAAAATCATAAAACAATATGTACGTAGGATTTTAAAGGATAAAATTATAAACGTATAAAATATATAATTCTATATCCAAAAAAATTGTGGCACATTTAGATGGTGGGGAGGGGGTTACATGGCAAAACTTTAAGCCTGTGTCGCAATAAAAATGTCAAATAACTTATTAATATTACAACAAATAGATAACCCACATAAAAATACGATATCCAGACAATAACAACTGTAAAATAACTGTATCCAGCTCCAGCAGTTTAACCCTGAGGAAGGAACCCTCGGTACCAATGGAATGGGAAACTGGCTGGGGCCCCTCAGGCGTTCTGGACGCTGCAGAGTATAAACAATTATTTCCTCTGCTCAGAAACAAATTCCCGCGATCCCATAGTCTAATTATGATACTGAGCTAACCCGGCAACTTTGGAGCCCGTCGAAGGATACATTGACATTGTACTGACCTTGACATATTGTGTGGCTCCGAACGGTGGGTTGATTAGTGAAGAATGGACTTTAAACTGAGGTGGCACGAAATCGTTCTGAGGAAAAGCTAGACCTCCCGTAATGACATTTTAGACTGAAATACCTGCACCGCATCGCCGCAGTCAGCGGAGATACGACTTTGGGTAACCCGGCCTTCTAAAAAGCATCGTGCGTTGAGTACATTTGACCCAGTGGCCCAGTGATATATTTAGAATACGATGACACGTGGTACAGACAGGGGATGGGAAATGTGCTATTTCTGGAACCGGATTCCACGTGGATGGTGGGTGTTGTACTGTATTCTAGGCCATTGCACTAGGGAACAATGACCCATTCTAAAAACTTGCCTGACGTCACAGGTATAACAACCAATAGGAAGCTAGAATTGCTTGTTGAAAGGGGGCTGGAAATGACCTCATTTCATTCAACACAACAGCATCTGGGGTCAGCCACGCGGCTCGCGTAGCCCTGTCGTTTATCTTACATAACACCTTTCAAAGCACGCTTTATGCTCTGCATATTGACATGAACCACAGGTTAATCCTTTGAGGACCGAAAAAGAGACGTGGGGCACAGCAGAATGTAAAATAGATGGGGGCGAAGTATGACATTTTTATTTGGAGTGCGAGAGACAGAACATCACTCTTGTAAGGGGTTCTCTGGGTTTGCGCATCCGCCTTTTCGATGGTAGTAGCATGAAAATGACGCTACTGATAATGAAGGACAAGCGGGGAAACTTTATCTGAATTACGTATAAGAATTAATTCCTACAAGACGCAGCACACACGGTGTCAATTACAGGACCAAGGACTTAACACTGTATTACTGTGACAGAAATATGTGTCACGTAAACACACTATGTGTGTAATGGCGAGTTCCTTACAGTGTTACCCATCGCGCTTTAACAGGTTAGTAAACTGTGCTCTGAAGAACAATGTTACGTGCACACAGTGCTTGAAAAATTGTATCACGTGTGCTTCTTCAGTTGTACGACACACTAAACTAGCACTGCCACTAGTGAAATGTATTTACGGAACTCCCTGTAGAGTAACTGTTCAAAGAAACAAATTATGGTATGACAGAGGTTGTTATGTGATGTTATGGTGTGACCGAGGATGTTATGCTATACTGTGTTATGTTATGGGATCACCGCGGATGTTATGGTACAGTTTGCGATGTTATGGTATGACCGAGGATGTTATAGTTTGCGATGTTATGGTGTGACAGAGGATGTTACGGTATACTGTGTTATGGGATGACCGCGGATGTTATGGTATAGTTTGCGATGTTATGGTGTGACAGGATGTTATGGTATATTCTGTGATGTTATGGTGTGACCGAGGATGTTATGGTATACTGTGTTATGTTATGGGATGACCGAGGATGTTATGGTATAGTTTGCGATGTTATGGTGTGACAGAGGATGTTATGGTATATTCTGTGATGTTATGGTGTGACAGAGGATGTTATGGTAGAGCCGTCCTCGATTTTATGGTACGGCTTGTCTGATCACCACTGGAACCCTATGCAAGTCCCCAGACATCAAGTCTTTCCGTATTAACTACTTCCCTATTCGCCGGAGGGCACAGCCTTTAAGCACCTGCAGAAGGAATCCGCACCTCAAACATTACTGAGCTACGCCGTGCACCCCCACCTCTCACCCACTCCACCTGTCATAATTAGTTAACTTGGCGCCCATACGCGTGGGAGTGTAACTGGACGGCACATAAAATTCGCGTCTACTGCATTGGGTCGAGAACTTTGGCTCACTGCGAACTGCGGCAAACTGCTGTGACTCTTCAGCTGTGAGGCACTAAACTGATCTATTCGAGATTCCGCCTAACAATAAACACATTATTTGAGTGCTGATGTCATCACATTAACCCTTTAAAGACGAAGCATATCTGTTTTATATATGAGGACCTAGTTCGTACTGCGCAGTAAACACACACCGTCTCGGTTACAAAAACCAGTCAGTTAACGCTGTATAGGGAAATAATCGCTGTTTGTTCTGAGATCCGTACAAAACACGTAAATACACTGCGTGGGCAGAACGTAGGATTTTTTAATGTTAAACCTGGCGGTACGTACACTTACCGCTACGCTTTAAAAGGTTAGTGCAAAGTACAAAAAATGCTCCACAAATACATGAAAATTTTGCAGGATGCGATAATAACTGTATACACTTTTTGGAAGCATTTTATGGTTGTCTTTTTGGCTTCAATTATTAGTTACAATACTATTCCTAACAGGCACCACACTGCTGCTACATTTGGAACATTTTTCGTCATTACAAATTTGAATGTGAAAAATTAGAAAAAAAATATGAAGCAGAAATGAAACAGATATTATAATTTATGTATCTCTTGGTATATGTTTATTGAATCTGAAGTTTTAACATTTCCTGGTAATAAAAAACATTCATCACCAATCAGTGTTTTTAATATGCTTTTTAGGCCAACATTAGAAACAGAAACAATTGCTATTGATGTGTCACGACAAATCAGATCGTTTGTTATAAAGTCAACACGAAACACTACTGGCTAAAAGTAAAGGATAACATTTATAAGTTAATATTTTCAATAATATATCAAAGTATGTCCTGAAATGTACTTACTAAATAGCAGGAACTTGCCACGTTTAAAAATTTCTGGTAATATATTAATCGTAGCGAATAATTTTCATAATAAAGATAACACAAACGAAAATCAAAATAAACAACTGTGTATAAACTACAGAATATTTAATACAAATATTTACTTATGTACCATAACTATGCTGATGACGTCATGTGTTACTGTTGCATATCAACAACGTGAAAGATAGATTTACTGTAAACTTTTCACACAAGTGCTTATGAGAGTTCAGATATGGATGCGTTACACCATCTCTGTGCAATACAAGGTGTGTATAGGTGATTCAGAGTTATATAAAACATTGTTACGCTACAAACTACGTCACTGGCAACGTGTTTCAGGCTTCGCGTTCCTATACCATTTTTATAGACAGAAAAACTATAAGGCTTCAAAAACTCAACCTTAATATGATCAGTGTCCAGTACAGAGTATCTCTTTTATCATGTCCCTGAACAAAGCTGTGTTATCACATACAAAGCCTGCATTCGCCGGTGTATCCTGTGACAGTTTACGTTCTCGGGGACACGATAAAAGGGACACTCTGTATAATGCAGTTCCTAATATAAAATCAAACTCGGTTATAACGTCAAGAAGGGGACTGAATATTTTGTGTCGTTATAAAGGAGTGTTGTTATAACCGAGGAGTATAATGTTAGGTTAAAAGTGAGGAATTAATTGGTACCACAGAATATCTGACTGTATAGGCGAGACGTCGCTTAAAAAGATGTCGTTATAAGCGGGTTTCACTGTATGTCATTTTATGTAGCTTTGAATAAACCATTGTAAAACACCTGTCTGTTTTGTGTGAAGGCAGTTTACCCTACAGCACGACCCACCCGATAACGCCCATGTAGAACGCAGTACATTCACACCCCTAATTATCACATTCGTGTTTAATTAATAGACCCACGTATCTATTATCGCCTGCAGGATGCTGACAGTGAAACATTTGAAGGTGTACAGCTGACAACTGGCGGTAGGTACACACACGGACACCTACCGCGTACTCTTTGTGTAGGCAGTCCGGACAACCCCCTAACGTAAGTGTAGGCAGCTGGGGCCCTCAGGATGCTTCTGTTCTTCTTCTCTGCATCACTTGCACTACCATCACTTACCCTTCGAATGTCATTGTTTGAAACGTTCGACGGCGCACGGCTGGCACTGTGACTTCTAGAATTTCTCGTCAACGACTGGAAAACTCTCTTAAAAGAAAACCCTTTTTGTAGACCTGAAGAAGGCGACAAGGAATGGCGGCGGGGAACATGACTGCTACTTGTGTCACTTCCGCTGCTACTGCCACTGCTGCTACCACTACTTCCGGTGCAATGGAGGTAGAGCGGGCCAGTGTCGGATCCACTACAGCTTGAACGCCGTTGCAGGTAAGCGTTTTTCTGACCCCCGCAAGAATTCTTGCTCCTGTGCACTCCACCACCTGCAGATCCGCTGGACCTGTCACAAGAATCTGTTGATGATCGAGATAGGTTGTCATCATCTTCTTCAGGGTCGACGCGTCGACGGCGACTTCGTCCCAGACGCCGACTGATAGCCCTGACGAGTTTCATTCCGCTGAGATCACGTGGTGGTGATGGCGTTATCGGGGAAACACTCCTTGGACTGCCATTCGAGGTTGGGTTCAATGTATCAAGCACTACAGGTGCGTTAGCTATACAGGAGACTTCGTCGTCCATATTATGCCAAATTTCGCTTTCAATTTAATGTAAATGATCCCAATATTGCCAAGTTAATGCACTTCTCTACAAAGTGCTTCTAATATTTTCTGCTGTTCCACTTATAAACAACTGCGTCGTAATACTTTATAAGCAGGTACAGACGGGTTAATAAATAGCTCAAATATGTTACAAATTCTTTCGCTGAAAACCGTGTTTTGGTAGCAAATTCTCCCCCATAAATATTAAAAATAACACAGTTTTACACAGTTGGTGCTTTTACTGACTAAATGGCGGTTAAGAACAACCACTAGCGACGTTCGACGTCTACGCAAGTTATGTTTGATCAATGCCAACAGACAGCGACGCCAACACCACGGTGTCCGTTAGCGGACTGGACGCTCCGATACAGACGTCTGGATGATATAACACCTACCGATGCCCGTAACTGAAAGCAATTGGCACATGCGCATTGAAACTTCCCTTTTATCGTACTTCGCCCAACCACCTCAAAGCAACGAAATCAACGCAACAACAACAAACAGAACACGTGATGCGAGAGTATTATATTTAAAGGATCCGTCTTTTTATATCCTTTACTTTCTTATTAAAACAAAAGCCAGATGATGGGAAATGAGACAATGACAATAAGATAAGGAGAGCTCTTGTAGTAAACGACACGAAACGACGCGTGCAAGGCACGTGAAAATGCGGTAAATTTCGCGTCGCATTAAGAAGCAGCTATGTGTTGTTTCTTACTGACGTAAAATGAGACATATAGAAGCGCCATGTGATGGCAGAGTGAGACACACCCGTCTGGCACACGTGCCGTGGCCAGTTTGTACCACAGTATTCTCTGTCACGGATTCCTCGTATAATTACTGCCTCCACATCATCGGCAGCAGCAACAGAATATAAGCCATTCCACGCTTGTTCCTTCCTCATGAGGACGGATCTGTCCATCTTTGGCTCGGTCGACCAATGTTTCTTCTGAAAGTTGGGATGTATATTTACTACTTAACTCACTAACTAAATAACAAACTAACCAACGTGTACTGTAGATGTATTGTGTCAGTTTTCGGTAAAATCTATGCACTTAAGGTATTTGTTTTTGAATGTAATCTTTCAGTTCAACTTAATAACCACCAATTCCGGACACATGTTTATACGAAATTTTGTCTTTGTTTTGATGTGAAGAACTCTAGGATAAAGTTGTCCATTTCGTGCTTTGTTCAGACCAATGAATTCAACTTATTGTACCAACCAAATGCACGTTATTAGTTACACATGAGTATTAAACACGTAGCTGCGACATGTTTCGGTACAAGCGTACCGTCTGTAAAAAATATGAATCGTACTTATTATGTAAGAAATATTTTAATCATATTCAAACCGTAAGATTTTAAAAACAGTACAAGTTGTACGAGAGGCGTAACTTGGGGGCGGGGCAAGGGGGAAAAATGCCCCCCCCCCCGAATATTTTTCAACCTAGGAATAGTTTTTTGGTTACTGAGTTAAATAATTGCAAATAAAAAATAGACACAAAAAATAAAATAACTTGCATTTTATGGGGCCAATTTTCACCTCTTTCAAATTCGACTCTTTTGTAAAGTAAAATTCCTCATACCCACGGTCAATTTTGCCCCCCCCCACCCCCACCACCCAGTGTTATTAGCCAAGTTACGCTTATGAGTTGTACCCTTCATATACAAATGACATAAACAACGGAGCCCACTGCAGACTGTGGAACCGTGCAAACAGAAGCTTGTCCCTGGCAATTGGTTTTAAACCTGGCACACTGCGCTTCCTGGCCGATCCCTGTGGCTGCATGATCTAAGGCGTGGGTCTGCGGTCGTTCGCTTGCTGGGATTGCGGGTTCGAATCCCGGCGGTCTGTCTCTTGTGAGTGTTGTGTGTTGTCAGATAGACGTCTCTGCAACGGGCTGATCACTCGTCCAGAGGAGTCCTACCGAGTGTGGTGTGTGTCGGAGTCTGATCGTGAAGCCTCGATAATAAGGAGGCCCTGGCCCACTGGGGGGCTGTCGCGCTATAAAAAATTATTGCGCTCCCTGAATATGGTACGCCCTGTACCGAAACATGTCGCAGCTACGTGTTTAACACTCATATGTAACTAATAACGTGCATTTGTTTGGTACAATAAATTGAATATACTGACAACTCTTGAAGATTATCCAACTGTTTCAGATACACCCTGTATGCCAAATGAAGACATTAAATAAAATTTCATGAAGTTCCTCGTGATCAGAGAGAGAATCTGGTATCTGACGTCATATGAACACGTGACTTGTGTTGAAGAAGTATCAGGATGCGGGATCGGAAAACAACAGTAAATTAAATTGCGGTCGAGGGGGTAACAGTTACAGCCCTGGAGGTTGCACAGGCGAGAACACGTTGCCGCAGACACGGGACCTGACCGCCCCCATAATGCAACTCAAACCTTTCGAATTCAGCCATTAATTGACCAATGTTAATAAGCGCACCCAAGCACAGTGACACATTCTGCACGACAGACGTCTACTACCAGAGTCGCTTTAAGGCTACCGCAGTCCAGGCTTATGTGGTTATGCGGGACCACACCCTTCGGCAGGAGGGGGGGGGGGGGTGTTGAAAACCTGATTGTGTTTGACATTTTGTATCAGACGTGTTCTGTGCGTGCATTCTTGCACTGCTGTCCCTTCACTGCCAGTTCAGGGCTTCGCGCATTTAGGGCCCCCCGCAGGTACGCACCCAGAATATTTCGTTGGGTGGGGGGGGGGGGGGCTGGACCTGAGGCTATATATGAGTTATGTTTTATTTTAAAAATAATGTTATAAGAGCGTGGTACGTATAACTTAACATAACGCTGTCTGCAACTGCATTTATGTACAAACGAATATAACTACATGTTCCGTGACTCAATCACAGTGTCCTGTCTTCTTGTTTTTTAATTTTATTAATTTATTTTTCAAAATTCTAAGGTACTGGTCATCAGCCGATTTCAGCGGCGGATTTCGGCTGAAGGGGAAATCGCGTAAAACTTTTGATATCGTAATATCTATCAAATGTGTTTTTAAAATTTTTCTTTTGCGGGTTTTGGGGGCTGCAGCCCGGCAGCCCCCCTTGGGTACGCCCCTGGGGCCCCCTATTTATTGTGTTGGGCCCCCAAAAATGGTTTAAACCCTCGTTCCCAAATCTATTTCAGACATTATGCGTAACATATTCTGCATGTAAATTCTTACACTTCTTTATCTGCATCAGGCGTTAGGGCCCTCAAATTCATTCCTGTGCTGCACCCAGAAATTACTTTAACGGGGCCAATTTAATAGCATGGTTTTGTGTGTGTGTGGCTTTAGAACCACGTTAGCTGATTTGTAATGCTGGCTACAAGTTTATGTGTTGTTTCAATTGGCTTGGCACATAGCACGCATGATGTGGCCAATCGTTGCTGCCAGCTCTTCCGCAAGTTAATTTGAGCTATGAAACTACTGACTTAATTTCGACGAAATTTGGTATTTCGGCGACTTTAATATATAACCCCCTCCTTACATGAAGCTTAGGTAAATATGTCACTGCAGACGTGGAATACATGAATGGAAGGTCACTCTGTGCTGGGACATGATGACGTGTTTTCTCGTACAAGTGTACTGACTGTCCCTGATGATGTAAAGAAGAGCTTCACCAGAAATGTCGGTACACATCTGCATGTGCACCACAACAAATCACAGAAGACAGTAATGCTTATAGCCACGGCCATGTTAGCCTCACACCCTGTACATATAAGCCAGTTTGTGACAACATATTCTGCCGTCTAAAACACGTTACTGAAGGAAAGATAGAAGGGAATAGAAGGCGAGGAAGAATATGTAAGCAACTACTGGATGGCCTTAAGAAAAGAGCGAAGATATTGATAATTGAAAGAGGAAGCACTAGACCGCACTCTGTGGGAACTCGCTTTGGAAGAGGCTATAGGCGTCCCATAAGACAGAATGCGGCATGAATCTGGGGTGCAGACACAAAGATTAAAGCTGAAGACACCAAAAAATGCACATTAAGGTTTAATGCTCTCCATTTTATGCTCATTCACTCCTACATGTTTCGGCCCTTCTGGGCCATCCTCAGGGAGATTTTCTGATGGTAGCACGCGGTGGCGCAGTTTGTTGCGGCACTGCGCTACAAACCGGAAGGTCGTGGATTCGATTCCCGATGGTGTCATTGGAATTTTTCATTGACATAATCCTTCCGGCCGCACTATGGCCCTGGGGTCGACTCAGCCTCTAACGGAAATGAGTACCAGGAATATTTCCTGGGGGTAAAGACGGCCGGTGCGTAGGGCTGATAACCTTACCACCTGCATGTGCCGACTGTGTAGAAATTCTGGGAGCCTCAACCTCCTGGAACCCCCAGGGCCTGTCCAGGCCTGTAACGGGACTGCCTTACCTTTACACTAAATCACCGATATCACAGCGCTACTGTAGCCGCTTATCTTAGCGGTCCATACTGCAAGTAACATGCAAACACAGACAAAAATACGGGGAAGTGTAAAGTGAACCTACTGTGATGGCAGCTGCGGTTATGTTACTTAATGCACGGAGATGAAACCCGTTAAATAAAGATTAAAATATACAGAACTATAGTTTTGTCTGTTGTTTTGTATGGGTGTGAAACTTGGTCTGTCACACTGAGGTAGGAATATAGGCTGAGGGTGTTCGAGAATAGGGTGCTGAGGAAGGTATTTGGGCCTAAGAGGGACGAGGCGACAGGGGAGTGGAGAAGACTACATAACGAGGAACTTAATGACCTGTACTCATCACCAAATATTATTCGGGTGATTAAATCAAGAAGAAATTAGATGGGTGGAGCATGTGGCACGTATGGGGAGAGGAGAGGTGCTCACAGTGTTTTGGTAGGGAAACCTGAGGCAAAAATACCACTTGTAAGACCTTGGCGCAGATCGAAAAATAATACTAAAATTCATTTTAAAGAAATACGATGGGAATCATGGACTGGATTGATCTGGCTCAGGATAGGGACAGGTGGCGGGCTTTTTTGAATACGGTAATGAACCTAATGTGAGGAATTTCTTGATTAGCTGAGAAACTATCAGCTTCTAAAGCAGGACTTATTTAGTTATATTCTGAGATACAGTGTCATTAAATAAACCATAATAAAAGGAATACCACTGCTTATAGAACTGAGTGGATGCCTAGATTCGATGCAAGGACTGAGAAAATGACGTGTCATCTCCGCACATAGAGTGGCTTACCTACAATAACTCGTCTAAATACCAAAGTTATATTTAACACTGGCATTTTACGGACCCTAAACGCATTATGCAAGTCCCTCAAAGGTGACGCACAATTTCCACATATTTCCACTAACATGAATTTCAAAGCCTCTCTGACGTTGTATTGGGTAAATAAATAATATGCCTTAACACAAGGTCACATACCGATACCACGCAGTATAGCTACTCAAATGACGTCATATATTCATTGCGTCACTTGCCAAACTACAGGATTTATGTAAAATATTAAAATATGAGGACGTACGACCGTAAGGTGGATGATACGTTGTCTATACTAAAGAATAACGTCCTTATGTACTTCAAAATGGTGTTTAGCTGTCTAGTGACGAAGGATCGTGGGTAACATGGAGTCTGTTTTGTTGAATCAGTTGAATCAATTGAATCATTGTTGCTGCATGAATTTCTGAGTCGCTGGCAGTTATCATGTGGGCTTAAAACGTGATTTAGTGTGGCCTAAACCTTTTGCTTTTCAAATTACTTTTAATTCGACTTATTCTACAAATACGTACATTTTTATTTGGTAAGACAAAACATGTTTTCATTTCACCCGATTTTATTGACTGTCTCAAAATTATGCACACGATCACAATCATATTCCGGATTATACTTTAATATATACGAGTATATTAATTGTATGCTAAACACAGATTAAATAGCAGCTTCTAAGGCATTTTGTGAAGTGTTAAGGAATGGAGATGTCAAACCTTCTGGCTAAAGAAACGGTAAATATTAGCTCCTGGATACATTTTTAAATGATAGACCCTAAATGACTGTGCGAGAATAGGGTGCTGAGGAGGATATTTGGGCCCAAGAGGGACGAGGTGACATTGGAGTGGAGAAGACTACATAACGAGGAACTTAATTACCTGTACTCATCACCAAATATTATTCGGCTAATCAAATTGAGAATGAGATGGGCAGGACATGTAGCACGTGTGGGGGAAAAGAGAGGTGCATACAGGATTTTGGTGGGGACACCTGAGGGAAGGCGACCACTTGGGAGACCCAGGCGTAGATGGGAGGATAATATTAAAATGGATACTCAATAAGTGGGATAAGGCATGGACTGGATTGAGCTGATTCAGGATAGGGTCAGGTGGCGGGCTCTTGTGAATGCGGTAATGAACCTCCGGGTTCCATAAAATGCCGGGAATTTCTTGACTAGCTGAGAAACTGTTAGCTTCTCAAGAAGGCCTCTGCTCCGCGGGGTTAGTTAGTTAGTTAGTTAGTTAGTTAGTTAGTTAGCTAGCCCCGAAATGGTTTAAGATATAAGCCGAAACATGTGAACATCTGTCCAATTTGGAGACATTCAATGGAAGATATGTCAACCGAAATGAATTTTCAATGCATGCACAAAGGGATGGCTTATACCGAGACGTCGTTTGCTCCATCTATTATGTAGCTGACGCCAAAATTAAATACTTCTCCAGTGACTTCGCCAAAATGCATAACTGCTTATTAAAATCCAAAAAATAATTTCGAACTTCGCAGCATAAGACAACGCTGCGGTTCCAAGCGACTATTTCAGTACCAAAAGCCGAAATTTGGGGTCAAATGGGTGCCACTTCTAGTTCACATCTAAGAAGTACTGGGTACAAATTTCGGTCCCGAGACAGGCCATTTTGACTGAGGTCTTTCGTGTTTTTCTTCGGTTTCTCCAAAAGTCGACAGCTGCCTGCCTGTCCAAAATCAGAACAATTTTCAGATTGTCCATCCCGCTGTGCGCCTATGATGCTCTTCCAAATGTATTCAGACAAGCACAACAAAATACCTTATTATTTATTTTTACTACTATTATGCTACATGTTTCGGTACCGCGAAGCGGCCGTCATCAGGAAAAACACATAAATGTAAAGGAAAAGTGTTAAAGCAGCGGCCCGTCCTTTTGGGTAAAACTGGACGGGCCTCCAAGCCTGCAACAACTCAGGCGTACGCAGCTATAAACCGCACACGCACGCACGCACACACGCACGCAGACACACACACGCGCGCGCGCCACGCACGCACAGACACGCACGCGCACGCACGCACACACGCACAGACACACACGCACGCGCACGCACAAGACACACACAGACACAC
>BLKM01000799.1:969599-1354035 GCA_013340265.1 Coptotermes formosanus | reverse complement strand
AAACACGCACACAGACACACACGCACACACACACAGACACACGCACACAGACACACACACACAGACACACACACAGACACACACACACACACACAGACACACACACACACACACAGACACACAGCAAAACAGAGCCAACTTATGCAGAATATTATTGTTTATTTTATTTAACTTTTGTCTTTTATTTCGTCTTTTCCCCGACACGTTTCGGCAGTAACCATGCCATTATGAAGGGGGCCACATCAAATTGCATAAGATGTGCATTAAAATGTGAATTGTAAAATGTTAAAATTGTTAAAAATGTTAAAAATCTTCTATAAAAATTTATGCTGCACAATTCTTGTACACATCCTGATGCTACGGTACTATTTCTTGCCTGACGTCCCTAATCTGTTTTTATACGATCAAAAAGTAAGAAAGACCGTGTGTTACAAATAGCCATATGGCTCTTTTTAACACACGGTCTTTGTTACTTTTTGATCGTTTAAAAACAGATTAGGGACGTCAGGCAAGAAATAGCACCGTAGCATCCGGACGTGTGCAAGAATTGTGCAGCATAAAGTTTTATAGAATATTCTTACATACGATTTTTAACATTTTTAGCAGTTTTAACATTTTACAATACACATTTTAATGCGCATTTTATGTAATTTGATGTAGCCCCCTTGATAATGGCATGGTTATTACCGACCCATGCCGGAGAGATGAACTAAAACACAAAGGTTAAATAAATAGTCATATTGTGCATAAGTTGGCTCTGTTTTGCTGTATTGAACAGATGCACGGAAATGGATAACATAAAACACAGAGATATACATGTAAAAAGTATCTCGGCACTGGGGGAGACTAACAGAGTGTGAATATACCAACACGAGGCAAGCGCAAAGACTGTAAAACCGGACGAGACGCCCCACAAGAAAATACACAGGAGCAACCCTTAAAAACAAAGCTGCCACACGCAAGCCGTAAGCTGCAAACAGCTGTCCACTGCTCTGCTGCTTCTTAACGAGTTACGGTGAGACGTAACTACAGGCTCACACACACAGCTGACGCTGACTTAGGGCAGCACAGATATACACAAGAAATACATAATTTCCATACAGGGAATAACAGATACTGCATATTCCATAATTTTATAATCTTATCATTTATACATATTTTAAAACCCTATAGTCTATGCATTGTAAAATTTTAAAAATTTCAGTTTTACGTAAAAGGCGAGGGCCTCTGCCTTAACACTTTTCCTTCACATTTATGTGTTTTGTCTGATGACGGTCGCTTCGCGCGACCGAAACATGTCGCATTATACCAATAAAAACTAAACAATAAGGTATTTTGTTGTGCTGTTCTGTAAAAATTGGAAATAAAATCAGAACGGCTCTAACTAACTAACTAACTAACTAACTAACTAACTAACTAACTAACTAACTAACTAACTAACTAACTAACTAACTAACTAACTCCATGGAGCAGAGGTCTTCTTGAGAAGCTAACAGTTTCTCAGCTAGTCAAGAAACTCCCCGCATTTTATGGAACCCGGAGGTTCATTACCGCATTCACAACAGCCCGCCACCTGTCCCTATCCTGAACGAGCTCAATACAGTCTACGCCTCCCCATCCCACTTCTTCAAGATCCATTTTAATATTATCCTCCCATCTATGCCTGGGTCTCCCAAGTGGTCGCCTTCCCTTAGGTCTCCCCACCAAAATCCTGTGTGCACCTCTCTTTTCCCCCATACGTGCTACATGCCCCACCCATCTTATTCTTCACAACGGCTTTACCTGTGCGTTAACTGGACAGTGTTTTCCGCCGCATGTGGAAGGCTGTGAATGAGTCTGAACAGGAGATATGGTAGCTGAACGCTCGCTTGTTCGGAATTGTCATTTCAATGTTAGATACGAACAGCAAGATGCGTCATCATGCGAACATATCGGCTGGCAGCTTTCAAGTTACATTAAAGCAGAATTCTCTGCTGTATTCTGAACACAACTGCATATACCGCCTGCCTCAGACGTACACACACCGCCACTCACAGTGTCCCCCCCCCCCCCAAAACTTTGCAACATAACTACACAATACGGTCACTCGATACACGAGATTCTGTTTACACGAGACGCACAATGCAATATCCGTTGTTTTCAACACGACAGCCAATTTTCGCTGATACGATCTCCAAGCTCTCGCAAACCGATCGTTTTTCCAGTCGTTAATTCTTGGCTGTTTTCGGGTCCCGATAAATGCGCATAATGTATAGCATTTCTGAGCGGTCTGCGTCGAAGCAGCAGCATCACAGCACCTCTCATTGTTGTCGGAACACTGTTGCGGTTTTCTTAAGTTATATTTATATCTGTAATATGGGTGGTTACATAATGTTCCTGAATTTTCCATTCAACATTAACGATGTAACTACTGTTTATGAATATGGCTACGAATGACAATGTAATTTAAATACTGTAATTGAACATTAGTGTTACGTGTCGTATAAAGGTGAACTTTGTACTTTAACCTTTTAAAGCCTAGCGGTAACTTTACATACCACCAGGTTTAATATTAAAAAATTCTACGTAGTGCCCACATTGCGTTTATGTGTTTTGTACGGATCTCAGAACAAACAGCAACTTTTGCCTTATAAAACACTAAGAGACTGGTTTTTATAACCGAAGTGGAGAGTGTTTACAGCGCGGTACGCACTGAGTCCTTATATAAAGCAGATACGCTTCGTCTTTAAAGGGTTAAAGAGACATTTTTGACCTCTGGAAGAACTGAAATTTCTAATATGGGAAGTAATGAGGAATTCGCTTCCGTTTTACTACTTTTAACCTTACGAACAGCATTTAGGAAAGAATTAAGCACCTCAATTGGGGGATGAATATACTACATATCGCACAACATGGTTTACCGTGTATATCACCTACTTTAGCATTAAGAAAATTCTGCATTCTGCCCACATTGACTCTGATAACTCCAGTAATTTCCCTAAACAGCATTAACCGGTAGGTATTTGTAATGAAAACACAGTGTTATCTGTGATGTATCAACGGAATTCTTCAATATTACGCGTATTGAGACACAGATCCGGCTCAAAGTGTTTCAGACACTAATCCCTTTCCATTATTCTCTCCAATTAATTATTCACTTATCACCATATAGCTATATAATCTGAAGATTCATGCCTTCTTCGTTGTTTCGCTGCGTTGTCACGAGCCTACGAAACGTCGGATACTATTTACGTAACGAAAAGTGTGACATCCCAGAGGACTCGAATCGTGAGCAACTCTGCAGTGGGAACCCCCAACTCTGCAGTGGGAACCCCAACTCTGCAGTGGGAACCCCAACTCCCGCATTATACAACCTGATGTACCTTCAGTATCGGTAAATAAACAAGCAAAAGACAGATTACGGTGGCAAAAACGGATCCACATAGTACGAAAAAAAACCCCAGACGCGCCTTCCCCTTGTATAACAGAGCGATGGAGCACATTCTTTCACGTTGTATCCCAATGGAAAAGTTCTGCAGAAAATTCATTCATCGCCCATGTGACTGTGAAACCGCTGACACTCGGACAGACATCAATACAAACGCGTGCTATCGTCACTTCCGGGTATAGGGTTATTGATTTCCATGTCCAACAGCAGATAGGAGCACTGTCTAACAAAGCAACCTGAGAACTAATTGAATTTAACCTTTTAAAGCCTAGCGGTAACTTTACGTACCACCAGGTTTAACATTAAAAAATTCTACGTGGTGCCCACATTGCGTTTATGTGTTTTGTACGGATCTCAGAACAAACAGCAACTTTTGCCTTATAAAACATTAAGAGATTGGTTTTTATAACCGAAGTGGAGAGTGTTTACTGCGCTGTACGCACTGAGTCCTTATATAAAACAGATACGCTTCGTCTTTAAAGGGTTATTATTCAATTCGTGCATTGTTGTGTACATACGTTGGTGTGTATAAATGAATTGATTAAATGTTTGCAAATTTCGTATCTTCATATGCATTACAGTCGACAGCAATATCCCTTTCATATAAATATAAATAAAATATAAATATACATACAACTAAACGTAGAAACAAAGTATAAACACAAAATGTCTAACAAAGCTAATATAAGATACTATACTCATACAGTGTCAATATTATCGTTGGCGCAAACAAGGCAGCTTTGGCGGACAGAGAGCCTGAATCCGCCGCGACATTCTGTCACAGTTGCGGTACTCAGGGCAAGGATAAAAGAGACGGGCTGTATAATGCCCCCAAGTACTTAGATTATTGCATACGTTCTAAGTAAGATACAAGTGTATGGGGTGGGTCTATTCTTGAGAAGATTATAGTTGCTCACCTGCTTAAGAAATCCACGACTTTTATGGGAACGAACTACGTTCTCGCTGAGGTACGAACTGAATTAGTAAACAGGTTTAGGTGTCACGTTACTACTACTACTACTACTACTAGTAGTAGTAGTAGTAGTAATGAATGTAATGCCTCTCAGTGAATCCCCCCACTTCTCATACACTCTCGTGGTTTTCCTCGGTGCTACAAAAATTCTATATAATTTGGCACCCAAATTCCACTTTGCATTAGATGCAGCCCTCCCAGTACTACATTCAATGAAATTCTTACTTTAGCTGTTCAGTGCATCCCTTGTTTCTTGGATGTCTGCAGCACACACGTTTCTTGAACACGTGCCACAGCCACAGTCTGGAGTGTCTCATTCAGGTGTCATGTACTGAGTGAACCACTCCGCAGCGCTCAAAATACATCGTCAGACAGTCCGATGATTAGTAAATAATAATATGGAAAGCAAGGAATTGGCCGTGCCTAATCTGAAGTACATGAAGAGACTGGGGAAATACATGGCAGATCTTCAGATAGTTCCCGAACCGAGAATTCAACACCGGACATTCTGAATACGAAATAAGACTGACACAGATTCTATTCCGGCGTGTGTTTCCGCCGGGAAGAAGAAAAATTCATACAGGATTTGGTGGATACAGGTGAAGGAAAGTGGCCACTTGGAAGGCCTGGCCGTGAATGGAATGATATTAAAATGGATAATAAAGCACTGGGGTTGGACGGCGTGGATTGGATTAACCTTTTAAAGCCTAGCGGTAACTTTATGTACCACCAGGTTTAACATTAAAAAATTCTACGTTGTGCCCACATTGCGTTTGTGTGTTTTGTACGGATCTCAGAACAAACAGCAACTTTCGCCTTATAAAACATTAACAGACTGGTTTTTATAACCGAAGTGGAGTGTTTACAGCGCGGTACGCACTGAGTCCTTATATAAAACAGATACGCTTCTTCTTTAAAGGGTTAATCTGGAAGAGGAGAAGGATAAATGGTGGGCTGTTGTGAACACGGTAATGAACATTCGGGGTTCGACAGAACTCTTAGATTCTCAAGAAGGACCGTACACGATGGTCTTTAGTTAGTTAGTTGGTTGGTCAGTCAGTCAGTCAGTCAGTTGCGGCACAAAGAAATTCGCATTCCAAGGTTGCAGACACACGTACAACTGTAACCCTCTCTTGCAAAGCCAATCACATTGTAAAACGGCGAAGTTACGTTTCAGAACGGCGTCACATTTTGTAACAGCGTGATGCAATTTCTACGACACATCTGAAACTTTGATGAATTCGTTCGAAGTTGAGTTTTATACGGCACAGAACCCAATAACGCCAGTCCCCACAGTTAATGGCTTCAACACGACGAAGTTCATGGTGAATCAAATTAAGTTTAACAGCATTACGGACTGTGTGGTTTCATTACCGGCGACACAAACATACTTAATGTTTGTCCTTGTAAACACCACAGAGACAAACAGTCACTGGCTATGGGCCAGGCGACCGTGGTTCGATTCCCGACAGGGAAAGACACTTGTCTCCCCTGCAAAGTGCCCAGACGCGGTCTGGGACCCACCCAGCTTTCTTTCAAACGAGCATCGGCGGGTTGCAGAGTTAAGCTGCTTACCTCAAGCAGTACTGGGTATACGACTGACACTAGAGCCCACCATATTTGGTCTTCTTGTGGAGGTAGAGCTCCAGTGTTTCTTAGCCTCTGGCTCTATACGGTTGTGGTGTTCAGCATCACGTTCCGGCCGCTTTACCGTCGAGGAACGAGCCAGTGGTAAAAAGTGAATAAGAGGCTGTGTCATAGGGTGCTGAGGAGGATATTTGGGCCTAAGAGGGACGAGGCGACGGGGGAGTGGAGAAGACTACATAACGAGGAACTTAATGACCTGTACTCATCACCAAATATTATTCGGGGAATCAAATCGAGAAGAATGAGATGGGCGGGGCATGTAGCACGTGTGGGGGAAAAGAGAGGTGCATACAGGATTTTGGTGGGGACACCTGAGGGAAGGCGACCACTTGGGAGACCCAGGCGTAGATGGGAGGATAATATTAAAATGGATCTTCAAGAAGTGGGATGGGGGCATGGACTGGATTGAGCTGGCTCAGGATAGGGACAGGTGGCGGGCTGTTGTGAATGCGGTAATGAACCTCCGGGTTCCATAAAATGCGGGGAATTTCTTGACTAGCTGAGAAACTGTTAGCTTCTCAAGAAGGCCTCTGCTCCATGGAGTTAGTTAGTTAGTTAGTTAGTTATAAGGCTGTGTGCTCCAAAGAGAGGGGATGGACGCGGTGGCCGAAAAAACATACCGCTCCCCTCGCTAATTCCCAGATCATGTGGCCCCTGGCCTAGGCACTATATTCGCTGAGCCACCCGTGCCGTGCCCTGGCTTAGTACTTAGCTAAAACGGCTTTTAAGACTACTTTAAACTTTTTCAGCGTAGGACAGGGCTGGCGAAATTTTTGATGGCGCATGCCCAAACTGCGGATAATTTTCGAACAAATTCTCTCGCGTGTGGAAACCAGGATCTACTAGCACCATATTTCCGATTATTCCAGTAACGTCTACGCGCTACGGCAGGGCGTTTCTACCTATAATTTCCACAGACAAACCTTCAGCTCCTCCTCTCACATATGTCATAGACCCATAAAGACACTCTGCATTCTCAAGTTCATATGAGACAACCTCAAACATTCTATCGGCAAAGTGTGACACTGCAATGCCGACGGAAGCATAGTAAACACTTGGACTGCTTCGTACGTGTATGTGCCATCCGGCTTGCGTATCCCGAACTATAAGAACAGCTCCATTCCACGCATTCATTCACACAACAGACACATTTAATAGAGCCGTTCTTTAGACGGCGCACCGAGGACGGTATCTATACCGCACTGAACTGCATTGGCACGGACATCCTATGACAGCTACGGTGCTTAGTACAGCGACAAAAGAAACACACTGTATAAGGCAGATTATTTAAAGATGTGCAACGGGCATGTCTGACACACAGAAATGGATGTAAATGAATATCACAAGATGCATGTGATAATTTAAAGTGTGAATGTTGAGTTAATCCAAACCATATTCAATAACACGTTTCCAACCACCTCGCAAACACGCTCCTTCTCCATTACAAAAACCAATCAGTTATTTTTGACGCCGTTTGCTGTGAGAATTATAAGGAACACATATACTGTGTGGGCAGAATGTAAATGGTAAAGGTAAAGGTAAAGCAGTCCCATTACAGGCCTGGACAGGCCCACAGGGTTCCAGGACGTTGAGGCTCCCAGATTTCAAGACAATCGGCAAATGAAGGTGGTAAGGTTGTCAGCCCTAAAGACCGGCCGCCTTTACCCTCCAGGAAATATTCCTGATACTCATTTCTGTTAGAGGCTGAGAGGCAAAATGT
This sequence comes from Coptotermes formosanus, assembly GCA_013340265.1. Lineage (NCBI taxonomy): Eukaryota > Metazoa > Arthropoda > Insecta > Blattodea > Rhinotermitidae > Coptotermes > Coptotermes formosanus. Next base: position 1,346,268 of record BLKM01000799.1, on the reverse strand, counting down.
AGTTTCTTTTAAGGTTAGTGTACGCGGTACACCGTACATACACTAATCACTGTAGTGTAAGATTTTCGTCTTGTACTAGACTCCTTCGGCCTAAAATCCTCTCATCTGCACGTGTTGCCTGCTAGGTCGGTAGACACATAAATCATAAGCAGGTTCCTGGCCACAGAAATGGACACTTGACCGTAGAATTCAAATGCAAAACACGACACATTAGACTACGGAAAGTGGTGACCGCCAACCTTTCAGGAAATACCGTCGGTGGAGTCTGTAGACGCTAAATCCGGATATCGTTTTGTTGCTTGTGGCACGCATTGTTCCGATTTACAGCTCTTAACTCGGATTTATGTACGGTAAAGTTTCGCAAGTCTTAAGTCACAGACCTTGGGAAGGCGGAGGTAAAGACATAATGACTCCCGGGCGCAGAGTACTTCTTAGGAAGCTGAAGGTCGCTCGGCGTGTTAAGAAACTCCTGGTGATAGTTGTTCTCGAGGCGGTGACTACGTAGATGGCCGCCTTCCGGAGTATGACCCCCGTGCGGTCTGTCGTATGTGTAAAAGATAAAGCTATCTCATTGTAGGCCTGGACAGGTCCTTAGGGTTCCAAGAGGTTGAGGCTCCCAGATTTCTAGACAATCGGCACATGAAGGTGGTAAGGTTGTCAGCTCTACGGATTGGCCGCCTTTACCCGCCAGGAATTATTTCTGGTACTCATTTCTGTTAGAGACTGAGTCGACCCCAGGGCCATAGTTTAGCCGGAAGGATTATGTCAATGAAAAATTCCAATTACACCGCCGGGAATCGAAACCGCGACCTTCTGGTATGTAATGCAGTGCCTCAACCAAATGCGCCACCGCGTGCAGCCGTCGTATGTTCACCGACGTTTGACAAAAATTCACGTATACCGTCGATCACGGTAGCCGGTCTCTGAGTCAGAATTTGACCCCAAAACCTGCCAGATTTTTTACCAAAATGTTTCACGACTCGACCACGACGTGCAGTCGATAAGGGGACCGACACCTGTATCGGCATCGCGTTTATGGAAGAACTGAAATACAGGAGGTATACGCCCTCTTGTTCCCGGGCAGGTAACACAGATAACTGTCCAATTAGCTATAATAATCAATAGAAATAAGAGCTGTCACTTTCACTGTTTAGTGCAACGTCATCCACTCCGGAAGGTCACGCTGACTTCATGTGAGGTTTAACAGCTTAAAGGAATGGTTAACTTAGCGCTTTCTGACAGCACCTTGAGATACAGCTGTGACGTCACAAAGGATCTGTGTGTTTGTAGAATTTTTACAGCACAAAACCTTGAAATAGTTTACTTTCAATACGCTAAGGCCGCACGATTGACTGATCGCCCATCTGAGTGGACCCAGCATGTGGGAAACATCCACGATGTGATGAGGTCAAGGATGAACCGTTCCGAACCACCACCACCACCACCACCACCACCACCACCACCACCACCACCACCACCACCACCACCAACAACAACAACAACAACAACAACAACAACGGCGGCGACGACGACGGCGGCGTTTAAATTAAATGTTCAAGAATAACAACTGAATACACCGAGACGAAATTACATCCTAAGCTCTACTACTGTCTACAACATGGTTAAGTTGTTTGACATTTTAAGACGCAGTTCGGTGGTTTCAGCACTGTTATTTTCTCCATATTAAATCTTCCCATAACACTGTATTTTTTCATTACTGACCGACAGTCTGTCCCTCACTTTCCGAACCACCGGACAGTGCCGGATTTGATCGATAAGTAGCAGGCATTAGTTTGACCACAAAATGGATAACCTGCTTCTATTTTTCACCTTCCTACGCAATAGGTTTCGGCGGTAAAGTGGTCAGGGGTGAGAAGATGATCCCCTCACCTTAATATAACTCTGAGGTTAACGCTCTGAGTCATATATCAAATAAATGCACTTTTAGTTTCAATGTATCGAATTCCGGCGAAGGGGATTGCTTTATATGAAGGTTCCTAGGTTTCTCCAGCTTGTCCTACCGACAATAATAATTTTAAGGTGAACATGATTACGGAGCATTGGTGAAATGATACTGACAGGGGTAAACCGAAGTACTGGGAGAGAAACCTGTCACAGCGCCACTTCCACCGCCAAAAAACTCACATGGACTTGCTCGATCAAATTTATGTAAAGAGCATTTAGAAACCGACTTCCTACGTCACACAACCCTCACAGTCTCTATTAGAGAAATAATTCAGCATGTTAGGGTAATGCTGTTTAGGGAAATAATCGCTGTTCGCTCTGAGAATAAACAAAACACATAAACAGACAAAAAACAAAAACATTAATCACCAACAAATGCACAAAGAGTTTTTTTCATCAATTGTAACACACTCCTACATGTTTCGACCCTGCAGGGTCATCTTCAGGGAGAAACTTTCCGTTATCGTTACACTATGTTGCACTATACAGTTTAGCGAGAATGTGCTGTTGACTGTGCACTGCGCCGCTTTTGGAGGCGTGAAAAGAGTTCACGCACAGTCAACAGCACATTCTCGCTAAACTGTCTAGTGCAACATAGTGTAACGATAACGGAAAGTTTCTCCCTGAAGATGACCCAGCAGGGTCGAAACATGTATGAGTGTGTTACAATTGATGAAAAAACTCTTTGTGCATTTGTTGGTGATTAATGTTTTTTGTATAATATAGTGCACGGACATGGAACATATTACATAAAACAGACCTTTGAATACCGCAGTACCAATATAATAGGCACTGAAGGAATAGAGGAGGATAGAGAAATGAAAAAAAAAAGTTGAAGTTGTTGTCACAAGGGGTGCGGTGGGAAGGAAGAGGAGGAATAGAAGAAGACGATGAAGAAGAAAAACAAGAAACACTGAACACGTGTAAACGCCATGTCTGGGTGCATAACTGTGTAATGACAATAGGTGTGGAAGTTAACAACCGTTTTATCTTCTATAAATGGAAGTCGCTTCCTTTTCTTCAGCATCACTGGTAAACAGAGTTCCATATAAAACACAACTAAGTCTCCTAGCTGCTTCACTCCCACTATGCCGTTCCAAGTCCGTAGTTTTACTATATTCAGTCCATCTACTGAAACTTAGCGCTACAAGCCGGCAGGTCGCGGGTTCGATTCACGATGGTGTCATTGGAATTTTTCATTGACATAATCCTTCCGGTCGCACTCTGGCCCTGGGGTCGACTCAGCCTGTAACAGAAATGAGTACCAGGAATATTTCCTGTGAGGTAAAGGCGGCCGGTGCGTAGGGCTGACAACCTTACCACCTTCAAGTGCCGACTGTCTTGAAATCTGGGAGCCTCAACCTCCTGGGACCCTGTGGGCCTGTCCAGGCCTGTAACGGGACTGCTTTACCCTTACTAGAACTTAACGAAATATCGGCTGCTGGGGACAAGCCACTTGTAACAAATTTAACGTTACGTGTTTTCCGCGCATCTGTCCAATTCACATACACCGTCACTACCAATTCGTTGCACATTATTTATTATTCACTGCCGCTTCATGTTTCGGCCACAGAATACGGCCATCTTCATGCAGCTACAAACTTCATAGACGTATACAGCATATATTGCAAGCATTCATACGTAAATGGTAGCAGTTTACATATTGGTGTCTATCTACATACAATGTTAATATTTTCATGTTAGTTAGAGAGTTAGTTAGTTAGTTAGTTAGTCAGATACAATGTTAACATTGTATTAAAATGCTTTTGTTTATAGCCAGAATATCAAAAGACATGTGGCATTTCTTTATTTATATTTTATTGAATTTTGCACTGGGTACAGCCTATGATGCAGCAGTACAGCCTATGATGTGAGAATTGTGATTTTCACTGATTTGTTCTAAACAGGCAAAAGTTTCCAGAAGGCGAGAGAAATTTCTAAACAACACGCGCCATATTTTGTAAACATTTCTGGTGGTTTTAGTATTTCAGTATCAAAATGTATTGCAGCCATCGAAATGAAAGAAGCTAACAGAGCATAATAACATCTTTTTTTAACAAATATATTCCTGAAGATTCTACTGCACAATTGTTATCTTTTGCGGTAGAATTCTTTTATGTCGTTTAACAATAAACAAGTCTTCTTTAGTGTCTTTCTGAAGGCACGCCACGTGTGTATCACGCATGTGCAGGTCATTAGCCGACAGATAGTCACTAATTTCATGTTGCAGTTGTCGTGTTTTTTGGTGGTAATGCACAATCAGGGGCCAAGAAATATTAAATGGCGGATAAATTTTAAAAGGTTTTGACGATGGTGTATAATATTGTGTAGTGATGGTTTTATGGACTTTATCAATCGTTCGAAGAGTAAAATATTAAAAAATTAAAATCACGACGTTTCGGAAGCCGGCTCTGCTTCCGTCTTCAGGTGAATGGAGTGGCAGAAGAGAAGAACACCTACTCAGTTGGGCCCCTTAGACAGAGCTAGCCTCCAGTGATGGATAAAGTCCATAAAACCATCACCACACAATATTAAACGGCAGATCATTAAAAATATTGCGAAAAATGACGTGGCCATTTTTATGCCTTTTTTGTACAAAATGAACTAAAGGAGTCCATATAACGTTCAGTCGTGTCTGTGTTCCCAACAAATTTCTATTAACCCCTTTAAAGCCCAGTGGTCACTATATGTACCGCCAGGTTTAACATTCAGCAATTCTACGTTCTGCCCACACAGTGTGTTTATGTGTTTTGTGTGGATCTCAGAACAAACAGCGATTGTTTCCCTATACAGCATTAACTGACTGGTTTTTATAACCGAGACGGAGTGTGTTTACTGCGCGGTACGTGCTGAATCTTTACATATATAATTCTACGTCCTGCCCACACAGTGTATTTATGTGTTTTGTGTGCATCTCAGAACAAACAGCGATTATTTCCCTATACAGCATTAACTGACTGGTTTTTATAACCAAGACGGAGTGTGTTTACTGCGCCGTACGGGCTGAATCTTTATGCATATAATCCTACGTTCTGCACACACAGTGTATTTATGTGTTTTGTGTGGATTTCAGAACAAACAGCGATTATTTCCCTATACAGCATTAACTGACTGGTTTTTATAACCGAGACGGAGTGTGTTTACTGCGCGGTACGGACTGGATCTTTATGCATATAATGCTACGTTCTGCCCACACAGTGTATTTATGCGTTTTGTGTGCATCTCAGAACAAACAGCGATTATTTCCCCATACAGCATTAACTGACTGGTTTTTATAACCGAGAGAGAGTGTGTTTACTGCGCGGTACGGACTGGGTCTTTATGCATATAATTCTACGTTCTGCCCACACAGTGTGTTTATGTGTTTTGTGTGGATCTCAGAACAAACAGCGATTATTTCCCTATACAGCATTAACTGACTGGTTTTTATAACCGAGACGGAGTGTGTTTACTGCGCGGTACGGACTGGATCTTTATGCATATAATGCTACGTTCTGCCCACACAGTGTATTTATGTGGATCTCAGCACAAACAGCGATTATTTCCCTATACAGCATTAACTGACTGGTTTTTATAACCGAGACGGTGTGTTTACTGCGCGGTACGAACTGAATCTTTACGTATATAATTCTACGTTCTGCCCACACAGTGTATTTATGTGTTTTGTGTGGATCTCAGAACAAACTAGCGATTATTTCCCTATACAGCATTAACTGACTGGTTTTTATAACCGAGACGGAGTGTGTTTACTGCGCGGTACGGACTAGATCTTTACATGTAATTCAGGTTAATTTTCTTCTTCAAGGGGTTAAATGTTACAGGAACAAAAAAATATTTTATTTATTTATAATTTATTACCAACTCAGCCACCCACATTAAATATTAGCGTCGAACAGTAGCAAGATAACACCTGCTGAATGATGAACTGCAAATGATGTGGAATGAAACGGTACTGGCGCATATCAAGGTAGAATTCCAGCACTGGCCTACACGGACCGAAAGCGAAACCTGATTGGTTAAACTCGCAACGCACGGCAACAATCTCTACTATAAATCAACTTGATACATCTTAATAGTTGGTTAGGAAGTAGCATCGCAAATTTTTAAATTTTTAAACATTTGAAGTTTCAAATTACACAGCACATCATTTGTGTTAAGCGACACTGCATCAAGATTACAATTCGATTTTACTTTATATTTTATATCATACGCCAGATATCGCAAAATTTTGCAGTTTTGCCTTCAGTTTTAAGTTTTTTATAAACAAACACCTGATGATTGGCTTGATCGAAACACGTAGTGTTCGAAACGATAACAATAAATATAGGTTATATCAAGCGGAGTGCGTAGTGTTATTTATGTAAAACAATCCTTGCTATTGGGCAACTAAGAGCCACACGCACCGCCTTCTTGTTTGAACTGTAGAGTAGTTGTGAATGTTTAAACAAAAAATCGGCCGTGAAAATAGCAGAATGCTTCACATTCCCCCGTTTCTTTCCCCCATAATTGTAACAACTTTCTGTTAACATGAAAAAGAGCAGGGTTTACACCGCACAACCAAGTACAAGCCACTTAACATGAACTGAAAAAGACAGGCCTTCTAAGGTCCGACCTTTCACGCCTTCACTACTTTTCAAATATTTCTGAACGCACCCAATACCTAACTAGACCACGTGCATTCTTACCTCCTACTGCCTTAAAAACATTAACAATTTCATAGGCGGAGTTAAAATACTATTACTCCACGCCACCTGACACAATTCGAGCTATTCCACCACACGTTCTTGTGTTACTGAAGGCCACGTTTCAGCGTCCCGTTAGCTGTCGCCTAATGACATCTCAGGCGAGTTCTAACAGTAAAGCTTCGAAGTACACGTAAAAGTAAGTGAAAGTACATGCTGGACTTATAAGGTAGCATGTGGCCTGACGCAATATTTATAGAGTAGGTTGAGGCCTGACGCAATATTTACAGGGTAGGTTGTGGCCTGACGCAATATTTACAGGGTAGGTTGTGGCTTGACACAATATTTACAGAGTAGGTTAGTGGCCTGACGTAATATTTATAGGGTAGGTCGTGGCCTGACGTAATATTTACAGGGTACGTTGTGGCCTGACGCAATATTTCTAGAGTAGGTTGAGGCCTGACGCAATATTTAGAGTATATTGTGGCCTAACGCAATATTTATAAGGCAGATTGAGACCTGACGCAATATTTACGGGGTAGATCGGGACCTGACGCAATATTTACAGGGTATATCGTAGCCTGACGCAATATTTATAGGGTAGGTTGCGGCTTGATGCAATATTTATAGGGCTGGTTGAGGCCTGACGCAATATTTATAGGGTACATCGTAGCCTGGCGCAATATTTATAGGCTACGTCGCGGCCTGACGCAATATTTATACGGTAGGTTGAGGCCTGACGCAATATTTATAGGGTAGAACACAGCCTGACGCAATATTTATAGGGTAGAACATAGCCTGGCGCAATATTTATAGGCTATATTGCGTTGAGGCCTGACGCAATATTTATAGGGTAGAACACAGCCTGACGCAATATTTATAGGGTAGAACATAGCCTGACGCAATATTTATAGGCTATATTGCGTTGAGGCCTGACGCAATATTTATAGGGTAGAACACAGCCTGACGCAATATTTATAGGCTATGTTGCGTTGAGGCCTGACGCAATATTTATAGGGTAGAACACAGCCTGGCGCAATATTTACAGGGTAGAACACAGCCTGACGCAATATTTATAGGTAGAACACAGCCTGACGCAATATTTACAGGGTAGGTTGTGGCCTGACGCAATATTTATAGGCTATGTCGCGGCCTGACGCAATATTAACAGGGTATATTATAGGCTGAGGCAACATTTTCTTATTTCGTATCCTTCCGCCTGCAAGCAGGGCCAGTTTAGGGCTGTCGAAATTTATGCCACAGATAGGGCTCCACCGTTCTGGGGACGAACCGGGGGGGAGGGGGGCGAAAAGGCTGGTTTTATTTCGGATTTACTGCCAAAGACATTTTGAACATACGTGTATTCTGTTGTTTATTTTGTACAGCTGCACTGTCGATTCAGGACTACGCTCAGGTGGGGCCTCCGAATTTATTATTGCATTGGGCCCAAAAATATCTTAAAGCGGGCCCTTGCTGCAAGTTTTCTCATACTATCCATTTAATCTTGTTATTGAGCTATGACTTTGTTTATTCTTCACGAGCCTCTGTGACCCACAGGTCAGGGATATTTACAGAAGATGACAGCAGTCACTCACCTTCGTCGCGTCACGACCACCATGCGAATCACGAAGTTACCCTGACACAAACATTAAATTGGCTCTTCCGGTTTGAATATTGAATATAAAATGGAAGGTGTAATTAATACCGATCAGTTAACAGAGCATACACTGTAACTGTGACGAAGCTGAGGTGTGTATGGGTGTGAAACTTGGTCCTCCTGCTAAACTGCAGCAAGAACATAGAGTGATGATGTTTGAGAAGACGGTACTGACAAGGTTAATTGGACATAAAGCGGAAGAGGTGATTAGGATGGCATAAAATCATACGAAGATGAGTTCTGTAATGTACACTCTTTACCAAATATTACTAGGCTGATGAAGTAAAGGATGATGGCACGAGTGGGACATGGATACAAGGTTTGTTCGAAACCCCTTGGAGACTTATCGATAAATGGGAGGATAAAACTGGAAAGGAAGTTAAAGAATAAGGCGTGAAGTTGTGACGGTCTGGATGTACCTTCTTCAGGACGGGGCCCAGTAGGGGGGGGGTGTTAAGAACACGGTACTGGTGCTGCGACAGTCATAAACATCGATAAATTCCTAGAGTAGCTGAGCGAACATCAGCTTATCAAGAAAAGATTACTCCAACGTGCCATTCACAACCCAGTCCAAATCTTTATTTCTTCGTGATGATTCAACAGTCTAGTGGGGATGTGCCATGGCGCAGGCGGTTAGTCGCCGGCCGCCCATCTCGGAGGCCCGAACTTAACCCCGGACCAGGCTAAGAGGCATGCGTGGTGGACAAAATGGCACTTAGGTTTTTCCTCTGTCACTGTCATTCCACCAGTGCTCCACACTCATTACTCTATTACTGACGCTATAAAACCTTAGCAGGTAACAGCGTTGTTAAGTAACACAGAAACACAAGAACAGCCACCTGGGGACTTACAAAGACAGCGTCAGTACAAGCAGGCAATAAGAAATGAACACAAGAGCAAAGTCTGGATAAACACAGCTTTATATTCTACCTTATGCGATTATGTTCTTGATTTCTAACACACGTTTCCATGGTTAAGACAGAGCATCGTTTCTGAGTGACGTCACAGCTGTATTAAGGCTAGCGATATCGATATAAAACATCGATATATATATCACCTATTTGTAATTAAGAAAACGTTTCATTCCAGTGTTTCTGAAGTTTTTCACCATGTTATTTTAATAAGTAATTTTCATTGAAATGATAAATAGTGATGACAAGAAGCTGGGAGCATTTGACGCGAAAGACAATTGGTGTTTCTCATTGATAATAGACTAATTTCCTTATCCTTTTAGTCTATTGAATCGGACTGTTGTTGCGGCTTAGTATTTTGAACGATCAGATGTTGCACACGGAAAGAAATTTTTCTGTTCATAGATTTCATGCTGCAAATTCAATAATAATTTTTAAAACGGCAACAATTTCCCGCAGATATTTTACGGGCTTAATAAGAATCACTCACTCACTCATTCAGTCCATCAATCAATCAATTAATCAATCAGTAAATCGGTATTTATTAACGTGCCGGCTTAACAGCAAAAGTGCCTATTATAAAGCCAGCACAAAAACACAAATACAACACAAAAACAGAACAGATACACATAATAATAATAATAATAATAATAATAATAATAATAACCGTCAGTAATTCCGGTACTGCTATTTGTAATACGGCATAATTACATGCACATTTTTGTAGATCTTGGGTGTGTCACAAAAACGCGTATACGTGTTATGTACAATGCACGTTCCGAACCAAGTATGTTATGTCTCGACTTGCCAGATGTCACTGTTGTCCCCTTCACACTGTACAGAGTGTTAGGAGCCAATATGATTCTGACGCACTGATTTAAACACGATTATACATTTAGAATGCAAGAAAGTTACCTGGCACCGCACTTTATGAGTCGCAGTGCTCACTGAAGTGATACAAAAAGCAATTGGTATTTGCCACATGACAAGTGCATAGAAAGTGCTGGACCTGAACCCATGTCTAAATGCGACAGGACAGAAAGCCGCTTGCCCGGAACTCACTGAAGTAAGTGTCGGGAAGAACTTTTCAATATAGAAAAACAAATCCAACCTATGCACAATATTATTGTTTATTTATTTATCTTTTGTTTTTGTTCATCTTCGCCCCTACATGTTTCGGCAAGTAACTATGCCATTATCTAACTAACTAACTCCATGGAGCAGAGGCCTTCTTGAGAAGCTAACAGTATCTCAGTTAGTCAAGAAATACCCAGCATTTTATGGAACCCGGAGGTTCATTACCGCATTCACAAGAGCCCGCCACCTGTCCCTATCCTCAACAACCTCAATCCAGTCCATACCCCATCACACTTCTTGGAGATCCATTTTAATATTACCCTCCCATTTACGCCTGGGTCTCCTAAGTGGTCGCCTTCCCTCAGGTGTCCCCACCAAAATCCTGTATGCACCTCTCTTTCCCCCTATACGTGCAACATGCTCCGCCCATCTCATTTTTCTCGATTTGATTACCCGAATAATATTTGGCGATGAACGGAAGGATAATTGCAAACATAAAAATTGAAGTTTAGAATATGATCATATTCTTTCCAGCTGAAGTGGAATTTATAAGAATAAAGGTAGAAACCAAAGTTGATATGACAGATAATTTCGAACACACTGAAACATGACAGTCCAGTCCGTACCTCACAGAGAACAGTCCTCCATTTTAAAGACCAGCCGGTTAATACTGTATATGAAATAATCGCTGCTTATACTGTGAATCATACAATTCTGTATAATGCTCGATCCGCACGGGTAGAGGAAGCAGGATCATATGGGCAGTTAGTGAAAAAAAAAACGCCTGGACAGGCCCTGAGGGTTCCAGGAGGTTGAGGCTCCCAGATTTCAAGAAAATCGGCACACGAAGGTGGTAAGGTTGTCAGCCCTACGCACCGGCCGCCTTTATCTCCCCAGAAAATATTCCTGGCACTCATTTCTTTTAGAGGCTGAGTCGACCCCAGGGCCACATTGCGGCCAGAAGGATTAAATCAATGAAAAATTTCACTGACTCCATCGGGAATCCAATCCGCGACCTTCCGGCTTGTAGCGCAGTGCCTCAACCAACTGCGCCACCGCGTACCTCCATGAGCAGTTAGTACCTGTCTTTTAAACGACACGGCGTCTGTTTCTAGAAGTTTATACATTTTTCAGTTACAAATATTTCAATCGATTAAACAATAAAATCGTCTTATTTTAATCTTCTGTGATCTCGGACTTGACGCAAACCATTAAACAGCATTCTGTAACTGCGTAGAAAGTACCTTGAAAAATCTGGCGTTCTGAGCGATTAAGCAACGGCAACTGGTTCACATGAACCGCCGGCAGTAAAGCTGCCGTCCGAAGCCTTTCATTTCTGAGTCACGTCTTCTGTTTTGGCGATCAACTAACGAGACTGCAGGAGTGGGGGAAGATACTAGTTATCCCGGGGCTTACACACCTTGGTTACTCTACAACTTCCGGTTACAACAAACACAAATACTTAACCTTAAAAGTAAACTAAGTACACGGTAAAGTGATGTGTAATATGATAAACCTGACAGGCCGCTAGATTACTACAAACCACGTTTGCGTTTTGAAACTTCGCAGTAGAAAAAACAAATTTTTTCTCCGGAAGATCACTGATTTGTTTATAGAATCCCCAACCTCCGCCCGCTTGTCCTTCTGATAAAAGTAACATGTAGATTAACACGAGTATGGAGCATTGGTGGAATGAAACTGATACATGTAAATATATTGTGTGGGCGGAAAGCAGTTCCGTTTTAATGAATTGTAAAATATTGTAATCAACACAGTATCTATTAAATTCAGCCTGCGCGGGCTAAGTGTTTCGACTGGATGTTTTCAGCCTTTAACAGGCCTAATATATAATCATGCAAAGGCATTCAGTTTTTGTGACTGCCTTAAGTACGAAGTGTTGACATCTCAATTCTGCCTTACAAATGCATTGTGTGTGTAATAGAAGGAGATCAGGTGAAATTTGTTTGTAAATGAATTACACACCTTAAATTCTGTACATAAATCTAGACTGCATAATTATATTGTTATTATTATTACTAAATCAACTTATCTGTGTTTTTCCATGGTATAGGGGTTTTTGCTCCAGTGTTTTGTTTATATTTCTTTTTTCCATCCATACTGTTTTTGTTTCGTCTGTTTAGTGTTTTGTTTTTGTGTATTTATACTGTTTTTGTGTTGTATTTGTGTCTTTGTGCTGGTTCTATAATTGGCACTTATGCTGTTAAGCCTGCGCGTTAACCTTTTAAAGCCTAGCGGTAACTTTACGTACCGCCAGGTTTAACATTAAAAAATTCTACGTGGTGCCCACATTACGTTTATGTGTTTTGTACGGATCTCAGAACAAACAGCAACTTTTGCCTTATAAAACATTAAGAGACTGGTTTTTATAACCGAAGTGGAGAGTGTTTACAGCGCGGTACGCACTGAGTCCTTATACAAAACAGATACGCTTCGTCTTTAAAGGGTTAATAAGTACGAACTGAATTAAATTGAATTATTATTATTATTATTATTATATTTATAAACGTGTCTGTCACTTGAGTCATTAACGCACTCAATCAGTAGTGAACACTTTTCCAACATGACCCTGGCCACCGAAAGCAGTGGCTTCCTCTTACAGATCTCTACCCCCTCCCCTCGAATATGACTGTACTGTACTGGACTATATAAACACTGTCAACACTCGATACAAAATAACTCAATATTACAAAGACCGTCTTGCAGCAGGCACATCCACAAACACAACGATGTACAAGCTGGTAAGTTGAGCGGAAGAAAATTTATACATTTAGTTTAGACGGACTTTAATTGGCAGATGGGAAGTGTAATGCTCCATGCACGATGGGTCAGTCGGCACAGCTACTAGCCAATGGGCAGGTCAACAGAGGGGCTGAAGTTCAACTGCCTTCAGAGATTTTTCAACTCTCTACGTCTACCAGGACCTTTTTCGCTGCGAGGAAAGTGACCAAGGCGTGACGTTGAATAATTTAATACCGAACGTAAGAATGAGTGGGGCTGTACCTCCACTCCGTATACGTTTTCATAGCACAGTCATAACTTTACCTCTCAAAGTTAGAGCATCAGTGACGAATATTAAATATATTTAAACACAGAGTCGAACTCGGTTATAACGTCATAAAAGGGGACTGAATGTTTTGTGTCGTTTTAAAAGAGTGTTGTTATAACCGAGTAGTAGAATGTTACGGTTAACAGTGAGGAATTAATTGTTACCACAGAACAAGTGACGTTATAGGCGAGGTGTAGTATAAGCCGATGTCGTTATAAGCGGGTTCGACTGTATTTATTCACGCTCATCTTTTGGATAACTACCATTGTTAAAAACAGGGAATATTTAGCTTTAGCCGTTTACAGATGGCCTGTCAGACACCAGACAAACATGTGTCATAGGAGTCAATAACAATAAGTTGTTCATCTGTGACATAGAAAGGGTTAAACGTGCCTTTTCTCACAAAGATACTCTCGAGAGATGTTTACCTGCTAACAGGTACTGCTAACATGTCAATAGGGCCTATTAATTTAATAGAGATGTTACAATAAAGGAAGAAATGCACGCAGAATTTTTGGGAAGGGGCAGAAGTAGCCCACGGCTGCTTTATTTCATTTCTTTTCGAATTTATTATTCACAAATTATCCCACAATCCGACGCTGCTAAACCTAAACAGTTGAAAGAACGTCGTTAAACATACCAGTAATCAACCCTTCCCCCTTTTGATACCCCACGAGCTACGCAGTTAAATATCGGCGTTTGGTAACATAACATGCATTTTTGTATAACCTGAAAATTAAACCTGTATGTTCGAAACGTCGGTACCAATGTGCCAAACTACACGGCGTCATGCAAGTAGAAGATATTTTATCTTTACAAGAATTACAAACTAAATACACCTGAGGTCGTGTAGTTTAAAAAGTTTCGAATCTGCCAACTGCCTCCATCTTCAAGGCAGAAGCGTGAGAACATCAGTTTATCTGTGTTGTTATTTCAGATCATTCTTGCCGTCGTTCTGGCTGTTGCTGCTGCCGCCCCCAACCCCGGGCTCCTGCATGCCCCAGCCGTAGCGTACGCTGCCCCTGCAATACACGCAGCTCCTGTCGCCCTAGCTGCACCTGTTGTTGCTGCACCTGTTGTCAAGGCTTACGCTGCACCTGTCGTAGCAGCGCCTGTGGTGAAAGCCTACGGCCACGCCCTGGGTTACCACGGACTCTACGGAGCCCACTATCTGTAATTTATACACCCCTGTATTTCTACATCATCATGTCAGTCAAAACTTCTGTGTACAAATAAAGACATCTTGGTACCTGTACTCAATTTTATTTCAGTTATTTAAAAAATATGGGAGTCAGTCAAATTAAAACCTTCAAAATGCGAAAAAATCGAGACCCTGCAGTGTGCAGCTGTAGGCACAGCAAGCCATCAGCATGGGTTAGTAGCATGTACTGTGTGTGGAGACCACACTGTGTGCAGCTGTAGGCACAGCAAGACATCAGCATGGGTTAGTAGCATGTACTGTGTGTGGCAGATCTATCGTCGTCGTCGTCGTCGTCATCATCATCATCATCATCATCATCATCATCATCATGAAGTGTCAAGGTTTAGCTCTGTTAATGCCTGTTCCCTTGATCTTGAAAATGATTTTGCTCCTTCCATTTTTGTTTTGGTCTTCCCACATCACGGCTTCCGCTCGGATGACACTGGGAAGCCAATAGTAGGAGACGATCTTCTTCAAACCTTGCCACATGTTTACTCACTTCCCATTGGTACTGGATCATCGTGAAATATGACCAAGTTGTAAAGGAACCATCTGCACTAAATTAGCTAATAAAAGATCAGGTTGGCTGGCATTTGACGTGCCGACGTCATAGGAATACAGCGGATTTTAATACCGTAACAAAACCACAGTAACATTTACATAGTCCTTAATTTGTTGGCTGTAACACTCTTCTTTGTCTTGTGTGGGTTTCTCAGTTGCAAACAATGTGTATGAATGAGTACGGAGCGTTGGCGGAATGATAGTGGCTGGTGAAAACTGAAGTACTGGGAGAAAAACATTATACAGCGTCGGTGGTAGATGAATGAATGAGTATGGAGCATTGGTGGAATGATACTGACAGGGGAAACTGAGGTGCTGGAGGAACAACTGTCCCAGTTGCACTTTTCCACCATAAATCTGACATGCACGAGCCCCGCATCGAACCCGGCTCTCCGCAGTGTGACGCCGGCAACTAACTGCCTAAGCCAGGCACAGCATAACCTTCTTCTTCCTGACAAATTTGCGGCTGTCCCAAAGATGGATACAAACATTTCTGTGTGTTTGACTCTGACTTTCAGTATGGCAGAAATTTGCGGACGTTTCAGAGGAAAATTACTAAGCCCGTCTCCACGATAGAATGAGGGAAGATTCACACTTTGACGATGGATGCAGAATGTTTAGCCGAAACGTCTGCAGATTACTATCAGGCTACACGATGCCACATCCGAGAACATTGTGATCTACATATCTGCTTGAAGCCCGTTAACTTGTCTGTAATGCGACCGCCTGTCAATTTATCTCATAATACAGTCCGAGAAAAACAGGCCTAAGTAGCAAAACTCCTGACTTGTATTCGGAAGCGGCCCATTTCAAATGCTGACCGTGATGTAGGACATATGGATTGGGGTCTCTCTTAGACTTCCTTAGTTACTCCGTACGGGAATCGGACGGCATGTTTGTTGGAAATTAAAAGAAATCGAAAGAAAAATGGAAAAATGGATAAAGGAAGTTGCGTGCCGTGTTTTGGCGATGACAGTGCCAAGCCTGTATTGGTGAGCTGTCCAGAAACAAGCAACTGGAGAAATGAATTCCTGAATAAGGAATGGTTGGACATGAATGAAGATGCAGTCTGCACAAATACAGCGCATGTCTGCAGTTTAGACAGTTCCTTGGAGCAGGTAAAAAAAAGGGTTAAGTCAAGGAAACGTAATTTAGATAGGAACGCTAAAAGCAGCTGGGGGCACGCGGTGGCGCATTTGGTTGACGCACTGCACTGCACTACAAGGTTCGATTCCCGATGGTGTCACTGGAATTTTTCATTGACATAATCCGTCCGGACGCACTATGGCACTGGGGTCGACTCAGCCTCTAACAGAAATGAGTCATAGAGCCCCACCCCCCCCGGCGCCCCCGGGGGGGGGGTGAAGGTGGCCGGTGCGTAGGGCTGACAACCTACCACCTTCACGTGCTGATTGTCTGGAAATCTGGGAGCCGGAACCTCGTGCAACCCCAGAGGCCTTTCCAAGCCTGTAATGGGACTGCTTTGCATTTACCATAAATGTATCTACAGGGTATATGTAAATTCTAAAACCTTTTGACGACGGTGTATAACATTGTGTGGTGATGGGTTTATGGACTTTATCCGTCGTCCGAAGAGTAAAATATTAAAAATATTAAAAAATTAAAATCACATTTCGGAAGCTGGCTCTGCTTCCGTCCTCAGGTGAGTGGAGAGAAGAGAAGAGAAGAGAAGAGAAGAGAAGAGAAGAGAAGAGAAAAGAGAAAAGAAAAGAGAAGAGAGAAGAGAAGAGGAAAGAAAAGAGAAGAGAAAAGAGAAGAAAGGAGAAGAGAAGGGAAAAGAAGAGAAGAGAAGAGAAGAGAAGAGAAGAGAAGAACACCTATTCTGTTGGCCAAACAGGTGTTCTTCTCTTCTCCCCCTCCATTCACCTTAGGACGGAAGCAGAGCCAGCTTCCGAAACGTTGTGATTTTAATTTTTTAATATTTTTAATATTTTACTCTTCGGACGGTGGATAAAGTCCATAAACCCATCACCACACAAGGATATATGCATTTACAGTACATATGTCTACAGCGGTTACTATCTGAAACATACATTCATCTGGGCCTACAACGGATTGTATAGAACAGAGATGCATCTGCGCCACCACACGTGCGTGCTTCCAGTAAACACACATACACGCACGCACGCACAAGTCAATTGTAAACTCAGCACCTAACCAACTGCACTGAAGAGACTCCTTGAAAAGCTAACAGTTCCTCAACTACTCAATAAACTCCCAGCATTTTGTCGAACCCGAAGTTTCATTACCGCATTCAGCACAGCCCGCCACTTGCTCCCTATCCTGACCCAGATGAATCAATCCACAACCTCCCATCCTACTCCTTCAAGACCCAGTTTAATATTATCTTCCAACGTAAGCCCAGGTCTTCAGCGTGTTCCCCTGTCTTCAGGGTTCCCTACTAACACCCTGAGTGTATTTCTATTCTTCACAATACGTGCCACATGTCTCGCCCATCCCTTCTCCCTTGATGTGATCGCATATTTGGTGAGAACAAATCATGATGAAATTCAGCACCGTCATCACAAAATGTCATTTATTTTGATGCAATTAGATCCACACTTCAGATCTTCACAACGCCTTTATTTCATACCAATTTTAATACTGCCTTTCCATTTCACTCTGACATAATAATAATAATAATAATAATAATAATAATTTATTTGAATTCGCTTCTTATAATTTTTTAGGCTACCTTCCGATTATTCCTGGGTTGTTACTGTGGTAGCCCATAATAATTTGATGCATTTTATATTTCCAAAGCCTTTACCTTGTTATACCATTTTATAATTATGTTGTCTAAATATCTGCCTACCTTTCTTATCCCATCTTTATTAGTGCATCTTAATATTTTTCTGTAAGCTACCGCTTTATTCCTATTTAACCACTTTCAATTTAACCTTTTAAAGCCTAGCGGTAACTTTACGTAACACCAGGTTTAACATTATAAAATTCTACGTGGTGCCCACATTGCGTTTATGTGTTTTGTACGGATCTAAGAACAAACAGCAACTTTTGCCTTACAAAACATTAAGAGACCGGTTTTTATAACCGAAGTGGAGAGTGTTTACAGCGCGGTACGGGCTGAGTCCTTATATAAAACAGATACGCTTCATCTTTAAAGGGTTAAACGTTTTATTCTCCCTTTTCTACTTTCCTAGCAACACAATAACATGTGTTTAAGATCCTCTGCACCTAAACACAATGGACACCTTCCGTTATCTGTGTTTTTGCTTATTCCTTTCAATTGCAACACCCCTGCTAGCAAACACGCTATTCCACTTCTTTGTTTCTTGGAACACCATTCTGTATATAATCTTTTACCCCGAGAAAAGTTCATTTCTCGACGTGGTGTTAGCGATCTTTTCTCCGACACTTTTCGTGAAATATTGTGCCTTTTAATAAAATTACATTTATCTTTCACTATACCCCTTTGGTCTAACAGGTGGTGTACTCGCAGGTGAGGATTTTCCAACCACAAAATCTTCATAAAATTCCTTGCAAAAGCCAGCTCACAGTAACCTGGGACCTTCAAATATGGAGAAAATGAAAAGCAAACCTTCCTGTTAATACCTCTTAAACTCTTGACACACTGGTCACTTGTTAAAATTCAAATATAGAACAACAGATACCAGACAGCATTATAATCAGATACATCTGTTACTCAACAATGACATGACGCAATAAACGAGTGCTTGGCAAGCTTTCCCTAATTGCCTGTGACAGAATCTGACACTGTTGTCAGCTTATTGTCAATTCCATTCATGAACGTGTCGCTATGGTAACATGACGTAACATTGGCTAGGTGGGCAGTTGATGTAACAAAGAAGCATCGGAAGACGGTATAAAAACATCAGCACTGAAGCATCAGTTATCACATCTGAGCAACTCTTCAAAAGGAAGTAACAGGCCTCAACTATGATCTTCAGACTGGTGAGTCGTATTACATCAGGCATTCAATCTGGGGGAGGGCTGACAGATACAAAGGAGCACGCGGTGGTGCAGTTCGTTGAGGCACTGCCTTACAAGCCGGAAGGTCGCGGGTTCGATGCCCGATGAAGTCACTGGAATTCTTCACTATGGCCTTGGGGTCGACTCAGCCTCTAACAGAAATGCGTACCTAGAGGGTAAACGCGGCCGGTGCGTAGTGCTGACAACCTTACTACCTTCATGTACTGATTGACTAGAAATTCTGGGAGCCTCAACCTCCAGGAACCCTCACGGCCTGTCCAGGCCTGTAATGGGCCTGCTTAACCTAATAGATTCAACCAATACCATTAATTGCATTTCTTAGTAAGACATTCTAACCGTTCAAAGCATGACGTACATCAAAAGAGTACTTGGGCATATGTAAAAGAAGATGCAAGTCTTCTGGGATGTGATGCCGTGTCTTTAGATAAGTAGTTAAAGACGTTTCGAAAGATCGGATTGCCTCCGTATTCACGGTCACAGAATCCAGTCAACTATACTTAGACTCATTGAACCTGAAGATAAAGGCATTAAGATCTACCGAAACGTCGGGAGGTACTTACCCAAAGACACGGCGTCACATCCCAGAGGACTTGGTACCTCAGCAACACCACTGTGAGAACCTGAACTCGCGCACAATGTGTGTCAGTTTATTTCCTACTCAGCATAGGAAACATCGCGGTAGCCTGCATGTTGTTTGTTGTTTTGTTGCTTATTTAACGACGCTGTCACCCAAGTCACACTGTATAACGTCGAATGATGACCGATGAATTGAGAAAGGATCTGGAATGAAGTAGGCGTGGCGTGCTTGAGGTACTATCCCAACATCTGCCTGGAGGGACTGAGTAAAATTACGAAAAAACTTCAGTCAAGATTGCCGATAACCCGGTCAAACTTCGAACCTGGCATCTCCCAAATACAAATACACGTGTTTTTAAGTGTGTTATATGAGGACGCTGACAGCTGCTAAGCTTAAATAGCGACGGTGACGAATGAATGTCTTTCGAACCTGGTGGAATTATACTGAAAGGAAAAAAACCGAAGTACTTATAGAAGAAAGGAATGTCTGAGTGTTATTTTGCCCCCCACAAATCCCACATTGTCTAGCCTGGGACGGAAACCGGGCCTCCGTGGTAAGAGGCCGGCTACTGACGGCGTGAACTATGGCAGGGCGTCAAAGTACAGTAGCAGTATGTGCTTTAAGAATTACAGAAGCAAACAGCCACAATATGAAACATGGTGGAAGTAAATTTTGAGTTCACACAGCTGAGGCCCTACGGGACAATTTCTGGACACGAATACTTCGACTGCAAAGTTACAGGAACTTGGCAGCGGCTGTCAAAAAAAGGCAACAGATCCTACTTTCGACGAAAAGACAAAATTGCTGTGCTTAGCTGAGCACATTATGAAGATACACGAGTGTGGAGGTGTAGCTCCACGTATTCTTACACTTCGCAGTAGATGGACGTGGATGATGAGGTTCACGTCCCCTTCCATTTACCCACGGAAACAGCCCATGGTACTATGCACAGGAAGCTATGATGGTCACAGAGCCAGTCTGAACACAAAGTTTTCCCCGTCCAGGCCACGAAGGCATACAGGGGGAGTTAAGGTAAAGCTCCACTCATTCTTAACCTTAGCACTAGATGCGGGTGAGTGGTCAAATTTACTCCCGGCCGCTTTACCCCTGGGAAAGAGCCCCGGTGCCTACTGTATACGAGACTGGGTCGGCCCCAAAGCGTGGCTCGGTGTTTTGGAACACCCTTATGTCAATCGAACTACGATTCGTCGGTCATCCAGCCCGCGGCCTATTCTTACACCGGCCTAAATATACCGGCAAGGATGACCTGTTGGTGTCTGGTTTGTGTTTACTGACATTTTGTCCTTATGCTGTGCACAGTGCCTTCTGATCGTCGCCCTGGCTGCTGGTACAGCAACAGCGGCGCCTGGAGTGTTTGCCGCAGCACCGGTGGCCTACGCCGCAGCTCCGGTAGCCTACGCCCCAGCTCCAGCCGTTGTCACCGCTCACAGTGCACAGGTCGTCGCCCAACGATTCAACGGATTAGCGGCGCCTCTCGTTGCAGCTGCGTACACTGCACCTGCTTACGCTGCATACGCGCATGCGCCAATTCTCCTCAAGTAAAGTGCATACAAGGCTCTTGATGAATACGGGTACACTCCTGTCTTACTTCTACCAAGATATTTTCTTTGTATGATCAATGATCAATAAAGATCAGCTTTAAAATCAAAGTACTCTTCTTTTTAACGTAAGCCTTTATGTGTCTTCAGCATTTCACAAATAAAGACAGCATTTACTGTAGAGATACACGGTCAAGAACAACGGATAGAAGGCAGTTCTACGGCTTCGTAGTTAGGCGGCAGTCTGTGAACACCTGCTATAAAAGCCAAAGAATGCTTAAATGTCGCAAAGGCCTTCGGACATGGGACAGTTTATTTGAGATGACCCAGTAAACTGAGGATATACATGAAATATGGACATTAGAATGTAAGGAATTGAGGTTAATTACATAAAGCATACAGCTGATAAAAGTAAAGGAAATTTTTCCTGTCCAAACCATTAAGGCGTATAGGGGGTAGTGGTATAGCTCCAATCATTCTTAACCGCGGCAAAAGATGGAGGTTAGTGGTTAACTTCACACCCCAGACTCCCTACCCCCGGAAACAAACCTGTCCCACATTGAATGTGAGTGTGGAACTTTTAGGGAAGAGAAAAATATATCTCACTCCTACCGGGAGTCGAACCCCGAACCGTTGAGCCCGTACACTAGTCACTATACCGACTACCCTACCCTGGCTCCATCTGTACACTTCCTAATTCCCAATACTGCGTGGGGGTTAGGGGGTTACTGCGTCTAATATCGTGGTTGTTGCAATTTTTCACTAGCCATGCAAGGTCAGACACTAATAAGTGCACAGTAGAGTAGAAATGATAGTAACTGCCTACCAGACTATATGTTGTCATACAAATCTACCCTGAAGATGGAGACAGAATATTAATTCGTAACACTGAAAACAGTCTATCAGACTACACGGTGTTATAACACTTCTACACCGAAGATGGAGGCAAAATTACCCTCCAATACGTTGGTAACCACCTACAGGTTTACATCATACGATAATCGATGTGTCCGCGTTCGATATGTTGAGAAAACAAAACAAATTCAAATAATTCGAGTTGTATGTGTGTAAAACAGTCATAAGTACACATCGAAATAGGAACGGTCAGAAGGTACTCCTATTTTGAGTTTGCGCCCGGTGCAGTAACCAAGAATTTCCCTTCTTTGTACGCAAATCAAAGGCGCATTACCGTGTTTACAGTACTCCAGTATTAAGCTGCGCCACATCAATCCACTACACACCTCCACGTTCCTTTGTCTAGGAATTAACCAACCCAACACACAGTCCTTTCTGAGACAGTGACTTTCCCTCAGCTATTCAATGCGTACCGTCCTGAAGGTTCACAAACGATCAAAAATGGTCCCTAAACTGAGCCAGCTGAAACCAGTCAATATCCTCATGCCCGTATACTGGTCATAGTTTTAACTGATTCAAATGACTTCAGTTCAGCAATAGAGGACATTACCCGTGTGGGGAAATCGATCTGTGTCTCAAACAATATATTCTTGCTACCAGACAGACCGTATGCCCTCCGTGTGTGCACACAACACGTAAGGACACTGACCCATTTTAGGTGTGTGCACGCAAAATTGCGGGAAGCGACTGTTAGATTCGTCATATCTATCCGTCTGTCCGTCCGCATTGAAAACCTAGGCTCCCACTGGAAGAATTTTCATAAAATTTGATATTTGAGTATTGTTCGAAAACCTGTCGAGAAAATTCAAGTTTCATTAAAATCTGACAAGAATAACGGGTACTTTACATGAAGACCTGTGTAAATTTATGATAATACCTCGCTGAATTCTTCTTAGAATGAGAAATGTTCCGGATGAAAGTTGTAGAGAAAATCAAAACACACATTTTATGTTCAGTAACTTTTTTCCGAAAATCGTGCCGTTTATGAGATAATGTGGAAAAATATGGTACAGCCAGACAGGCCACAGATGACAATATAATACGGCGCATGCGCACAGCATGCTGTATAACTACGGCTACAGACACACACCCAGAATATCTAATACTTATCGCTTTTCCACGGCAAAAATGGTTACGTGAACGCGCCTCAATATGACATTACATGTAAATTGCTTGTCTTGCTAACCCATGACACAGAACAGCCACATCCTGTGCCATATATTACACACGCACAAGAAGCATGTGCCATCTTGAATAAGCCGGTTATGTTATAAAGCTTTCACTTCCGGTCAGCTGACTGTCATTTACACCAAACTAGCAACAAACATGGCACCACGCGTCATACATTCTCACTTTCGTTTACAACACTCTCTGCATATTTTTGCATCGCCTCTGAGGCAGCTGTAAGCAAGTGCCTTGATTCACTGCTAATTTGGTCCTGTCCTGGGCTCACTGTATCTTGTGTCAGTCACTGTGTCGCCCAACCTGTGGGCTCGAATTACCGCCTGCAGGCTATATGTAACTTAAAAGTTTTCGCTCCCTACTAAATTTAACCCTGAAGATGGAGGCAGCACGATCCTATGAAACTTCACCAACGCAACACTGACACACACAGTGTAAAACCCGCAAAAAATGATCAATATTCACAGGCTTCCTGTTTAACGACGTTGTTACATGGAAACAGGTTAGAAACACTAATAAAATTGTATAGAGTAGGTGCTATATGAACTCTATGTATGTATGTATTTATTTATTTATTTATTATTTAATTAATTTATGGCTTAGGCTCATTTAACGACGGCCTTAATTGCTAAACCTTATACGATGGTTCGAAAAATGAATTGTAAAGGATGTGACAGGAAGTGGTCGTGGCCTAATTTAACGTACTGTGCCGGCAGTTGACTGGAGGGAATGAGGAAAAGCACAAAAACTGTCGGCCAGTATAGTCAATGATAAACAAATTACAACCTTGAAATGCTGTTTACATCAGCTAATTTAGTGCAGATCGGGTTGGTACAGCTTTGTTACGTTTCAAATATTTAGCAGCTAATTTAGGGCAGGTCAGTTCGGTACTGCTTTGTCATTTTTCACCACAGTCCCACACCTACCGAACACAGTACATGCTTCTAACCGACGCTGATGACTTGCTGTGCCTGCAGCTGCACACAGTGTGGTCTCCACGCACAGTACATGCTTCTAACCCATGCTGATGACTTGCTGTGCCTGCAGCTGCACACAGTGTGGTCTCCACACACAGTACATGCTACTAACCCATGCTGATGACTTGCTGTGCCTGCAGCTGCACACAGTGTGGTCTCCACACACAGTACATGCTACTAACCCATGCTGATGACTTGCTGTGCCTACACCTGCACACAGTGTGGTCTCCACACACAGTACATGCTTCTAACCCATGCTGATGGCTTGCTGTGCCTGCAGCTGCACACAGTGTGGTCTCCACGCACAGTACATGCTACTAACCCATGCTGATGACTTGCTGTGCCTGCACCTGCACACAGTGTGGTCTCCACACACAGTACATGCTACTAACCCATGCTGATGACTTGCTGTGCCTACACCTGCACACAGTGTGGTCTCCACACACAGTACATGCTTCTAATCAATGCTGATGACTTGCTGTGCCTGCAGCTGCACACAGTGTGGTCTCCACACACAGAACATGCTACTAACCCATGCTGATGACTTGCTGTGCCTGCACCTGCACACAATAGTGTCTCCACACACAGAACATGCTACTAACCCATGCTGATGACTTACTGTGCCTACACCTGCACACAATAGTGTCTCCACACACAGAACATGCTACTAACCCATGCTGATGACTTGCTGTGCCTACACCTGCACACAGTGTGTTCTCCACACACAGTACATGCTTCTAATCAATGCTGATGACTTGCTGTGCCTACAGCTGCACACAATGTGGTCTCCGTACACAGTACATGCTTCTAATCAATGCTGACGACTTGCTGTGCCTACAGCTGAACACAGCAGGTGTCGAATTTTTCGCACGTTTAATATTTTCACTTGACTCTGCTTCGTGGATGGAAATTCGAAGTAAGAAATCAAGTACCTACTTAGCCTGCCAACTTACAAACCAACGTACTAATCTAAATTTGAATTATACTGAACTACACTAAATTTTCTCGATACAGAACCCCAAGTCCTTAAATCAATAATGATGACGAAATATGTTGTAACATGCAACAACTGAGATTTTCATAGCGGTATAATCAGGGATCCCGGTCTTCCGGGATGTGGCACTGGGTCGCTGGATAAGTTGTTCCCGACGTTTCGAATGAATACGTCGCTGTCTTCAAGGATTCAAGATCCATAAAGAAATTATATATGTATAAATATAGCCCTGGTTTGACCAGTAGCAGCTATATACCCCTGCCACTTAACGATGTTTAACATTTCTTAATGGACCTTGAGACCCTGAAGATGAAGGTGACACTTTATTTCGAAACGTCGGGAACAACAGAGCAACGACCGGAATCCTCGACGCTTCTACATTGACGAGGGAAGTCGCGCATGCGCTGTGCACTGCATACTGAGTCAATGAAGCCCACCCATCATTAAGACAATGGCTTCCTCTATTTGGCCCATACCAATGAACAGGATGCCAAATCAGAGTCACGCACTGGGAGAAATTTGATTGCCTTGTGTACTCGTCTATGCACTGCCAACAAACATTCTCGCGCTAAAGTGGCACAAGACACGTGTTGGTAAGCACAGAGACAAGCGTTACATTTACTTGGTGAATTTCCTGGAATAAAATCATGAAAAATCAAGAAACTTAAACAAGTACATACAGAGTCTTTAAAGCACAGTGGTTACTATGTTCTACCACCAGATTTAATATCCAACAATTCTACATAGTATAAATATTTGCTTTCTTTGTATTCTTAGCATCACAATATACAGCAACTGATTTTGTAATGGAGAAGGGCTGTGTTTTCTGTGAGGTAAGAACTGAAAATTTTTACCTTATTTACCTAGGTCCATGAAGCTGGGTTCTTCTTGAAAAGCTAACAGTTACTCAGCTACTTAACAAATTCCCCGCATTTTATGGAACTCGAATGTTCATTACCGCTTGCACAACAGCTGGCTGCTGGTCTCTATACTGAGCACGTAAGATGTTAATATCAAAAAGCTGTGCATTTGTACACACAGTCTGTTTGTGTATTCCGAATAATACACACAATATAATGGCGACATTTCCTTAAACAACATTAAAAGTTGGTCTTTGTAATAAGAACGGAATATGTTCTCTACGAGGTAGAAACTGAAGCTGTACTTATGATGCAGATGAATTTAAGTTTTCAAAGCGCTACACTTGGCTCTACAATTGTGCTCGGCTTAAAACAGGCGACAAGAATATTTGTAACCCAGACAGAAATTGGTTCGAATCCTGGTACAAGCCACAGGTTCTTCTTTCTTCCAAACCGTCCAGAACAGCTCTGGGTCCAACCCAGTTCCCTGTTGAACAGGCAGCGGGGCTCCTTTGGGGGGCTAAGGCAGCGGACCCACCCACCTCCATCCAGTGCCGAAGTTAAGAATAAGTGGAGCTACACCTCTGCCATCTGTACGCGTCAAGGGCGTAGACAAGAAAAGTTTACCCCCTTTAAGACAGAAAAATTAACAGATGGACGGGGAGAAATGTATATTTACGAGTCTCACAATTTTGACTGTTCCCCTATTATTAGGGCTATCAGGTTATGGTGGATGGAACGGGGCACGTATCACGCATGAAAGGGTTGGGAAATATAACTATTTTTCCCGCATAAACATAAAGAAAGAAACCACTCCGAAGATCTAAAAGTGGATGGAATGATAAAAAAATATTCTAGACTTGTGTCACTGTTACAGACATGAAGTGACATTATGATGCCAACATCTCCTTCAGCCGGACTCAAATTTCCCTCTCCCTCTCAGAAATTCTGATTGGGCATATCCCAAACGACACCCCTACATTTTTCACACATATATAACACTCTCTCCTGCCCTCAACATCGCACACACTTTCTGATCGCAGCTGTCGCCATTCAGAACACCGCAGGCACAATGTACCGCTTCAGCACAGTAAGTAGTCCGACAACATATGGGTACAAAACCACAAATACAGACTTCGTAAATTCCCCTTCGTATTTGCTATGAATTATTTTTTATAATCGAAACGTCATTTAAAAGGACGGTTTCTACTTCACACAGAACACTGTCTGCCTCCATAATAAGGCCAACCATTTAATAATGTTTGGGGAAATAACATCTCTTTATTTTGTAAACAGCCTGTGGTAGAAACAGCAAATGCTGCGAATAAAGTGGTTAATTTAACAAATGATGCCGATCCCAGTGACCGCGCGGTCTAAGGCGTCGGTCTACGGCCGAGCGCTTGCTGGGATCGTGGGTTCGAATCCCACCGGGGGCATGGATGTTTTGTCTCTTGTACAGTGTTTGTGTTGTCAGGTAGAGGTCTCTGCGACGGGCCGATCCCTCGTCCAGAGGAGTCCTACCGACTGTGGTTTGTGTTTGAGTGTGATCAAGTGAAAATAAAAACCCTCGACACCTGCTGTGAACAAGTAGGTAGAAGAGGGAAGGACTACGAAACGAAACGAATATAACAAATCATTTGGCGGGCTACGACAGTCTTCGGACAGTACTGCTATTCTTAATATTGGTTTTTTGACCAATTATGAAAAATTATTTTCAAAGATTTTTAAAATCTCATCAATTTCATTTGCACGTCTCGGACAGCCCAAACATGCTAAATACGCCAATGACTACTTAAGGCGAACAAACTGGGAAACGTATGCATAGCGTAAGAATTCGGGCGCTCTTGTTCGCTTCTGTTTAATCATCCCAAAAAACGGTAATATGAACACAAAGATCGTGCTGAAAATAAATCACGTCTTTTTGGATTCCCTATAAACTTCGCTCGGAGCTTTGCCTCCGACAGATATGGTGTTGGGCGAGCAACAGTCGCCAGACAGGTACAAAAGCGTGTATATCCTTTCGTGGTTGTTGCCTTCATTTAAACAAAATTTTAATGGCCAAACAAACTCTTGTGGAACATATCAACACAAAATTTCATGCAAACTCATTCGTTCATTCTCGGATTTCTTTGTGAGTACGAACAGTAGAACAGAGAAGGCAATTTTGATACGAGTTTTGCAGGAATACAAACATGGCTAGACACAAATATGTAAACACGAAAGCAGCGGCTATTTTTCCTTCTCACGTTCTATCAACATTAACCTTTTAAAGCCTAGCGGTAACCTTACTTAGCACATGGTTTAACATTCAAAAAATTCTACGTGGTGCCCACATTGCGTTTATGTGTTTTGTACGGATCTCAGAACAAACAGCAACTTTTGCCTTATAAAACATTAAGAGACTGGTTTTTATAACCGAAGTGGAGAGTGTTTACAGCGCGGTACGCACTGAGTCCTTATATAAAACAGATACGCTTCGTCTTTAACCTTTTAAAGCCTAGCGGTAACTTTACGTACCAGCAGGTTTAACATTAAAAAATTCTACGTGGTGTCCACACTGCGTTTATGTGTTTTGTACGGATCTCAGAACAAACAGAAACTTTCGCCTTCTAAAACATTAAGAGACTGGTTTTTATAACCGAAGTGGAGAGTGTTTACAGCGCGGTACGCTCTGAGTCTTTATATAAAACAGATACGCTTCGTCTTTAAATGACAAGACTATCCGAACTCCGCATAAACTAAGGCTGTCCGTCTCTTATAACAATGCAACTATTCCGTTACAAAGGATTACAATAGATGTCTATGTTCCAGATTTCTACCTTCGTAGCAGTTCTCGCACTTGCCGTTCAGAGCGCTCTGAGCGCGCCGGGAGTGCCTGCGCCTGTAGCATATGCAGCTCCTCCAGCAGCCGTAGCAGCTTATGCGCCTGCAATCCCTTACAACATCCCGCCATTCGCTGCAGCCCTCAACGTGCAGACAAGAGCCCTCGCTGCGCCGTTCGTTGCCGCACCAGCTTATGCACCTGCTGCTCTAGCAATTCCTGCAGCGTACGCTGCACCTGCAGGAATCGCGCCTGCGTACTCCGTAAGTCGCCTATTCTGAAGTACATTGGCGTACAGTGCAACAATGACGCCAGAAACAAATACTGAACTCGAACACGGAAAATTTCTCTTTAAGGTCAAGCATATATCTGATACAACTAATTACTAAACATTACGGTGTTCAGGAGTAAGAAACGTTACCATTTGGTACAAGAGTACATACTGTTGTCGACTCACGAGATCAGCTTTGACCTTGGCAGTAGAAAAGCGAAGAAAGTCGGACCCTTTTTTTTGTATTTTCCATACCGTACATCATAATTCAAATTTTGTAATATCCAACAAATGTACGTAATTGTCACAGGTTGATAATAATATATTTAAAAATATCCCGCTCCCACATGTTTCGGGCCCTGTCGGTCCATCATCAGGGAGAACCTCAGACGTTATTGCATGAAACCGTTATATAATAATATTTGGTTTGTTGTATATGTGGATAAGCTTGTAATTGCCAGCAGATCCACATGCACTGTACATCTACATACACTTCCCACTGATTTATTTCAGTTTCCATGTACATGGTAATCTGGTGTGGCATTAGGCCTGATGATGATGATGATAATGATGATAAGCAACAAACTATAATAATTTTACGGCCAATAACAGAGACAAATAAAATTCCCTCGGACAAGCCACGTTATTTCCAAGCAGAAGTCTACGTTTCGGACATAATCTCAGCCCCCATCATCACAGAATGAGACAAGCCAAAAAAAAACTTATATGGCTGGTCGCCTGAGGATACCAAGGAACTGTAAACACTTTGCAGGTTTTTTTTATTCGTTCAGTAAATTGTAAAAAGGTACAGAAAATATTTTAGGAATGTAAACTCCAAAAGAAGTGGAGAATCTAACATAAACGCAAATGCAGGAAGTGTAAGCATTTCAACACGTGACAAAAAACATTCTGTTTGTTTCGACAGGTTCATCCCCCCGCAGCTGTGGCCGCAAAGTTGGCTGCATTTCCTGCCCTGGTGTAAGAGTCGTCACCCCGCCAGGCCTGCTCGCCCCTTCCTAACGACACCCTGACGCTGGCACGGATTAAGTGTTGTTCAAACACGGAAATAAATCGTTATTATTCTGGTTACAAAGTTCAGTGAACTCACAAAGACACGACCTGTCCTGCTGTACGTTTCCTATATCCTACCAGGCGCACTGGGCCAGCTGAAATAAGTGCAATAGGTGATCAGGGGAGGGTGGGGGGTGGGGGTGAGTGAAGAAAGTATGAAGTCCTGCAATGACGGCCTTTGTCATAATGGTTACGATTAGTTCACGGGCGCACCAAAAGGGGGGGGGTTCCGGGCTGCAAACACCCCCAAACCCCCAAAACCGAAATTTAAAGGAAACAGATTTTGTAGATATTATAATATCAAAAGTTTTGCGTCATTCACCCTTCAGCCGAAATCATCTGATGACCAGTACACCAGAATTTTGAAAAATAAATTAATGAAACTAAAAAAAACAAGACAAGACACTGACTGAGTCACGATACATGTAGTTATATTCGTATGTACATAAATGCAGTTGCAGACAGCGTTATGTTGTGCTTACTGCATAATTTTTATAGCACAATTTTTAAAATCAAAAATAAATTATATATAGCCACAGGGTCAGCCAACCCCCACCCCCCCCCAACCTCCAAGGAAAAATTCTGGGTGTGCATCTGGATTAGTTTATATTATAAGTGTGCAGTAAGAGATGGCGTTGATTAGCGGAGTAGGGGGGGCGGCGAACCTAACTTTCCCCTAGTGCAACGAAATAATCTGAGTCGCCACTGCAGGTGCCAGAGCCATCACTGACTGTGGAGCGTTTCTACACGTCAGTCTTGTCAAGACGTTACCAACTCTTTATCAAAACCTAATATTTATTACCGTGTTCATACGATCCTGCCACTAATCCCTGCCTAAGCCAGATGAATCCAATCGACACCCTCACACCCGAGCTCGCTAAAGACCTGCTTTAATATACAGTCGAACTCGGTTATAACGTCATGAAGGGAACTGAGTACTTTGTGTCGTTATAAA
This sequence comes from Coptotermes formosanus, assembly GCA_013340265.1. Lineage (NCBI taxonomy): Eukaryota > Metazoa > Arthropoda > Insecta > Blattodea > Rhinotermitidae > Coptotermes > Coptotermes formosanus. The sequence goes on along the minus strand of BLKM01000799.1, from coordinate 1,314,972 downwards.
CGAGTGTTGTTATGAATGTAGTCAATTTACTGAACTAGCTAAATGCACGCTGCCACTCACATATATTATATCGGAGTACTGGAACGTTCCATATCTCTTTAACCCTTTAAAGACGAAGCGTATCTGTTTTATATAAGGACGCAGTGCGTACCGCGCTGTAAACACTCTCCACTTCGGTTATAAAAACCGGTCTCTTAATGTTTTATAAGGCAAAAGTTGCTGTTTGTTCTGAGATCCATACAAAACACATAAACGCAATGTGGGCACCACGTAGAATTTTTTAATGTTAAACCTGGTGGTACGTAAAGTTACCGCTAGGCTTTAAAAGGTTAATCCGCATAACTCATAGCAGTCAGTCCGTACCTCATAGAGAACAGTCTCAATTACACAGACAAACCAGTTAATGCGGCCCAGGTAAATAACCCCTGTTTATTACGCCAGTAACACTAAACACTATAATTAAGAGTACAGCCCCCTATATGGGGCAAAATGCAACGTTTTTATATGCTAATGCAGGGTGCACATGCTGCCACTGTTGGGCTTTAAATGGTTAATTAAATATACTGGCAATCAGACGCGTTTTTAAACACAATTTCGTCATTCATGTCTTCACACCAAACCACAGTCCATTTTTGAAATCTCCTCCTTGTAGCCATGGCAACGAAAGGCAGAAGTGGCCAAAGGAGGTCAAATCTTGTAGCGTCCGTCACAGGATGCAGTATAGTTCAAACACTTTATTTCCTGCCGTTAACAATACAACTGGCTGAGTTCAGCGTGTTTCATGACGCGCTAGTTAGTGGATCAACTAATCCTTTTAAAGCCAATGGTTTCTTTGCACACCACCGCTTTTAACATTCACACATTCTACTTTCTGCCCAAAGAGGACACTGTTTTACTCTGCGCTTGCGCAAAATTGCAAAAAAACGTATAATATCTTCTTGTCTTTCTATCTGTCCGCATGGAACAACTCGGCTCTCACTAAACGGATTTTCATGAAATTTAGTATTTTAGGACTTTTCGAAAATCTGTCGAGAAAATTCAAGTGTCATTAAAATCTGACAAGAATAACGGTACTTTACATGAAGACCTGTGTACATTTATGATAAAATCTCGCTGAATTCTTCTTAGAATGAGAAATGTTTCAGACAAAAGTTGTAGAGAAAATCAAAACACACATTTTATGTTCAATAATTTTTTCCCGAAAATCGTGCCGTTTATGAGATAACGTGGCAAAATATGGTACAGCCAGACAGGCCACAGATGGCAATATAATACGGCGCATGCGCTTTGCGTGCTGGATAACTAAGGCTACAGACACACATTCAGAATATGTAATGCTTACTGTTCTTCTACAGCAACAATTCGTTAATATATCGGGAGTTTATTTCTCGCAATGAACCAGACGGAGAAAGCGATATGTATGACGGAGCAAAAATATTACCCCTACGTGTGATACGAACCGACAGCAAATAAAGGAAGAGGTACAAGAATAAAGGGAGACAAAAAGAATAAGGAATAATTTTACCCAACACAAAAGTTTAACTCGGTAATTATTAAAAATTTTGAAGCCAGGAACCTTGCCATGAGTAGTGCACGTGCACCGCATTTAGAACTTCTACATGGTTTGAAGCGGTGACAGCTCAGTTGATATAGTGACTAGGTTACAGGCTGAACGGCCCAGGAATCGTGGTTCGATTCCCGACATGCACAAAATATTTTCTCATCAAAATTTCCACAGACTCTGAGGCCTACTCATCTCCTTAACGAACGGATACTGGCAGTTCCTTCCTCAGGAATAAACCATCCGGAGTGTGAAGCCATACGGTGCCAAGGTTACGAATAAGTGGATCTATACCTCAACTCCCCCCACAGATATTCTTCGCATGGTGAGGAGCAACTTTACATTCTGACATAAGAACGCGTATTTTTTTTCTACTGCTTAGTATTCGTAGGGAGGCCCTGTGTATTAGGTTGCATGAAGCGCCTGAAATTAGGGCACAGGGGGTGAAGTCTGGGGGTTGGAAGGTCGGTCGCTGAACTCAAGTGATGACGCATGCCCCGCGTACAAAAACAGCCGAACACGGAAGAGCGTCGCAGTGCAAATAGGTCAGATGACAAAGATTACAGGGGCTACTTGACGTCAGGGCATGACAAGGCTAGTAGGTCGTGTTATTTAGCGACATCGCATCAACTGTGAACGCTATTTATCGTCTAACTAGCGGATGACAGACCTTAACGTTTTAAAGCCTAGCGGTAACTTTACGTACCACCAGGTTTAACATTAAAAAAATTCTACGTGGTGCCCACATTGCGTTTATGTGTTTTGTACGGATCTCAGAACAAACAGAAACTTTTGCCTTATAAAACATTAAGAGACTGGTTTTTATAACCGAAGTGGAGAGTGTTTACAGCGCGGTACGCACTGAGTCCTTATATAAAACAGATACGTTTCGTCTTTAAAGGGTTAATATTGCTCACAATGCCACACAATGTCAGAAATTTGAGTAGGGGTAAATAACAACCACGAGTTTGCGTGATTTCAGGCTACCATCGCGGTTTAAATAAGACCTTCACTCCTCTGGGATGGTTTTTTTTATGGTGAAGGGTCCCCCAGCAGACGCTACGGACGCACCGCAGCGTTGAGGCTTACTGTGCAGCCCTGGGATAAATATGATTAATTTATTTCGTTTTTCCGTGTAATGGAGCGCCGGTGGAATGAAACTGACAAGGTAAAACCGAAGTACTGGGGGGAAAACCTATCCCAGTGCCACTTCATCCACCACAAATCCCACAAGGAATGACACGAGATCGAACACGGTCCTCCGCGGTGACAGGCCGGCGACTAACCGCCAGAGCCATGGCACGGTCCTTTCTGGGCTGCTACGCTGCCTAGATTTTTAATTTTTACCAACTTTTCGGGACAACCTACCCGCCGGACTTCTTGATTCTTGAAGAGACCGACAGGTTGTCCCGAAACGCCGGGAATTAACAACCAATCTAGACAACGTAACATCCCAGTAACCACTGTTTTGATGTAAAATCAGTGCGGAACGCTGGCAGCCCACGGCTGTGTCAACTTTAGCATTTCATATTGACTCTTTATCGATAATCACTGGAAGTGACTGCATGCAGAACCAAAGAACGCCCAGCACTACCTTGGTGTTTGGGACGAAATGACAGCCATCATGGAAATGTGATATTTTACAGGAAATTAAAGAGATACGTGGAAACAGATACTAGCTCCAGTATTATTTCGAAGACAAAAGGTTTGGACGTGCATGTCCGTAAATTCATATGGACATCGGCTTGGACACGATGCTATCTGACAGTGTGTTCGGTAAGCTACAAACTGTTCCAGTTTGTCGCACTGAGCAGTTACCACTGTTATGGCTTTACAAATAATGAGATCTAACTGCAAGGTGTTTTTATCTTAACCAAAATGTCAAGACCAAATCTGGGGCCCATCCAGTTTCCTTTGTTTGTATAGTACGGGCTCTTCATCCTGGGGTAACCCGGCGGTGCGTCAGGCTGACCGTTCACCACAGGTTAAGAATGAGTGGAGTTTTAACCCTATCCCCCCCGTATGTCTTCATGGCGTGTAAAGGGAAACTCTGCTTTCTTATAGGCTTCAAAATACAGTCGAACTCGGTTATAACGTCATGAAAGGGACTGAATATTTTGTGTCGTTATAAACGAGTGTTGTTATAACCGAGGAGCATAATGTTATAGTTAACAGTGAGGAATTAATTGGTACCACAGAATATCTGACGCTATAGGCGAGGTGTCGTATAAACCGATGTCGTTATAACCGGGTTCTACTGAATTTGAAACACGGTGTGTCCTGTGCAGAAGACGGATAAACTGAAAAATAGAAAATTTTTGTATGCCACATTTTTCGCGAAGGTACGATATTTTGGGGAAACAGGCGAGTAAAACAACGAAACTGCACGTCATTCCATAGTCTAAGTTAAAGACCTTCTGTACACAGATCACACGATTAGAGGGCTCTACTCGGTACGACTTGGGACTCCAGCCGCGGCGTGAAGCTGATCACTCACATACATCTAGTGCTAAGGTTAAGAATAAGTGGCGCTATACCTCCACTCCATTCTACGCCTTCATGACATGGATAGGGAAAACTTTACCTTTATATAAATTCAGATTCGTGACGTTTAATAGATGGTTGGTAATGTAATGCCATTTTTGGGGAAGCTGCTGAATCCATCGTCTAACCTCGGCGCCACGCCCTTAATCAGCGTGTCGCACAAGCAAAGCTGTGCGGATTCGTTCTTTTGCTGCGATGAGACGGAATTTCACAGCATCGAGCGTACTCAAAGCTGACGTGCGCACCAAAGACGGAAATTTCCATGGTTGCACATCAGAAATCAGCCCTCAGAATCTGCATACATTAACCTTTTAAAGCCTAGCGGTAACTTTACGTACCACCAGGTTTAACACTAAAAATTCTACGTGGTGCCCACACTGTGTTTATGTGTTTTGTACGGATCTCAGAACAAACAGCAACTTTTGCCTTATAAAACATTAAGAGACTGGTTTTTATGACCAAAATGGAGAGTGTTTACAGCGCGATACGCACTGAGTCCTTCTATAAAACAGACAAGCTTCGTCTTTAAAGGGTTAATCTCGAAACATGGTGTAAGATTTATTCTAATCCTAATGATCAAACGAACAGACAACTAACTAATTAACTAACTAACTAACTAACTAACTAACTAACTAACTAACTAACTAACTAACTAACTAACTAACTAACTAACCAACCAACTAATTCCATGGAGCAGAGGCCTTCTTGAGAAGCTAACAGTTTCTCAGGTAGTCAAGAAATTCCCCGCATTTTATGGAACCCGGAGGTTCATTACCCTATTCACAAGAGCCCACCACCTGTCGCTATCCTGAGCCAGCTCAATCCAGTCCATGCCCCCATCCCACTTCTTGAAGATCCACTTTAATATTGTCCTCCCATCTACAGCTGGGTCTCCCAAGTGGTCGCCTTCCCTCAGGTGTCCCCACCATAATCATGTATGCACCTCTCTTTTCCCCCATAGGTGCTACATGCCCCGCCCATCTCATTCTTCTCGACTTGATTACCCGAATAATATTTGGTGATGAGTACAGGTCATTAAGTTCCTCGTTATGTAGTCTTCTCCACTCCCCTGTCGCCTCGTCCCTCTTAGGCCCAAATATCCTCCTCAGCACCCTATTCTCGAACACCCTCAGTCTTTGTCCCTCCCTCAGTGTGAGAGACCAAGTTTCACACCCATACAAAACAACAGGTAGAATTATAGTTCCAAACGAACAGATACCTATATTAAAAGGACTTGAGAACTTAAGGGTAGAATTTATTACTCCATTTTTGTGCGCAAATATTTTTATGCGCGCAAAACACGAAGTCACGTAAGTTATGTGTGATGGTCCCGCGATACGTGCTATTCACTTACACATGGCGGCAAAACCTGTTCCTTTTGGAGGAACCAACACAATTTAATTGCGTAAACAGACGTGCAACACTGGCCAGCACTTCTGAACAGCATGCATGGCAGTCCTTGACAACTGACAGTAGAAATTCCCTGCTTCTTATTGAAACCGACACGCCACTGCCGTGTTTATAAGGGCCTGTAATTTGATCCTGTTCTGAGCCAGTTGAGTTCAATCCACGCCCTTCTAACCTGTTTACTTAAGATGCATTTTAATAGTACCATTTCCTCAACCCCCAGGTCTCTAATAAATTTGTTTCTTTATATTCTCTGATTAAAATTTTTGTACGAATTTCTCATTTCTCCAGGCAAAAAGAAAAGCTGAATTGTCCCCTGCACGCCCCAAAGGCATACAAACCAGTAGGAATACAGGTAAAGCTCCACTCGTTCTTAACCTCATCGCTAGCTGAAGTTGAATGGTTAATTTCACGTTCCGACCGCTTTAACACCGGTGAAAGAAGGACGGTATGCATTGAATAAGTGGCTTTGGCAGACCCCACAGTGTTCTGGAGAACAGAAAAATTTCTTAACCCTTCCGTGATTCGAACCCCTGACCAACCAGCCCGTAGCCGAGTCACTGTACCGACTGAGCTACCCCGGCTCTCAATTCTCCGCAGTACGTATTGATGTTAGAAATTAAGACGCCGATATACTTCAGTCTATAGCCAGGATCGTCATTAGAACACTAACAGAACTACTGACGCGCTTTTTGTGAAAATTTCTTTAATTAGAGCAGGGGTGGCAAAACTCGACGCGCGGACCTGCCTGGCCGGACAGCACTTTCAAAGACCGAGACAAACAGAGTATAAACTAGACTTTTCTGTACACACTTACATTATAAAAATACAGTCCAACCCGGTTATAACGTCATGAAAAGGACTGAATATTTTGTGTCGTTATAAACGAGTGTTGTTATAGCCCAGTAGTATAATGTTACGGTTAACAGTGAGGAATTAATTAGTACCACAGAATATGTGACGTTATGGGCGAGGTGTCGTATAAACCGATGTCGTTATAACCGGGTTCGACCGTACTTTAATTAGGTGTAAGTAAGAGTAACACCAAGGATGAGAACTGTAGACTGTACACGTATTTCATGACAGTCGCTCCATCTTCGACGCAGAAAACTGACGAAGAGACAGCAAATTACTTCGAAAAGTTACTAAATATCTACCGAACTACACGGCGTCACATCTTAATAGAGTAAGTATTCTTATTTTTATTACAACTTATATTTAATTATATATTTTCGTTTTAAAACCTGGAGACACATTTCACATTTTCAGTTTTGTCACAATAAAAACATGTGGTGTGTAATGTTGCGTAATTTGGCGGTGTTGTCGGCTAGCCACAGCACTTAGTCCACCTCTGATCTGCAGAAACAGTTTGTATGTACGCAAAATCTCGCGCAACTCTTACGCAATATCACGTACAATACGCACTCTCACTTTCAGTGTTCGGGTCATGAATCCCGGTGTCGTTAAAAGGAGCAAGCAGAGCCGTGAAAACTGGGTTAGCCACGTCACTGCGCTCTCCGCATACAAAGAAGCGTGGTGACATTTCAACTGCAGAGACCCTTCCACGGCACTGCGACCTCACATGGGACTACGGTACCAGCCCCTGATTAGCCCTTTAAAATTACTAAGCGAAAGACAGAGGAGGAAACTGAAGAGCAGGGGAGTGGTTACAGACACTTTTATATTGAAGGGTAGGCGGGGCTGAGAATGAGTAACACTTTTTTGGAAGGTTCCCAGGCTTCGCCCGCTTGTCCTTCTGGTAACAGCAGTACGAAAATGAAAATGTGTGAAGACCTTAAACGGTGACAGTAGTAGCTTGAAATATGGGTCCCGGAATTTTAATTTCTCGTTAATTTTAAAGCGCATAATTTGGAAATTTAATTATCTTTAGCTTTACAGCAAGAAAATTAATTTTGATAAATTTTAATCAAGATGGCTGCATGAGAAGCATGCGATAGCAACTTGGATTCTTGGGAACAATCTCAGCCCGTTTACATTAACTTGAATCATATAATGCACAGAGATCCAGTCCGTACCGCGCAGTAAACACTCTCCGTCTCGGTTACAAAAACCAAGCAGTTAATGCTGTATAGGGAAATAATCGCTGTTTGTTCTGAGATCCACACAAAACATATAAATACACTGTGTGGGCAGAACGTAGAATTTGTGAATGTTAAACCTGGCGGTACATAAAGTGACCACTGGGCTTTAAAAGGTTAAGGAGGCGATAAATGCATACACAGATAGAAAGACAGACATGTTAAAGTAATGTCCTTTTTCGCCATAAGACAAAATCAAAGCTGGCAAGGCGAAATCCAATAAACCACTCGCAATTAGAGAATACGAAAACCACCAGATCTGTGTCAAGGTATAAGATAAGGGTGACCTGATTTGAGATTTTTCTTGCAACGTTCAGCCCAAACTAATTTCAGTTTTCGATACGATAAGTATGGGAGACAAGCTAAATCCTTAACAATATTTAGCCGACAGAAATCTGTAAGTAATAGACCAGTGGGAAAACCCAGGCGTAGATAGAAGGGGTAATACAGAACTGAATCCCAAAGAAACAGCATTCGAGAGCGCGGAGTGAATTTGTTTCAGAATAGGGGTCAGTGTCGGCTATTGTGACCATGGCAATAAGCGCTTGGGTTCCAGAAAATACAAAAAATAAATAAATAAATAAATAAAAAATAAAAAATAAATAAATGACCAGTTGAAGGTCCATTAGCTTCCGAAGAATTCTGTTCAATCCAGTCAGTTGATTGGTTGGTTAGTTACTCAATAGCCAGTACAGGCGTTCGTCAAATTGCTACGTGCCAAACAGAAAGAGAAATCATCCTATGTCCCTACGGCAGCTACAGGAAGTGAAACATTTTAATATCGAATGCATTCTGCTCACGAAAATTTAGTGACTTGGCAAACAACGGGGGAACACAACACAGATGTATAAAAGCAGCTGACAATCTGAGGGCGTCACTCACCGGCAGCAACAAGCCATCGCCAGCATGTGGAACAAGAATATGGTAAGCATCTACAGCAACTACGGGGCACCAGCACCGTTTCCCAAACTGTACGAACATTTTGAACAAGAATTTCCACGTCACAAGGCAAAATTTCCCATATTTCGATGGCCAAAAATCGAGGACTACATGCTCCTCAAGGGGGTGCTGCGCTATCCTCGACAAATTTATTAAACAATTTTAATCCTTTAAAGACGAAGCGTGTCTGTTTTATATAAGGACTCAGCGCGTACCGCGCTGTAAACACTCTCCACTTCGGTTATAAAAACCAATCTCTTAATGCTTTATAAGGCAAAAGTTGCTGTTTGTTCTGAGATCCGTACAAAACACATAAACGCAATGTGGGCACCACGTAGAATTTTCTAATGTTAAACCTGGTGGTACGTAAAGTTACCGCTAGGCTTTAAAAGAAACTGTCGTTCCGAGTCCATGTCAGAAATTGTTGCTGTTAAAATTGAAACATATGTACTCCCACCACATGAAGCTGATGGTGGAGACAGCAGGATGCTTCAAAACGTTGACAAATTTCTACCAGATCTTAAATATCGGCACATTTCTACCAGGCTATACGGCGTCGCATCCAAAATAACTGCAATCATCATTAACTGTACTTGCACTAAACTGTAGCATAAAGCTGGTGTAGAGCCTTCTTTGTAAACAGACAAATTTGAACTCACGGTGGGTCTCCTTACTGTTACTGTTACTGCTATTGTCATTATAAGTATAAAGTTAGCACAGTTTATATCCATACTTTAAGAACCATTCAAGCGAACTAACAAATTAACCGTTTTTATATAGCATCATAACTTTCATTACAGTGTTCACAACAGCCCGCACTGTTCCTATCCTGAGCCCACTGAATCCAATCCACATCTTCACACACTACATCTTTAGAATACACTTTAATATTAATCCTATTGTTTTATATTACAGACGTTCGTGTTGGTAGCCATGATGGCGCTAGCGACAGTAACAAGGGCTGGTGTCGCGCCGTTGGCAGCCCTGCCTTATGCTGTTGCCCCATTTGGAACTTCGTACACGGCACACTCAATAAATCACGCCCTCGCGGCCCCTGTTGCTGTACCTGCCGCCGCCCCCCTAGCAGCTGCCCCCCTAGCAGCTGCACCCCTGGCAGCCGCCCCCCTAGCAGCTGCTCCCCTGGCAGCCGCCCCCATAGCAGCTGCTCCCCTAGCAGCCGCCCCTCTGGCTGCAGCTCCCGCTGTATATGCACCCCACGCAGCCGCCTACATCGCCGGTTAGACATGTCCGCCTTCCCTGATCACGTTGCAACAACAGTTCGATAGCACAACGCGACATTTGTGGTTGTGACAGCGGTGATGCTGATGACCATGTGTCCTGGGATGTGACTGCACATTCGTGGGCTTTCAGTAAATGCCAACGTCGAAGATCCGTTTTTAAAAACTTCGTTGGTTTTGATTAAGTGTTGTTTTATAAACAAAACCCACATCTTTGTTTTTGTGCTACAAACATCTGACTGGTTGTAATAAAGTTGCATAATGCGAAAATTAAAAGAATTCTCTATAAAGTCCCTGCGATTCCATTTCTGGCGAAACAAAGTCCAGTTCGACGAGATCTTCGTTCTTCTCAGGTGTTACGCAGCGTATTCATTCACTGACATCAAACACACCAAGAAGGAACACTCTTGGATTGCTAGACACTTGAAGACTGCACAGACGGTTGTCCCGAAACGTCGGTGAATAACTACACTGCGTAACATCCCAGAAGAGCGAATATCTGACTCACACCGCGGCAAAAGCCTGAAGCCACGCAAAGTCAAATTCCTTTCCCAGAATTTGATTTACCGAACCTCATTACAAGTGGGATAGCTCAGTAAGTATAGTGAACAGACTACGGGCTGCACGTCCGAGGAATCGTGGCTTGATTATCAACAAAAGCAAGACATCATCTCTTCTGCAAATCTTCCGAAACGTCTCTCGGACCTAACCGTTCTCCTATTCAATGGATACCTGAGACTCTTCCTTCAATAGTAAAGCAGCCGCAGCGTGAAGCTGACCACTCAAATTCATCTAGGGCCGACGTTAAGAATGAGATGTGCTGTACCTCCACTCCCCCCCCCCACACGCTTTCAAGGCGTAGACATGGACGTCTGTACTTTTACCTCATTGGTGTTTGCTTCTAAGTTAAGAAATAATTTTAATATTGGACATCCCCGTTGGCGTATATTAAACAATTATGTATAAAAACAGTCAAACAGCCAACAATGTGTTTCACCTCACTTTATTCAATCAAGAGGCTAAAACTACTGGTTTCGGTCCGTATGCAACACCATCATCAGGTTTTCACTTCATAGTTGATAACAAAACTCTATATATCATGTAAGTGGAGGCCTTCAGTTTTACAAAGCAGGTTAAAAATATACATCAATGTATACTTAAAAGATATGAACCAAATAGGTTAAAAGTTATAAACCAGTAGTTTTGGCCTCTTGATTGAATAAAGTGAGGTAAAACACATTGTTGGCTGTTAGACTGTTTTTATACATAATTGTTTAAATATTAATGGGGAAAATAATACGGGGTTATGTAGAGTGAGCACTAATGAGTATTCGTTAGGGTTAAAGCGGCCAAATCTTAATGCCGATTACATGTAACCGAGGTTAGGAATGTGTGGAACTATACCACCATTTCCCATACGTCTTCATGGCTTTTCGTACCTACACACCCACGTACACGGCATCGTATTCCAGAACACAGTAACAGTCACAATTAAAACTGTGATGAAATCAAACATGAGACTGCGGCCAAGCCTACGTGAAAGAAGACTCACTGGACGACCAAAACGGTGATGGAGAAATCGGCCTCTTGGTACTCGGCCATATTGTATGACGTCATACGAATTGTCGCTGATGATGCTGGATGGTAAAATAATGAGGTTCCCACAGCTGTACCCGTGACGATTGAAGTCGGTAATTATTTACCAATGTACTCGGAATCATGCCCCAGAAGACTTGTAGTTTCATGTAGCTTTACATTCTTCTTGTATCTTTATTGATGTGCTTTTTATGTATTTTCCATTCCGTATATTATAACTCGATTCTTTACTATTAACCAATACTTTCACACAATTGTCACAGATTCACTATAATATATATATATATATAAGATATATATATAAAAAACACTACACGCCAACATGTTTCGGCCCTTACTGCTCCATCATCAGGGGGTACACCAATTGTTGCATAAAACAATTACAGAACAATATTTTGGTCCCTTGTGTACATACAGATGAAGCCAAAATATTGTTAACCTTTTAAAGCCTAACGGTAACTTTACATACCACCAGGTTTAACATTAAAAAATTCTACGTGGTGCCCACATTGCGTTTATGTGTTTTGTACGGATCTCAGAACAAACAGCAACTTTTGCCTTATAAAACATTAAGAGACTGGTTTTTATAACCGAAGTGGAGAGTGTTTACAGCTCGGTACGAGCTGAGTCCTTATATAAAACAGATATGCTTTGTCTTTAAAGGGTTAAATAACTGTTTTATACAACAACTATTGTACTCCCTGATGATGGACCAGTAAGATCCGAAACACGTAGGCGTGTAGTGTTTTACACATGTTACTGTGAATCTGTAACAGTTGTGCACATTTGTCGGTTAATAGTAAACACTTAAATCTTCCCAGTGACAAGAAGATATCTCATTTATAAACCGCCTTATTCCCTACTTTGAACGTGTCCCCAATTTTACTGAAACGAAGCCAATAGACTGTCTATAGGTTTCATATAAACGATTATGTGGTACTGTTGATATGGAGATGTACTTTTTATACCGCAGAAAATCGAAACCAGCGCAAGGTCAATGTGATGCTGAAACAAGATGCAAATTAGTTCAGCGTGATTAATTATATCGTACGATCTAACACTGTCCGATAGAATTGTCTTATTTTTATGGTTTACCACCTAACGACGCTATGGCTTAAGTAGGGTACGTATTCAGGTAGCAGATGAGAACGAACAAGACGGGTAATAAACGTATGACGTTACGTAACCATTGTTGCAATGCAGACGCCAAACAAAATGTATTCTGTGTGTGTTCTTGCGGTACATGTCACTGTTAACAGACTAAAAATACTGAGTATTGCATAAATATGCTTTTATTGAGAATTTATGTAGCTGGCAACAATAAAACGTATCCAGATCATGTAAAATGCCCGATACTTTTGCCCGATTTTAACCAAATTTTCAGTACCTCCACAGATTTTCACAAAAGTCGCCAGTATCAAATTTTATGGAAATCCGTCCAGTGGGAGCCGCGCTGATAGCCCGTGGACAGCCGGACTGACATACAGCCGGACAGATGGACATGACGAAGCCAACGGGAGCTTTTCGCGACTACGCAAACGCGCCTAAAATGCGTGTAGAACGAATGTTAGCAAGCATTCCCAGAGCGTAATGTTTTCTTAAATTCTTTATGAAAGCAAATTTGGTGTTACGCCTACAAAATCAATAAAGTAGTCCAAACATTAAGTTTCAAGTATTCTGGGATATTACGCCGTGTCGAGTGGTAAACACCAAAGAATCGCTCCAGGTCCGAGGCTTTGTAGGCTGTTTCGTAACATCATAATTTGTTACGGCGAGGAGTTGTTAGCACCTCGCCCAACCCCGAAGCTGGAGGACCACCCCTTGTCAGCTGTCCGCGACTGTTTATCCAATGTATTCGCAGCTGTCCTCCATAACTGGAGGCCGTTCCTCCATCCGCAACCTGAGGACGCGCCATGCCGTGGTGACAGGGACCCACTTAACACGGGTAAACAGATTGAGCTGGCTCAGGATAGGGACAGGTGGCGGGCTGCTGTGAATGCGGTAATGAACCTCCGGGTTCCATAAAATGCGGGGAATTTCTTGACTAGCTGAGAAACTGTTAGCTTCTCAAGAAGGCCTCTGGTCCATGGAGTCAGAGTGGTAAACAATGAATGACGTTTCGGAAGATTTTAGTGCCTACATCTTTCGGGTAAATTGGGCTGCGTTACCAGGTATATAAAGGCAACACGATTTTTCTTAACGTCGGTAACTACTAAGTAGCCGACGCACGGTGTAACACCCCAGAAGACCTGAAAATTCATCAACAACGATGTGAATTCCTCAAAGCTCGCGAAGATAAAAAGAAAGTTGAAAATTCTAAGGTGCAACACCCACTGCGCCACTGGTAAGTAGTGGGTCTTACAGTACTTGTTAAATGGTTGTCAATTGTAGTTTCAAGCAAAGCACGTTTGTATTTTTAAACCCTGCACTGTAATCGCTGTAATCAATCAGCAGCTGATACGAAACGAAGACAGCAGTTTCTGGGGCAACCGCTCCCAGTTAAGGCCTTCCCACTCCCATATAAGCAAAATTATTACCTCAAATTGCCACTTATTAGCAAACTCTTTACTGAATTCGAATAATTACTTTTTGCTTTCTTAACCTTACAATTGTAACCTACGTGATACGATTGGATAATATGAGATTTGTCAAAGGACAATATAATGGATTGCGCCAATTAAATCACAACTAGGCAACGTTACGATTGTTGATGGATTCTGTTAGGTAAAAACGTTGACAGATACGTGACTACAAAATAATCTACGGATTAGTGAACTCAGATAAAGAAACCTCTTAATAAAACGCGCGCACGCGTGTATTTCAAGCTGTGTCATTACATCAAACTTCAGCATCCTAGACTGAATGACGCGTGTAGAAACAGATCTCTTACACTGAATGACGCGTGTAGAAACAATCTCTTACACTGAATGACGCGTGTAGAAACAGATCTCTTACACTGAATGACGCGTGTAGAAACAGATTTCTTACACTGAATGACGTATGCAGAAACCGATCTCTTACGCTGAATGACGTATGTAGAACCAGATCTGTTACAGTGAATGAAGTGTGCAGAAACAGAGCTGTTACATTGACTGAAGCATGTAGAAACATCTGTTACATTGAATGAAGCGTGTAGAAACAGATCTCTTACACCGAATGGCTATGTAGAAACAGAGCTGTTACAATGAATGAAGCGTGTAGAAACAGCTCTCTTACACTGAATGACTACGCAGAAACAGAGCTGTTACAATGACTGAAGCGTGTAGAAACAATCTCTTACAGTGATTGACTATGTAGAAACAGAGCTGTTACAATGACTGAAGCGTGTAGAAACAGATCTCTTACACTGAATGACTATGTAGAAACAGAGCTGTTACACTGAATGACTATGTAGAAACAGAGCTGTCACATTGACTGAAGCATGTAGAAACAGATCTGTTACATTTAATGACGTATGTAGAAACAGGTACGTTACGTTTAATGATGTGTGTAGAAACAGATATGTTACATTTAATGACGCATGTAGAAACAGATTTGCAAGATCAGAGAACTATGTAACAAGAAAGTCCGTTCGTCTTGGGAAGGCGTATATGAGCTAGCAAATAATAAACAACAAATCTAATTAACGCAGAAGGTCCCTGCTACTGCCTCTCTAAACGTCTTTGTGTCCTTGCTCCGATCTGTACCGAATATCCGCTGCCTGGAGCCACACATTGTACTTGCTGCACCGCGCGGGCTGAAACGAATCAACCGGACCAGTTGAAACTGGGACACAGTCTTGGAAACCAACCAAGGACAACGCATATACGGACCTTATGAAGACTTCAAGTCTAGCGTTCCATTCGGTTTTAGCTAGGTTAATGATGAAGCCCATTAAAGCACGGTGGTTACTCTACATGCCATCTGACTTGACGTCGTAACACCTGTCACTGTTCTGTCACTTCTTACCTAACAGTATTAACGCATTTATCTATGTAATACACACTTAGTGTTTAAAGTGAAGAAGAAACAGGATTTTTAGACATTAACCCTTTAAAGACGAAGCGTATCTGTTTTATATAAGGACTCAGTGCGTACCGCGCTGTAAACACTCTCCACTTCGGTTATAAAAACCAGTCTCTTAATGTTTTATAAGGCAAAAGTTGCTGTTTGTTCTGAGATCCGTACAAAACACATAAACGCAATGTGGGCACCACGTAGAATTTTTTAATGTTAAACCTGGTCGTATGTAAAGTTACCGCTAGGCTTTAATAGGTTAAGTATTTAAATGTATTTTAGGCTTTAAGTTTAACTAACTCTGCACGGACTAGAGGCTGTCTTGAGAAGCTAACCGTCACTCACCGCGTCAAGAAAATCTGCATGTGTTGTGGAAACAAATGACCCATTTCTTCACACAGGGCCGCAACTCAGGTTACCTAAACTAGCCCCCGGCCCCCAACCCCATCCAAAAAATGACAAAATTCTTAAATTGTTTATTTTATGTATGAATATGTGTTATATTTTTATTACGTATATATTAACCGTCTGCTTCGTAATTTTTCATCCCGATATGTATTGTGGCCGGGGCAGCTGCCCCACTTGCCCCACCTTCGTTACGGCCCAGGTCGTACAAGTGTGTGATACTTTGACGATGATATATCAACACTTGGAAACGTTTGATATCCGGACGTGTCCGTCGTCTCGTAACGTACTGCTTGTTAACAAGAGACGACAAAGTCCACGGAGTACACGAGTCCACCTTTATTAGAACCCTCACAAAATCTGCCACTGGTCCCTATCCTGAGACACACGAATCCCTCTCACAACCCCACGTCGTCAAACAAAGTACTTCATCTAAAAATGTCAAGCATCCATTTAACCATCCAGCCACCTCCCTACCTCCCTACCTCCCTACCTACCTACCTACCTTCCTACCTCCCTACCTACCTCCCTCCCTCCCTACCTACCTCCCTACCTATCTACCTACATACATACCTACCTACTTATCTACCTAGTAACCTACATACCTGTCTGTCCGTCTACCTATGTATCTGTCTACCTATCTGTCTGTCCAGCCAGCCATCCATCACCTACCTACCTCCCTATCTACCCACCATCTATCTATCTATCTATCTATCTATCTATCTATCTATCTATCTCTCTCTATCTATCTATCTATCTATCTATCTGTCTGTCTGTCTGTCTATCCGTCCGTCCGTCCGTCCGTCCGTCCATCCACAGACAAATTTGCCCTATCATGAGATTTTAACTTCTTACGTCGGTGAGCATAGCATGATGATCTTCTGGCACGTGATGCCGTGCAGGTTGCTTGGCAGTGACAAGCGTCTCAGAGTGGAATGCTGTCGCCAATGCTACTCGGAGTTCGGGGGCAGAAGGTTCCTCTGAGAGGCTGGTAGAACGTATCTACCAGCATATACGGCATCCTTAATCTTACAAATCGTAGGCACGTTAACATACTGGCAAAATGCGCCTATTAGACTCAATATGTCCGTCCGTCTACCTACGCGTCCCTCTCTCCGCGCATATACAAGCCCGACTCCCAGTTGACGAATTTTCGTGATATTTGATACTGGGGACTTTCATGAAAATCTGGCGAGAAAACCCAATCCAGAGAACGCATTGTTGCCTTTCCATGGCAACAATGTACAGACAAACGCGCCAGACGTGTTGCCTTTCCTGCTGACATTCCCTGTCTTGTCATTGTGTCTGTCCTTCTTGCCATTAGCCGCCCCAACAATTGGTCCCGTTTGCACCCGTTAAGCGACAGCCTACTGCGCTGTACGTCCTTCTATTCTGTTTGTAGACTCACGTGATATCCAAATCTTGCACTGTCATTGTGAACGCGGGCGTGTACTGCAGCTGGGCGGGACAAGGCCTCCTGTAGCTGCCCGTTCCATTTACGTACTTTCACACTTTTTCCATTCAGTCTCCTGACCCACCGGCCAACACCTCCCACAACACGAACTATTTTTCATTCAACGCCATCTATAAAAATATATTTGAACTTTTTGGAACAATAGGTAATACAAAAGACATCAGAAGAGTTTAAATCACCCGTTTACTTCACAAATCCTTGCAAGGTTGATGATATCAGAATTCAGAAATATGATTTCGGCGACCGAATGTTAGTTGTTATTTATATAGTTGCTTTGTTACTTTAATTTATTTCCTGCTCCATTGCTTGTTTTTGTAGTACATGAATCGAAAATGAATGAATCAAAACGTGGATGGTACTATAGCCCGTTCATAAAAGACGGAAGAAAACATGAAAGAAAGAAGACCAAATAAGAACGAGGAGTATAAAAAGATAAAACAAACAACACAAAGAAAGATAAAGAAAGAAAGAAAGAAAGAAAGAAAGAAAGAAAGAAAGAAAGAAGGAACGAAAGAAAGACACGAATGAAGAGAAAGAAAGAGAGAAAGAAACACATATAATGTTAAATAAGTTTCCAATAAAGTATCAGGAATGAACGAAACAAAAAAAGATGAGATAGAAAAAAATGACAATGAGACGTCATCATTTATTTTCACAAGTAGGCATAACATTCTGAACGTGTCATGCTATGTTTACCGGCCACTGTCTTTCTTCGCAGTCACAATGACACAACATTCAGGTAGTCAAGACAAAAGAATAACCGCAAACCGACCGTGATTTCAACTCGACGTAATTCTAATGTAACTTTCGGAAAGTAATGGCATTGCTGCTGGACTGTACGATATTCTGTCTGTCTGTCTGTCTGTCAAAATTTAACCATTAATCAGTGACAGATCAATAAGTGTTTAATTGATTCTTCAGCCACTCAATTAACAAAAAATCGATGTTCTCTCAGTTGTCCTTGCTGCGTTGATTTTCAACAAGGCCAAGTGAAGACAGTGTGAGTCAGTTCCTAATAGTGTCATTCAACAATGAATAAATATTGCTACTTCCTAATTAAGTCAATAATTAATCAATATTCGTTAGTGCCGCATCTAGTTCATTCAATAATGCATCAACATTCAGCCAGTTCCTCATCAGGCATTCAATAATAAATCAACATTCGTTAGTGCCGCATCTAGTTAATTCAATAATGACTCAATATTCTTAGTGCCGCATCTATTCAATTCAACAATTAATCAATATTCAGTCAGTTCCCCATCCAGTCATTCAATACTGAATCAATGTTCGTTAGTGCCGCATCTAGTTAATTCAGCAAGGAAACAATATTCAGTCAGTTCCTCAAGCATTCATTCAATAATGAATCAATATTAGTTTGTGCCGCATCTGGGTAATTCAATAATGAATTAATATTCTTAGTGCCTCATCTTTTCAATTCAACAGTGAATCACTAATCACTCAGTTCCCCCATCCAGTCATTCAATAATGAATCAATATTCGTTGGTGCCGCATCTAGTTAATTCAGCAGTGAATGAATATTTAGTCTGTTCTTCAACCTGTCATTCAACAATGAATAAATATTGTCACTTCCTAATTAAGTCATTCAGTAATGAATCAACATTCGTTAGTTCCCTAGCCAGTCATTCAACAATGAATAAATATTGTCACTTCCTAATTAAGTCATTCAGTAATGAATCAACATTCGTTAGTTCCCTAACCAGTCATTCAACAATGGATCATTTCCTCATCCAGTCATTGAACAGTGAATCGACCGCAGTTAGTTCTTCATCCGGCCACTCAACCAGTGCTCTCAACCAGTCAGTCAGTTCTGCCTAACTGCAGCACCAAACACCCAGCACACCTCGTCTCCCCGGACAGCCCACCTTTTGCAATGCACTGTGCTGCCACTTGTTACGCCACTCTTCCTTCTCCACTGACTGACGACACGCACGCATGGTCAGTGTCGAAACTCGTCGGCCAAATAAGGAACATCGCACTTTACGCCAAAAAGGGCGTTGGATCAATGCCCGCTTTGCACAAACGCATAATTATAGTGATTACTAAAAGGATTGGACCAGCGACATCATGCTGTTAAAGCGAGCAACATTTTAACACTATGTGTTTCTAAACATAAATACATAAAGCTGATCTCAGTACTGTTACTACAAGAAATACCAACACAGGACACTACTAAAGAAGGTAAATATTTATTAATTGAGGACGCTACATGTTTCGGCAGGCCGCCATCATAAGAGATCACATGCAAAATAAGGATAGATTTTTAGACCTTAAAATTCAGGTTAAGATAAGGAAATATCAGAGTTAAAATAGAAAAGATGAACAAAAATAGACGGCATTCTACAATATATAGAGTTTTAAAATGATAATGGCGGCGCGCCGAAACATGTAACATCTTTAATTAATAAACATATTTTGTAAAAGTGCACTCTGCTGGTATTTCTTGTAATATCATGCCTTCGTATATGGTCACAGTATGCTACAAAACTGAGCTAACTACATCCCCTTGCAGTTAAATTCCACCAAACAAACACCAGAAACAATGAAAATCTTACACAGTGAGATGGGGATAAGAAAACATCGAAATTTCCTCCAGCCAACTGAGACTTTCTCTTTCTTAAAGCCCACGTGACTATGAACCTTCACAAAGGTATATTCTGGCATGCTGTGTTTCGAAGAAACCAAAACGCTGGACAGTGCCCACAAAAATAGTCAGGTGTCTTTTGTTCTGTTACCAGAGTGTTAATTTAGCAGCAGCTACCAGATCCGGCTACCTGCCCGTCCTTCTACAGAGCATGGCGAATCTCACTACAGACAGGCAGTCAATAGAGCGCGGAGGCGGCAGACCTGAAACAACCTTCTAATGTCTTTCAAGGTAAAACCATTTCTACATCTCACTCCGCTGTCCGGTTATTTAACGACACTACTTCAAGAGCAGAAATTACACAGCATTAAATACCATGGAACGATAGTTATCATTCTGTATTTCTCACTATTTAAATTCAGATAGCATTACCGATGACTCATCAGAGATTCGAACTAAGTTATACAAAAACACTAATCACCAACAAATGCACAAAGAGAGTTTTATCATCAGTCGTAACACACTCCTACATGTTTCGACCCTGCTGGGTCATCTTCAGGGAGAACTTTTTTGTTATCGTTACACTAAGGAGTATGTTGGAGTGTGTTACGATTGACGATAAAACTCTTTGTGCATTTTGTTGGTGATTAGTGTTCTTGTATAATATAGTGCACGGACATGGAACACATTAAACTCGAACTAAGTGTTTACCACGTAGGTAATTTCCACTACTGCAACCCGCTCCGCATTTCTTTTACAGCAATGTTAGACTCAACACCGGATTCCATTTACAGATTATTTGGAAAGGTCATTGTTTTGACACAAGTTTACACCAACACAGGCCAAAAGCGGGGGGGGACTTGTATTAGCGTCAGTTACAGGTAGCATTTGCATTCCGGCAGAGCGCCTTTGCAACAAATGGAAGACAATATTCGAAGACAAATTGCCACTAGTTCAAGAAGCGTGCCTTCGGAAGCTGTGGAGAAAAGAATGTGTGCAGGCATGTGACAGAAGTAACGAAAAGTTTATAGAGTGGCTCCACAGTCGCTAAAGAAGGCGTCGTATTTTCACAGTGGCTAGGCCACCTCAAAGTTAAACGCGAAATTAAATGACAGATTGACACGCACGTACTACACTGTCATATTTGCTGCACAGAGGATACAGGGTCATAAAAAAAAAGTGGTAACTGCATTAAACTTCGTGCATTTGGTGTCGCGGAATGCACCAGCAGCTCGCAGTGCCTTGTCGGTCACCTACGCCCTTTGGGAGGCAGAAAGAATTGATACAAATAGCAACAGCATATAAAACCTCACTCAAAAAACTTGTGTATGACAGCATATCACGTATTGGAGACGCTTTGTAAGGTCTCTTTTGGTCACGCGGTCCAAGGAGTGGGTCCTCGCCCGTTTCCATGCTGGGATTGCGGGTTCGAATCCCGCTGAAGGCATGAAAGTTTGTTTCTTGTTGAGTGTTGTGTGTTTTCAGGTACAGGTCTCTGCGACGAGCCGATCCCTCGTTCAGAGAAGTCCTGCCGAGTGTGTTTGTGCCATTGAGTGTGATCAGGTGCAACAATACGCCTCGACGCCTACAATGAGTAGGTAGACAGAGGTCAGACTAAGGAAGAAAGCTCTCTCTTGCTATATCAGTGTTGTAATATCAGAATCAGTGCTGTAAGTGCTATATATAAATGCATATAAACATTCAGAATTACCGCTTCTTTACTCATGACATTGTACGTGTCATACTTTTTAAATATACGTTGAATGATATATGGAAGTTTTGAGTGATGTGTGATTTATACAATTGCGTTCACAGAATCTAAAAGCAACAAAAAAAAAGCAAACAACTCACCAATCCGTCACTTGGCATTGGCCCAACACAAAGAACGGCATTCCCACGCAGGCATTCCAGCGCCAGTTTCGCAATTTACACGTAAGCTGGAGTACTTCACCGTTACGACCGGGTGTTTCAAATAAACTTCCTCTTTCAACACAACGACACACAAATTTGGTTCCAGTTTTGCTTTTCTTTTAGTAACTTCTCTTATACGGAACCCGAATACCGGAGATCGCTGTTTGTTACAACACGCACGTTAACATGATCAGAGTGACACAACACAGTGGTAACTACACGTACCACGTACCAAATCTCTGGATCTTTCCGACGTTGTATTTTCACATGTTTCTTAACCTTTTAAAGCCTAGCGGTAACTTTACATACCACCAGGTTTAACATTAAAAAATTCTACATGGTGCCCACATTGCGTTTATGTGTTTTGTACGGATCTCAGAACAAACAGCAACTTTTGCCTTATAAAACATTAACAGACTGGTTTTTATAACCGAAGTGGAGACTGTTTACAGCGCGGTACGGACTGAGTCCTTATATAAAACAGATACGCTTCGTCTTTAAAAGGTTCATATTGTCACAATAACAGCATACGTTTTCTGAGCGTCACTAACAGAACGGTCTTTGTAACAGACACACGGTGGATTCTCTGGCCTTAAAACCACACTAAGCTACAAAGCCAGTCTACAAACTCCAGTAGTGGGATCATCGTTAAGTCCTGTTTACAAGGGAAGTTCGTTCCTCGTTATAACTCAGCAGTGATGCACACTAAACACACTTCGCATTCCGTCTCTTCTAACTGCAGTCCATTGCACACTGTACCATAAATTCGGGGGTTAAACTCATGTACCATTCAATTATGGGTGATGTCGAAATTTCGTCGAAGAATTTCCTTCGAACTGCACATCCCCCATAAATGTATTCCTTACATCCAGTGTACGGTGCGTCACAGTGACTTGCAGGGGATGTACCAGGAACGCAGCGTGATGTGGTAACATTTTTGAACATCCTGTAGGACCCGCCCTGCACTTCATCCGCTCCTTGTACAGACACAGCGGACAGATGGAGATCAAATGGCCCTTCACCTCCATCGACTTCGAATCGCCGCCTTTTGGTCTCATAAGCAGGATGTCCGTATTTCACTGTCAGCATGCCAACCCACCGCCTGGAACAAGAAACATTCCGTTACAGTTCTGTTAACACATTACAGGATTCAGAGTTGGTGCGGTATGGATATGTAAATATTATCCAACACATAGCGTCGCTGTGTCACATGCAAACATCACACAGTTCCTCCTTATGTAATATCTATACTAGCTACATACCCAGCCAATCCCAACCCCCTATATTTCACTACCCCAACAACATTAGCTGACCTGTGTACATCACGCAGTTCTTCTTCATGTAATATCCACCCTAGCTACATACCCAACCCATCGTAACCTCCCACATTTCATTACCCTAACACCACCAGCTGACCTGTATACATCACACAGTTCCTCGTTATGTAATATCCATTCTAGCTACATACCCAGCCCATCGTAAACCCCCTACATTTCACTACCCTAACACCATCAGCTGACCTGTATACATCACACAGTGCCTCCTTATGTAATACCCATACTAGCTACATACCCAGCCCATCGTAAACCCCCTACATTTCGCTACACTAACACCACCAGCTGATCTGTCTACGTCACTCAGTTCCCCCCTATTCAATGTCGTAAACTTCTGCTTTCTCACCGTTCTTAGTTCCAGAGAGTTTTATTACTCAAAGCCCCTTAGTATTGCATGTTCGTACAGGAGGCAAGACATGCCCGTTCGTTTGACGTGTTTCCGTAAACACTCCGGAAGTACCAACTGCAAGTTCTGATGCGTGAGACCAGTGTTTGACAGGACGTGCAAAATCGCTAATGTCGTCTGCTTCCGCACACATGTAAAGCCTGGCGTCTCAGATTAACGAACGAACTTAAACTGAGCAAGCCATTATACATACGTCATTACACCACACTTGTTTAGTTCTATATTATTTATGTATGCAACATGTTTCGGCTTCAGTGTCCGTCGTCAGGAATGACCATGCAAATAAAGAGGGAAAAGTAGCTCGATAATACATAAAAAGTAACCCTTGTCAAGAATGAGATAAATTGAGGAAGTGTGAGAGAACACGTGCTGAGGGGAATGTTTGGAAGTATACTCAGACAGCGATTAGGGAATGGAGACAATTACACGAAAAGGCGCTCAGCAGCATGTCCTGCCGACTACATGTCTTTACAGAGTCACAAAGACTTTGTTTCTCACTGCATAATTGTTTCATTCTTCGCACTACCTGACAAACTGATCTTTCCTTTCCTTTTTGTATAAAACTTATTGCTTAAGCATATATTCTGTACATCACAAACCCGTTGAATATAAAGTTAAAGATTCGCATCGTCGCCATGTTTGTAATTGTTATCTCACATTACATTTTGTATACAAAATATGTAAGTACATTTATGGTCTATCTCTTTACCGAAGGTCAGGTGACAGGCTCCACCGCTTCACTAGTCATAGTCATCGGACCGTAAGCTGAAGCAAATTCTTGTTCAGCCGACATATTATTTCATAGTTTACAAAAAATTAGATTACTTTAAGAGAAATTTAATATTTCTTTAAGCTCTTTAACATGCACTATTACGGGGCCCAGAAGTAAGTGGAGCTAGTGTTGCTATGAATCATCATTTCGCGCGTCGGCCATGTTGTTGTTATATTTGCAGTACACTACAAAGTACGATATTTTGGTGAGCTAAAATGGTATAATGCTCATAAAACTCTTGTGAAAATCGCTCAACTGGTTCAAAAATTAAAACAGAAACACACACACACACAGCACACGCACGCACGCACGCACACACACAGTACGATGATCGCGTAAGTCACCTTTATTCTTTCCGCTTTTCTTTTTTAGGAAAGAAGTCAAACAAGACAGAAACGCACATGTAACTTTGGTTGGAGTTATCTGGTTACCAAAATAATTAGTTCATTTCGGTCTTGAAAAAAAATTCAGAACTGACACAAAAGAACTCACGAAGCGAGAAACCAAAGAAGAACGATTTACATTTCACAAGAGCCATAACCTCGAACATATACCGCGAAGGCTTTAGAGGCCAAACCAGATTAACCTCTGCAGTTAGATCCACATGATTACCGCCGGCCAGCCGAAGTAACCTTGTTACTGAGATGTTGAAGCAAGATTGTGAGGGTCATCTAAGGAAGGTTAAGAGGTTCACCGTAGAGGGGGAGGAGGACGACGGTCGAACTGCCCTCAGGTCATTATTTGTAATTTAACAGGGTGTGTCTAAAAGGGTCTGGTCACTGTTAAATGTCTTGACACGCTTCTATTCCCACCGGCCTCTTTAAACATCCTTCTAATGCTGTCAGTTTTGAGTGAATAAGAGACAGACGTTGCTACGGCCACATCTTATGACAGCATCACCGCTTGGGGAAAGCCAAATTTATTAAATTTATTACAACAAATGTAAAGATGAGGTACAATACTGCGTAAACATACATTTCTGATGTAAATATGACGTAAAACACTATTTCAGGCTTCCGTCGCGATGCACATGACATCTACAATCTTCTGGGATATTACGAAGCGCTGAGTTAGTTCTGTACCGACGTTTCGGGAAAACCTATCGGTCCTATTTTCAATGATCTTGGACTTCTTGACCCTTGAAGATGGGACCGATGGCTTGTCCCGAAAAGTCGGTGGATTTCTTCTTGGACTTCCTGATACTTGAAGGTTGGACCGATAGATTGTCCGAAACGTCGGTTGCTTTCTTCTTGGACTTCTTGACCCTTGAAGATGGGACCGATAGCTTGTCCCGAAACGTCGGCGGATTTCTTCTTGGGCTTCCTGATACTTGAAGGTGGGGCCGATATATTGTCCCGAAACGTCGGTTGCTTTCTTCTTGGACTTCTTGACCCTTGAAGATGGGAACGATAGGTTGTCCCGAAACGTCAGTGGTTTTCTTCTTGTACTTCCTGATCCTTGAAGGTGGGACCGAGAGGTTGTCCCGAAACGTCGGTACAGAATTACCACTCAACGCTGCGTAATATCGCAGAAGATCGTAAATCTCATGACGTAAAGCACAATGCTAGACACTTCTGATGTTAACAGCAAGGTATGGATGTTAGAATCTAGACATTAATAAGTTAATAGCAACTTACATTGGGTACTGAGTTGAAAATGGCTTTGTAAAGCCGAAACATGTAGTCTTTGTTATATAACCCTGTATATGTAAGGTGTAAATGAAATTAATTCTGCTTCAGTGGAGACCGAACTGTATGAATCGGGAAATTAATTGTTACGAATTAGGAATTAACTACGAGAATTAAACTGAAAAAAAAACTGGACTAACTGCAGCACTAAAAAGATGCAGCCAAGGAGACAATCGGGAGTCATGCACACGTATGTTTGCGGTTTGTGGTGCGTCAATTGTCACTGTATCTTGTGTCCGGTGAGGCGCAAAACGCAAAAGTTTGAGAATCACTAATCTGCGGGACTTCTGCCCGCGGCCCAAAATGTTCAACGCAAGCTGCTCACATTCAGAACAAAAACAAGGCAATTAGCAGCACTAGCAAGAACGTACGGAGACCCGGCAACGCCTTCATACCGTTATACCAACTAATTTAGCTTTTTCGTCCATGTGTAGCTAAAAACTAGGTACAGGCAAGGTTAAACTGGTGTCAAACATGTTATGAAGTATAGGGCGGGGGCCGGGGGTGCGGGGGTGAAGTTTCACGTACTTTCAGTAATGTGGTTATTCCACGCAACATTTAAAGTGAATGATATCGGCTTATTCAACATTTACAAAACTGTGAAGTCGAGATACCAAATGATTTGCCGTGGTGTATGTGATAATTTTTTCTTGTTTTTCAACTCGCCTGATGATGGCTTTTTTAATGTAAGCCGAAACATGTTGCGGTGAAGCTATACGATGCCATACCTTAAAACATAGTTCGAAGGCCAGTCTGTGTGCGTACATCTAACAATCAGAGCTTTGTCCTTAAACCAGGTCAGCCAACGTATATTTTGACACTAACTAACTAACTAACTAACTAACTAACTAGCTAACTAACTAACTGACTGACTCACTGACTGACTGGCTAACTGATTGACTAACTAACCAAGCAACCAACCAAGCAACCAACCAACCAACCAACCAACCCACCCCCAATGGCGCAACAGCCCCCAATGGGCCAGGGCCCCCTCATTATCGACGCTTCACGATCACACTCAGACACACCACACTCGGTACGACTCCTCTGGATGAGTGATAAGCACAACAAACAACATTGTACAAGACAAACATCCATGCCCCCGGTGGGATTCGAACCCACGATCCCAGCAAGCGCTCGGCCGCAGACCGACGCCTTAGACCGCACGACCACTGGGATCAGCAATTAACTAATGATACATGTAGCATTCCAGACCACTGCATTTTACCCACGCAGCGTATTTATATGTTCCATGCGTTCCTCACAACAAGCAGCATATATTTCTCTAAGATACTGAATAGCAATGTTTTCTGTGAGGTACGCAATTAATACTTAAATATTCCTTATTCTTTTCCGCGAACTTATCGGCGCCTTTTCAGCTGCCATAAGCTACCTGCTCAGCGCGTTCTTGAACTATACTCCCCCAACTGCAGGTCGTCTCCGCTACCCGCAATCTGACGACACATTACGCCGCCGTTATGAGACTCCTCAAACACTGTACAGCCTGCTGTGTTCCTAACCTGCTGCCCTGGATGCACCACGTCCGTTCACCGGCCTGGATGTCTCCCACAAAGTTAAAAAATGTCACGTGACTTCGCTACACAGCTGTATCGAACAGACTTCGCCAGTTTTAAGTAAATTTTATTTCAATTTTTTGTATTTGTGGCTGTAATTTCTGTACCCTCTCTGATTGGTCTATATTGAGCCGATGGAGGGAGGGAGCGGTTAGTGGTTTCGTAAACACACTGTACTATTTTACTGCAGGCAATGCCTGTGGAATCCATATAAAATTTCAGCCACAAAGCCCGAAAGAAATAGGACACCAGGAAGACCTAGAAGTAGAAGTTGCAACTGTTAAATATTTCCATTGCGTAATTTGACAACAGTGACACGATACTTCTGCGAAAGTAGCTGTTGGACTTGTTTGAGTCACATAGGATAAGAATGCTGGACCTCAGGAAGTTAACCTTTTAAAGCCTAGCGCTAACTTTACATACCACCAGGTTTAAAATTAAAAAATTCTACGTGGTGCCCACATTGCGTTTATGTGTTTTGTACGGATCTCAGAACAAACAGCAACTTTTGCCTTATAAAACATTAAGAGATTGGGTTTTATAACCGAAGTGGAGAGTGTTTACAGCGCGGTACGCACTGAGTCCTTATATAAAACAGATACGCTTCGTCTTTAAAGGGTTAAAGTCCATGTTACGGAAGCAGGGCGTTGAAGGTTTGGACAGGTCTATGTGATTCAGAAGAGGAAGTAGTGAAATCCTTCTTATGCACACGGTAATGATTGTTGGCGTGCTACAAATGGCGGTACAAACTCCACCACTTTATTTTTAAAAGGTAAATTTCATCCTAAAACCTGCCGTGAAGTCCCAGAAGGGGAGTACACGTATATCTCTACTCTTTCTTTCACCTCGGCGCTAGATGCGGGTGGGCGGTCAACGCCCCCCCCCCCCCCAATTGCTTTAGCCCCGGAAAGAGACCCGGGACCAATTGCATAGGAGGCTGGGTTGGCCTCAGGGCCGGTCTGGACGGGTGCAGAAAATCTCGCCCTCACAAGGATTCGATCCCCGGACCGTCCAACCTGTAGCGAGTCACTATACCGACTGACCTACTTGATATTCACAAGAACGATTCTGCTCCATGGACGACGAATAAAACCCAGGGTGCTCTTAGTGCAAGCGTAACGTTTCGCTTTCAGTATGTTAATGCAGACAGACTGTCGCATCTACTTACAAAACCAGAACACGCTGCGTCGCAGTGGTTAGTACCGTCCATCCTTCAGCACACCGGAAGTGAGGCATACGGAAGTAAACCGCATACAGTCAAAGAACTGAGGATCGATTAACACATCTTGTGTCAGTACTGGGGCAGGGATGGTGAACCACTGGCGCTGACGCCAAGTCTGTCACCAACTGAGACGTCAGTTTGCATTGGTAATTGCTGCTTACGTCCGAATTAACATATGAAACCAGCTGGTAACTTTACAAGCCCGCAAGCTTTTTACGTAAATAGACGAAAGTAAAGAAGATAGAAGAATCTGCGCTCCTTGATATTACGCAGCGCCGAATGGTAATCCTTTACCGACGTTTCGGGACAACCTGTCGGTTCCACCTTCAAGGATCAGAAAGTACAAGAAGAAAACCACTGACGTTTCGGGACAACCTATCGTTCCCATCTCCAAGGGTCAAGAAGTCCAAGAAGAAAGCAACCGACGTTTCGGGACAATATATCGGGCCCACCATCAATGGTCATGAAGTCCCAGAATAAAGCCTTTCTGTTTGAAATTCTTGACCCTTAAATATGGGGCCGACAGGTTGTCCCGAAACGTCGTTACAGGATTACCACTCGACGCTGCGTAATACCCCAGAAGGGAGAGGAACTCATCAACATCGCAGCGGAAGCCTGAAATCATGGACAGTCAGTACGGCAATAAGGGTAGAGGCTGGACGGCAGAGGACCACCTCTGTGACCCACCCAGCTTCACACTCAAATCGTACCGGAGGGTCTGTCCACGGTGGTAAAGCGGCCGGGGCGTGATGCTGACTGCTCACCTCCATCTGGTGCCAAGGTTGATAGTATAAGAATCGAAGCCTCCGATCCTCCCATATACCCCTCACGGCGTGAGCCCCGCGTAATTACCCGTCCGTAACAATACATTTTACTGCGAGCCCACCGTCAGCACCGACGGGCATCACAACCGACACCGCCCGTGCGATAGCTGAGGTTGTTAGACAGCCGGCCTAGCATCGCGGAATCCCTCGTTCGGTCTCAGGCCAGTAGTACACATGATATCTGTGGTGGACAAACTGGCAGTGGGACAGGTTCCGCCGAGCACTTCGCTGTTCCCCTGTCAGTATCATTCCAACGGTACTCCACAGTCATCTTCGTCTCAGTACTACTTTTTCAGAAGGACAAGCGGTCGAAGTCTGAGAACATTCAAAGCAAAGATTTTTTGGATATGAGGTAACATTATGGGGTAACGTTATGCGGTAAAGTTATGGGGTAAAGTTGGATAGAAAACAAATTCCATGTTGAGGATATAACATCTGCGCTCTTCTTGGATATTACGCGGTGTCGTGTGGTAATTGTTTACCGACGTTTCGGGTCAACGTATCGGTCCCATCTTCAAGAATCAAGAGTCCGAGTCGGAAAGAAAGCCAGCAACTGTAATGTAGAATCTAGAAGGGTAGGTGCGTAGGGGAGGTACTCAGCGTGATGACAGAAAATAGGGTTTAACCAGGGTAAAAGTGGGGTGGGGAAAAAAACATATATGCAATAAAGTAAGGCTAAGGGAGGAAAATATAAAGGCAAATAAATTCTAAATTTTTTTGGACTGCCTTGACCCTTGAAGATGGGAAAAACAGGTTAGCCCGAAACGTCGATAACTACCAATCTACACTCAGTACCGTACCAGAAGAGTGCAGATCTCATTTACACCCCGGCCTAAGCCTGAAATCACCCAATTCTTATGTCGTATTTGGTTCTTCAAAGATTACTCTAACAAAGAGGTTGGCGCCACTTCTGATTGGTACGTAACTTTTGATGTATACGTGGTGACGCCTAGGGTTTCCCATCCCTGCTGCAAACCCACCAAACTTGGCGTAAGCCTCCGAGAGCTGACCAAGTCCAATCAAACTGGGGGGGGGGACTGCAGGGTGGGAGAGGCAAAACGGGTGCATGTAAGAAAGTGAAACTTTAAATGTAGTAATCTTGCCTGGCCCTTGCACCAATTGCGTCACATTCTTCTGTGCTTGTGTTTCCTTAAGTGCCCCCTAGGTCAATTTTGACCCTGACCTCCATAATTTTATAGGAGTTTCGCTTCGTGTGCTTACCTTATACACATCTTAAGCTAGTGGCTTTTTGTAGTGGAGGGGATGGACAAAGAATCTGCCCTGATGTGTTTTAGCGAGGTATATAAGCCAATCAGCAGGTACACACAGACAAGCATTCGTTTTGCAACGCAGACCGATCGCCAACTACAACCATGTACAAGCTGGTGAGTCCGCTTTCCATTGGTTCATAATCTGAAGACACGCAAGCACGCACACACGCACATCACTGCTTTATTGAGGTCTAATATCTGTGTTTGCATGTGACACCGAAAGCAGAAACAAAGGCATAGCACCGTTATATCATCAACAGCCAGCCTTCGTATAAGTCCATCTTTTTCTTGGTCGGGCTAGGTTTCTACTGCCGGTTGGAATTAATTCATACATTAAAATGTATCGTAGCATAATTTACGATACATTCAGGATATCTGGCAAGATGGACTCATAAAATCTACAAATTGTATCTCACAATAATGCCAAATACAAAATATCTTTCTGAATGCCCAGTTACTAATCATTCGAACGAATAAACATCACAAGACTCTGACTATCAAATAGCAACTAACGCACCACACAGGGGGTCGTTCATCCTTCTACGGTACACTTAGGCGTCCATACATTAAAATTGTTTTAACGTATGGACACCTAAGTGTACGTTACACCAACGAACGACCCCCTGCAGATGAAGACCTGCTCGTCGAAACATACGTAGGTGTTTACAGAAGTTTTTAATATAAATTTACAGTGGTGCATTAGTTGGTATTTGATAATCAATGACGAAAGTGCACGGTTCTAATAATGTAGAAGTTTATAGAAAAAACATTACAAGATTTCAGAAATGCAAAATACCATCAATTTTCTCTGAATGCAGGTCATTAAAGCCTAGCGGTAACTTTACGTACCACCAGGTTTAACATTAAAAAATTCTACGTGGTGCCCACATTGCATTTATGTGTTTTGTACGGATCTCAGAACAAACAGCAACTTTTGCCTTATAAAACATTAAGAGACTGGTTTTTATAACCGAGGTGGAGAGTGTTTACAGCGCGGTACGCACTGAGTCCTTATATAAAACAGATACGCTTCGTCTTTAAAGGGTTAATTCACAGATTTCTTCAACAACGCTGTAATGTACCATTTTCTCTTGTTTTGTAGCATTGCGAACGACACTGAATTCTTTATTTCTTTATTCGCAATATCATTTAGATGAAAGAGATAATGTCATGAGAAAGCCATTACGAAACATACAAAAAGAACACATGTCATTTGTTTCAGCAACAATTGAGTTAAAAGACAAACAATTATTTTAGCAGTCACATACACAGAATACGGATCACAATTCTTGCAATAAACATAACAGAAACGTATTTTCACAGACTAATGCATACAGACATCTTATTTTAAGATTTAAAGCCAGTAACAGAGTATAAACTGCGATATAAAAACACACATTGTTTGTAAATATTTAGCCTATTTCACAAGTAAAACTGGTATGGGTAACGCAGTGGATAAATACAGACGTAATTGTTCCAAGGCGCGCCTAACAGAGAACACGCACAGACATTACGAAATTTACTGCGTACTGTTGCCAATATATACGGTAGTGAATGCTGTTACAATTATGTAAGAGCATTGTGTATTGTTATGCTGCGTAGATTGGTAGTCAGTTAACGGCGTTTCGGGAAAACCTATCGGTCCCGTCTTCAATGGTCAAGCAATCCACTAAGATTGCTTGACCATTGAAGACGGGACCCATAAGTTTTTTCCCGAAACGTCGGTAGCTTACTATCAATCTACGCTGCGTAATATCCCAGAAAAGCCTCAATCACCCACAATCCAAGAAGATTTTAACGTTGAAGATAGAGGCTTCATATTTTTTGTTAGTTCTTGGCGCGGGGCGGTTTGAAAGTCCCACAAACAGACGCTGTGTTAAAAAACTAGCAAAAGCGACTGTTTCTCTTCCCAGCTTTTGTTGGAATCAACTGTACTGAAATATTACATAAGCCTTTCAGTCGTATGAGTTTTGGTCTTGGGTTGCAATATCACAGCGTCAGTTTGGTGCTTATTTAAAGACGCTACCAGTAGGTAATGCAAACAGAAGTGAAAAGGTCAAGGTAAAGCAATCCCATTACAGGCCTGGACAGGCCCTGAGGGTTCCAGGAGGTTGAGGCTTCCAGATTTCTAGACAATCAGCACGTGAAAGTGGTAAGGTTGTCAGCCCTACGCACCGGCCACCTTTACCCCCTCAGGAAATACTCCTGGTACTCATTTCTGTTAGAGGCTGAGTCGCAACCAGGCAAACAGAAGTAGGCACGCTTACAAGAAACGCGTCTCATTGCCTCACTGTCATATTGCCCAATACAGCGTTTTGTTAATTATGGTGTAGACTCATACTTTCTAATGACACAATTTCCATACCTTGTAATTAAAACACACTAGGTCTACGTGTAATTAGGTTTAGCCTTTCTTAGTCTTGACCTCTACCTACTCATTGCAGGTGTACAGGGTTACTGTTGCACTTGATCACACTCAGACACACGCACGCACACACACACACTCGGTGGGAACCCCCTGGACGAAGGATCAGCCGGACACACACACAACTCTACCTGACAACACACAACATTCGCAAGAGAGAGATATCCATCACCCCCCCCCCCCGGGCGATTCGAACCCGCAATTCCAGCAAGCGAGCTGTTGCAGGCCCACGCCTTAGACAGCGCGGCCACTGGGATTGGCTAATTGTGTTCATTATAGAATATTACGCTGTCTGAGACAATACAACATCGTTAAATAAACAACACAAAAAAAAAGAGCTTCACCTTATTAAACTACGATGGAAATGCCATAATTTAAGAAAATATATGTTACATATGATAACCGTACTCATCACCAAATATTATTCGGGTAACCAATCGAGAAGAATGAGATGGGCGGGGCATGTAGCACGTATGGGGGAAAAGAGAGGTGTACACAGGATTTTGGTGGGGAGACCTGACGGAAGGCGACCACTTGGGAGACCCAGGCGTAGATGGGAGGATAATATTAAAATGGATATTCAAGACGTGGGATGAGGGCATGGACTGGATTGAGCTCGTTCAGGATAGGGACAGGTGGCGGGCTGTTGTGAATGCGGTAATGAACCTCCGGGTTCCATAAAATGCAGGGAATTTCTTGACTAGCTGAGAAACTGTTAGCTTCTCAAGAAGGCCTCTGCTCCATGGAGTTAGTTAACACGTCAATTCGTAACTACTTGATGTTCTCTGAAAACGACAAGTCAGCAACCCCGAAACGTCCCAATAAGCACGCCTTCACAACGGTTCATATACCAGAGGCAGTTTTCTCAATGCCATTTCTGGCCTTCAGTGGTCAAATACTACATACAGACCGCAGGATCCGGGATCAGAATTCGAAGTGTCTTGTGGTCTCGGAGTACGCCCCTCCTCACAAGAGCGGCGGGGCGTACGAAGACACCAGCAAGATGGACAAAAATAATTTAATATTCCAAATAATCGTTTTACCTTAAAAGCGCGACACTTTATTAGCACCCAAACAGTGTCAACCCCACACCCTAACAATTAACACCGATACTGTACGAACTGTGACGTCATCCAACGTCACTTTTTCACAAGTCATTCACACTCACTCCCTACTACGCTAATTTCTGAATGAATTCCCTATCTGCCCGCCTGTAATGTCACTAATTGCGTGCCCTGTACAGTTAGAATTATAACTTCTATCAGCTACTGACGAGGCCATGCTGTGATGCTGGACAGATTCCACTAACTGACGAACGTGACTAAACTAAAAGGCAGAATGTACTTACACCATCACAAACACTTGTTAACCCTCTAAAGCCCAGTGGTTACTGTATGCACCGCCAGGTTTAACATTTATAAATCCTACGTTCTGCCCACACAGTGTGTTTATGTGTTTTGTGTGGATCTCAGAACAAACAGCGATTATTTCCCTATACAGCGTTAACTGACTGGTTTTTATAACCGAGACGGAGTGTGTTTACTGCGCGGTACATGCTGGATATTTATATATTTAACCCTTTAAAGCCCAGCGGTTACTATACGCACCAGCAGGTTTAATATTCAACAATTCTACGTTCTGCCTACACTAACTAACTAACTAACTAACTAACTAACTAACTAACTAACTAACTAACTAACTAACTAACTAACTAACTAACTAACTAACTAACTAACTCCATGGAGCAGAGGCCTTCTTGAGAAGCTAACAGTTTCTCAGCTAGTCAAGAAATTCCCCGCATTTTATGGAACCCGAAGGTTTATTACCGCATTCACAACAGCCCGCCACCTGTCCCTATCCTGAGCCAGCTCAATCCAGTTCATGTCCTCCCATCCCACTTCCCGAATATCCATCTTAATATTATCCTCCCATCTATGCCTGGGTCTCCCAAGTGGTCGCCTTCCCTCAGGTCTCCCCACCAAAATCCGGTATGCACCTCTCTTTTCCCCATACGTGCTACATGCCCCGCCCATCTCAGTCTTCTCGATTTGGTTACCCGAATAATATTTGGTGATGAGTACAGGTCATTAAGTTCCTCGTTATGTAGTCTTCTCCATTCCCCTGTCACCTCGTCCCTCTTAGGCCCAAATATCCTCCTCAGCACCCTATTCTCGAACACCCTCAGTCTTTGTTCCTCCCTCAGTGTGAGAGGCCAAGTTTCGCATCCATACAGAGCAAACGTTCTGCCCACACAGTGCATTTATGTGTTTTGTGTGGATCTCAGAACAAACAGCGATTATTTCCCTATACAGCATTAACGGACTGGTTTTTATAACCGAGACGGAGTGTGTTTACTGCGCGGTACGGGCGGAATCTTTAAATACACTTCAGGCGAATCTTGTACGTCGGTTTCCCCTGTCAGTACCATTCCACCCATGCTCAATACTCGTCTGCGTCAACACGTTGCCCTTCCTAGAAGGACAAAGGGACGAAAACTGGGAACCTTCCGAACACAAATGCGTTTCGCAAGTCGGGGACAGAAAAGCACTTTCACTTAGTCTTTAAAGACTTAATTACATCTACTTGTTTTACAGGTTCTTCTGCCTCTCTTCTTCGCTGCCGCATCGGCTGGCTATCTCGGCGCTCCCGCCGTCGCAACATACGCTGCCGCCCCCGCCCTCGCGACATACGCTGCCGCCCCTGCAGTCGCAGCCGCCCCAGTAGCTTATGCTGCTCCTGCAGTCGCAGCTGCCCCGGTAGCTTACGCCGCCGCTCCAGCAGTAGTCAAGACGGCAGTCGCCGCCCCTCTTGCCACCTCGTACGCTAACACATACAAGGTCTCCGTCAGGACTCCAGTTGCTGTTGCCGCTCCCGTGGCTTATGCTGCTCCCGCGGCTTATGCTGCTCCCGCTGCCATTGCCGCCCCCGCTCTGGTCAAGGCTCCAGTTGCTGTTGCCTCCCCCGTGGCTTATGCTGCTCCCGCTGCGGTTGCTGCCCCCGCTCTCGTCAAAGCTCCACTTGCTGTAGCAGGTCCAGTGTCTTATGCCGCCCCCGCTGTAGTCAAGTCTGCAGTCCTTGGTGCCGCCCCCTTGGGATACGCCACCTCCCTTGGTTACGCGTCGCCCTACGCCTATGGATACGCTCACTAAGAAATGATGATATACTATATGTGTATCGTGTGTGTACATATTTGTAATATTTATCATTATTCTAATGTGACATCGCCATCCATGATCCTCAATAAATGATCAGCCATATTGGAAAAGAAAATTGAGTTATTAATTCTGAAGCATGGGATTCAGGGTGAAATTAAAACAAGAGTACCCCACATTCTGCAATATGGAGTACAGGTACCATGGTCAACTGAACTACACGGCGTCACATCCCAGAAAACAAACGGAGCGGTAGAGGGGACAGAATTTTGCTAAGATTCTGGTGGTCCCGGCTCCGAGTTCTGGCCCCAAGACAGGTTTTGTGGTTTTCCGCATTCCTTCCCAACAGGTGTTACAACAGTACCTCACACCGGCCCACCAGCGCTTCCTCACACTTCCCCTGCACTTCATTATGCGCTGGTCATCAAATTATACAACGCTGTGTCCTCAGCTACCAACAGCGTCATTAAACAAACAACATACACAAATGAAATACGGCGCCAGTGACGGCATTCTCGATGTCCACGCCTGTACGAACGTCAATACAAGGTTCTGGTGGGGGACCCGGGGTAAAGGCACCACTTGGAAGATACAGGCACAAATTAAAATATGATATATTAAAATGGATCGTCAAGAAATGAAATGGGGGCATGGACTGATTGATCTGCCTCAGGACAGGGGCAGGTGGTGGGCTCTTGTGTATGCGGTAATGAACTTCCAGGTTTCATAAAATGCAGGAAGTCTATCTAGTAGCTCGGAGGAAAGAGTTCAACTGGAAGAACTAATCGTAAAGAACAAGATAATATTATTGTGTATCAAAGGACGTTTCGGAATCATCTGCTGCACTGAACTGCCTCAACACAGTTCCAACTGCAGACTTTAGTTATAGCTGTAATTAACAAATATCAGCTAACACACGTGGACCCCGATAGCTTAGTCACTACAGCGACTCGCTGCAGGCTGGACGGGCCGGGGATCGAATCCCGGTGAAGGCGAATTTTCCACACCCGTCCAGAGCCGCCCTGGGGCCCACCCAGTCCTCTGTATTATAGGCACCAGGTCTCCTTCCCAGGGCTAAAGTGGCAAGGGCGTGGGGTTAATCGCCCACTCCCAACTAGCGCTGAGAAGAAAGAGTAGAGTTACACCTCCACTCCCCTTCTGCGCCTTCATGTCAGGTTATAGGGTGAAATTTACCTTTTTAAGTTTTGCTAGCTAGTGCATTCAACAGACGCTGTGTATGAATCACCTGCTTGCTTACAGACAACACCGTAACCTTTTAACCTACAGTTCTAATTACATGTACCATACGCTTTGGCATTCAAGCACACCACAATACATTTCCTCCCTAGCTTTATTCATGCCTTTGGAAGATTACCACAATAAACGCAAATTATTCAAATCAAGAGAAATAAAACTGTCAGTCACAAATGAACGCTGATAAAATAGTTTAATGTCGCAAATTACTACATGTTTCGGCCTTACGTGGCCATCGTTACGTCGCAGCATTTTATTAAAACAT
Source organism: Coptotermes formosanus (assembly GCA_013340265.1). Taxonomy (NCBI): domain Eukaryota; kingdom Metazoa; phylum Arthropoda; class Insecta; order Blattodea; family Rhinotermitidae; genus Coptotermes; species Coptotermes formosanus. The sequence goes on along the minus strand of BLKM01000799.1, from coordinate 1,277,013 downwards.
CAAGAAAATTATGTAAACAGCCATAGAATTCTATTAATAGGACTGAGAGCGCGTTATTTTACGTATTGCATCAGTAGAGTTTAAATAATATTTTGAGTGTAGTTTCTGCTGAAACATGGGACAAACTCTTACTAAAATGCGATGTAAACATTCATTATCCCTTTAAAGACGAAGCGTATCTGTTTTATATAAGGACTCATTGCGTACCGCGCTGTAAACACTCTCCACTTCGGTTATAAAAACCAGTCTCTTAATGTTTTATAAGGCAAAAGTTGCTGTTTGTTCTGAGATCCGTACAAAATACATAAACGCAATGTGGACACCACGTAGAATTTTTTAATGTTAAACCTGGTGGTATGTAAAGTTACCGCTAGGCTTTAAAAGGTTAAACTTTAAACATTAAGGATGCTTTAAACTTCACCCACGCATTCTGTAAAATAATTATATCTCAGTCCCATTAATAGAACGTTACAGCTGTATACCGGATTTTCTCAGTATTTTAAAATACACGTGTGCGCGGTGACAGCCACGTAAGCCCAAAACATGTAGTAAGTCAACATAAAATATTTTTTCTCAACGTTGGCTTGCGACTAACGGTTTGCTTTTCCCTTATTTATATGTTGTATTACAACGGAATGCCGAGACAAAAACACCTTCAGCCGCCTGGCCTTAGTCATGGGAAAGGAAAGCTGTAATATAAGAACTGATTCTCATTATTTCAAACTCCGAACTGTTATATAATCTTTCCAGGAACAACTGAAGAAAACCAAACGTCACACAGAAAGGTCGACCTTGACTGTCTCTAATGGAGGACGACAGAAGCAGGTGAAAGCTGGACAACTGCAAAGGTTCAGACAGAGCATCAGCCTGCAAACTGACTGCCAGTTATTCAACCTATATCATTTCTTGGTCTCTCACACTGAGGGGGAACAAAGACTGAGGCTGTTCGAGAATAGGGTGCTGAGGAGGATATTTGGGCCTAAGAGGGACGAGGCGACAGGGGAGTGGAGAAGACTACATAACGAGGAACTTAATTACCTGTACTCATCACCAAATATTATTCGGGTAATCAAATCGAGAAGAATGAGATGGGCGGGACATGTAGCACGTATTGGGAAAAGAGAGGCGCATACAGGACTTTGGTGGGGAGACCTGAGGGAAGGCGACCATTGGGAGACCCAGGCATAGATGGAAGGATAATATTAAAATGGATCTTCAAGCAGTGGGATGGGGGCATGGACTAGATTGAGCTGGCTCAGGATAGGGACAGGTGGCGGGCTCTTGTGAATGCGGTAATGAACCTACGGGCTCCACAAAATGAGGGGAATTTCTTGACTAGCTGAGAAACTGTTAGCTTCTCAAGAAGGCCTCTGCTCCATGGAGTTAGTTAGTTAGTTAGTTAGTTAGTTAGTTAGTTAGTTAGTTAGTTAGTTAGTTAGTTAGTTAGTTAGTTATATTGTTTCTTCTTGTGATCAACTGCGATCGACTAAGACTGCACGTATTTCGAGCGCCATTACTGCTGCGTGTCTTTTATCGGCGAGGCGTCAAAGATTGGATTACGTCATATAAACAGGACTGTCATGAGTATGCGTGCGTGTCATGGGAAGCGTGTTTACGAGAAAATTGCCACTCATTGTCTTTTCAGACTACTTTTGTTGTTAAGAACTCTTTTCAGGCAAATCACGGCAGTTGTACATTGGTACAGAGACGCCTGCAGTAATGGTAGAAAGATGGGGTGCAATGTGAGATGCGAAGAAAGGTAAGCAGAAAGAGAATTCAAGATAAAAATGGAAGAAAAAACAGAGTATCAGACAGCTAAAGGAGAAGGGAGGAATAAGGGGCATAAATAAGTAAATAACGGGACAAATAATGAGGAAGAAGAAAGAAAGGTATAATAAAAGGCAGGCAAAAACAAGGAAAGGGGAGAAATGAAAAAGCGAAAGGTGGAAGTGAGACACGAAACGAATGACAAGAAGTAATAATGGAGAGAAAAAGATTCTTTTCTCATGGCTCGACAGTCCTAAGACAAAAATATTGGCGGAAGGAGAAAGTATGGTAGAAGCCAGTAAGTTACACAGTAGAAGATCATAAGGAAATAAAAAGCAAGGGAGAAATAAGAAATCATCAAAAAAATTGTGTGTGTGTGTGCGTGCGCGCGCGCGCGCGCGCGCGTCGAAGTGATCAGTGTCGGTAGCATACGGTTTCTCGGCACTTTATCTCTTTCCCCGGCCGCAAAGTGAACAAGAAGTGGCGCTGACAACTCACCACCACAGTACGTGCAGCCACAATGCCACTCCGCCATACGTCTTCATAACACAGCGCTTTAATTACGCACACAGGCAAATGTATCTTATCACACATAGACCGCTTAATGAGCACTGTCACAAGCTACAAACTTAACCTAACCCTAGACACGAGTTGACGCTTTCCATTGCAGAGTCAGTTACTCAGTTAAGGCTTTGAAGCCTGTAGTTCAGCTAAATAAAGCATCAATATTTAGTCCGCACCGCGCAGTAAACGCACTCCGTCTCTGTTATCAAAACCAGTCAGTTAATGCTGTATAGGGAAATAATCGCTGTTTGTTCTGAGATCCACACAAAACACATAAATACACTGTGTGGGCAGAAAGTCGTCCGGAGTTACCCCGGATTATATATAAATTCAGCTCGTACCGCGCAGCAAACACTCTTCGTCTCGGTTATAAAAACAAGTGAATTAATGCTGTATAGGGAAATAATTGCTGTTTCTTCTGAGATCCACACAAAACATAAATACACTGTGTGGGCAGAACGTAGAATTATATGCATAAGGACCCAGTCCGTACCGCGCAGTAAACACTCCGACTCGGTTATAAAAACCAGTCAGTTAATGCTGTATAGGGAAATAATCGCTGTTTGTTCTGAAATCCACACAAAACACATAAATACACTGTGTGGGCAGAACGTAGAATTATATGCATAAAGACCCAGTCCATACCGCGCAGTAAACACACTCCGTCTCGGTTATAAAAACCAGTCAGTTAATGCTGTATAGGGAAATAATCGCTGTTTGTTCTAAGATCCACACAAAACACATAAATACATTGTGCGGGCAGAAGGCGGAGCTGTTTTTTACCTTAAGGCAGGCGGCGTGCAACCCAGAGTTGGCACTGAGCTTTAATGGTTTAAACACGAATCCCTCTATACCTGTGTAATACTGGTGCCCTGTATTCGAAGACACCGTGTGCAGGAGCATATGAGAACTGAAGGGAAACATCGGAACCAGACACTGGACAATTGCATGACGAAGAATTCACGCTTTATACCATTTACCAAACAGAATAAAGGTGAAAGAATCAAGGAACGCGGGATAGGCGTTGCATGTAGTATGCACAGGTAAAAATGAATTTATAAAAATGGTAAAGCAACGCCATTACAGGCTCGGACAGGCCCTGAGGGCTGCAGAAGGTTCAAGCCCCCAGAATTGGTAAACAATCGGCACAAGAAGGTGGTATGGTTGTCAGCTCTACGCACCGGCCGCCTTTAACCCTCATTTCTGTTAAAAGGCTGAGTCGACCCCAGGGCCATAATGCGACCGGAAGGATTATGCCGATGAAAAATTCGAAAGACACCATCGCGAATCGAACCCGCAACCTTCTGGCTTGTAGCGCAGTGCCTCAACCAACTGCGCCACCGCAACGTATAGGTCAAGGGTCAAGAACACCTCTTGGCCCTTGAAGATGGGCCCGACATTTTGTCCCGAAACGTTGGTAAAGGATTACCATTCGTCGCCGTGTAACACCCCAGAAGAGCACAGATTTCAACAACACCGCGGCCGAAGCCTGAAATAACGGACTCTTTTTGTGTTTGGTTGGATGTCAGAACCCAATTTCTTGTCGTTTTCCTACTTTGCAAAGGGGAAGACCCCTTTCTTCGGTTAGGACACTGAAAACCAGTCAAAACACCTTTAACCTGGTCATGCAATTTCTCTCCTTTTCCAGGACCCATATGGCATGCTCAGAACACCAATTTTAAATACCATTCAAGCTACAATTTCTATTTCAGCCACTTATTGTTATAACGGCACGTGCTACACAGTGGGTTTCAGTCGCGACACCTTGTTCCTTTTCCCAACAAGTGGCATATCGCTTTTGCAATAATTAGTAACAAGAATGAAGTGTCTATTCAGTAAATTAAGTGAAGTGGAGGAGCTGCCCTTGCAGGAGAATTGTGACGGGTGAAACACGACAGATGTCCCTGACCGCCATAAAACATCATGGGAAACGAGGGAGGAGGGAGATGCAACAGCAGGTGTATATAAGGTTCAGATTGCAGACAGCAGACAGCATTCGATCACACGCGGACCGAAAGCAACTATCAGCATGTACAAACTGGTAAGTACAGCAGTACAACAGTTTGTGTCTCACTTGGTACAGGTATTAATGTTTCGTAGAGGGACTTGAAAATTGTGAACTTCGGGGTATGACGCCGTTTAGTCTGGTAGGCGCGTTATCAATGTATATGTGGAACATACCGCCTCCATCTTCAGGGAAAACTGTGCATATTGCGTGGTAGATATATTTGGATATATTTTTAATCCTAGTTTTATTTTATTTCTGTAAAGCTCTACAAAACTTATTCTGTTTACTGTAATTGCTGCAGTATCCATTATACCAGGCGATCCACAAATTTTTCGAAAATCTAGGAGCTATCTCAGAATTCTAGTTGCCAGATCGGTGACGTGAAGCAAATTCCACACCGATGACGACAAATTCTTAGTCGCCACAGCATAATATAGTCACCAGGATTTGTGCACCCCTGAACTAAAATCACACAATAGTAGTAAATTTTCAAACAGCTTTTATGTATAATATGTTACACAACATAATTAGGGGCTGCCTTTATTCCCCACGGCGCAACAGCCCCCAGTGGGCCAGGGCCCCCTCATTACCGAGGCTTCACGATCACACTCAGACACACCACATTCGGTAGGACTCCTCTGGACGAGTGATCAGCCCGTCGCAGAGACTTCTACCTGATAGGACACAACACTCACAAGAGACAGATTTCCATGTCTCCGGCGGGATTCGAACCCGCAATCCCAGCAAACGGTCGGCAGCAGATCCACGCCTTAGACCGCGCGGCCACTGGGATCGGCGCGTACTGCCATATATACTTTGGCGGCGTACTTTATTTTATACTGTTCACAAATTCATGAGCGGTTTGTTTCAAGGTGGCTGTCAGGGTAACAGACTAAACAGGACATACTGTGGGATGCCTGCTGAATTGTCAGTTGGAAATGACACGAAGAGAATCGCTCGGTACCTGGTCCACGTAATATGCCGGTACCTAAACGGAGGGACTGAGGAAAATAACCAAGAGTCAGTCAGGTTGGGCCAATGTCCCGGCCGAGATGCAAACCAGGGACGCCCCGATTACAAGTTACCCAACCGTTCGGTCGAAGTTGTCGGGATTTCATTTAAGAGCACTGTTGATTCTGACGTTACGCAACTTGCTTACTTTAACCATTTAAAGACAGAAGGTAACCTGAATTGCATATAAAGATTCAGTCCGTACCGCGCAGTAAACACACTCCGTCTCGGTTATAAAAACCAGTCAGTTAATGCTGTATAGGGAAATAATCGCTGTTTGTTCTGAGATCCACACAAAACACATAAACACACTGTGTGGGCAGAACGTAGAATTATATGCATAAAGACCCAGCCCGTACCGCGCAGTAAACACACTCCGTCTCGGTTATAAAAACCAACCAGTTAATGCTGTATAGGGAAATAATCGCTGTTTGTTCTGAGATCCACACAAAACACATAAACACACTGTGTGGGCAGGACGTAGAATTGCTGAACGTTAAACCTGGCGGTACGTACAGTAACCACTGGGCTTCAGAGGGCTCAGAACGTTACGTAAACTACGCAGACGGACATCTGATAAAGTCAGGTTTAACTGTATCAGACCACAGAGTCTCAGGCATTGAATATGAGAACTATCGTCGAAAGCAGCAGGTTCCTCCGAAACGTCTGTATCTTTCTATCACATTACAGGGCAACGGATCACAGAAGAATAAAATCTTCATTTTGCTATCACTCCGACGCAAAAAATAGACATCTGTAGCAGAAGAAGGAAAGCTGTGCGAATTGCCTATGGAGTACGCACTATCCTCACTTTATTCGAAAGGCATCAGGAAAGGGTTAGACCTACCATATAAGCCTTTATGAGTACAAGCTGTTGGTGGTTCAGTTTTTCTGGCACGTTCCGTTGCCCCCTCTGGCAAATACAAATATTTACTATGTGCTGACTACCAATCAACACGGCGTAACTTCCCAGAAGACTTGAATCTTGAGCAACACAGCTATCAGAACCCCAAATTTCTCAAAAAGGTGCCTAAGGAATATTTTGAAAATCGGTTCTTATCTCACATAAAAATTGCCGCTATCTCCAGTCAATTAATTAAGGCTGTTCAGAAGGTACATCCGCTGTTTGTTCCGGCAACAAAAGAAACCCCATAAACAAAATGTGCAGATAAAATCCAAAGTCATTTAACTTTCAAGTGGCAAACACAGACATCACAGCGCTATAAAGGGTTACACATTTAGAGACTAAGGGTTAGTAAACGTACCGGCCGGTTAAACAGTAAAAATTCTACATTTTTTGCACACACACACACACACACACACACACACACACACACACATTATTGGCGTGTTCCGTATCGGCCTAACAAAAGAATCGAGACCATTTCCCTATACAGCATTCAACGGTTGGCCTTTATAATAAAAGCACGCTTTGTTCTCTATGCGGTACGAATTGAGTCTTTATATATAAACTAATTTTAGTTTCCATGGGTTTAATACCACTATCTCCATATTAGGCCGGACGGTAAGGGATATAACCCCAAAAATTTGTCACATTTGGACAGAATCCAATATGAAAACAGCATATTCATTAAATCAAATTCGGGTAGGCATGGATCAGGAAGGCAGATATTGTTACTGATTAAGCAAAAAAATGATATATTGTGTAGTCATTAACTGATGTCACACCCTGGCGGGCTGGCATATGAACTAAAGCGGTCAAGGAAAATATGAAGATGATCAGAGAAGGCATTAGGTCACCAATGACGCAACAATCACAACAAATATGTTGCCATTCTTTGGTCACGACACTTTATTCAGCTGAGTTGGTCTGCCGAAGTTACCGTCGAACATGACAGGCACAGTGACTTGAACACCGATACCTCGACCATGGGAGAGCGGGGAGAGTAGGTTCGAGGTCACCGTGTCAATGTAAGGCACGCATTACAGTTATCAGAGACTTCAAGAGCAATTCCTTGACGACCCGAATAGGTCCAACCGTGTAGAACGTAAGCGAATGAGAATTACCTGCTTCATGTAACTGCTAAGATTACAGCACCGGTGATAGATGCGGTATGAAGCATTGGCGGAATGGTACTGACAAGGGACAAGCAAAGTTCTGGGAGACAAACACGTCCTAGGGCCATTTTATCCGCCATAAATCTCACATGCACCAGACTGATATCGAACCTGGGTCTTCGCGGTGGGAGGCCAGCGACCAACCGCCTGAGCAATGGCAAAGTCCTACGAAAACAGTCCTCCGGCAGATGCCACTGTAGTCTGGTAACTAATTACAAAAGCTTTGGGAGTAGAAACATCTCAGAAGGCAATAATCGCCAGAGTCACCCGCATTAGGACTGTCCAGACGCAAGCTGAGGCAGTACGACAGAATTTGACGATAGAACTTGTCAGTTTGTCTATGTAAGTGGTCGCTATGCGTGACAACCCAACCCGACTGTTACATAAAATCGTGTTTTACATCAGAAACACATAAACTGTGTTCAATTACGAAACGTGCTGGCAACAGCTAGTAAAGTAACCACAAAGTTGACGGTTGCTTCACTCTGTGTGCATTCAGCGGAAACGCTACCATGTAATATTTATATTGTCACGTCCTTCTCCGACGTAATCTTACTGCAGATAAACGGCCCGATGCCGAAAGTCTGACGGAGACCCACTATCCTGACACAGAATTATCGTGATATTACTCAGTCCCTCAAGAGAAATCACGACATAGCATCTGCAATGAGACCAAAACCTCCTCCTTCCAAGTTCTTTCCAATTCAGCATTCAATCATCGCTGTTTATTCCGGCCTTCAACACGCACACCTCAATTCAAAGTTAGGTGAGTGTATGTGGGATTTGTGGCGGACAAAGTGGCAATGGGACAGGTTTTCCTCCCAGTACTTCAGCTTTCCCCTTTCACTGTATTTCCTTAAGTCCTCCGAACTTATGCATTCATGTACCAACTGATGCCATACAATCCCACTGTGGGCATCATTCTGTAACATTCACTAAGTATCCTATTTTGTGACAGGTCCGCAGCCTGTTAAAAAGCGATTGTCCTCTTTCAAATTCCAGTATCTTCTACTTTCCTCAAGGTCATCCAGTAGCTGCTTAAGTCTCCTTGCTCGTCTTATCGTCCCTTCTATGTTTTCTTCAATTACGTGTTTTAGAATACAGTTTCTATGCAACATGTGACCAATCCAGTTAGCCATCCTTCTTTTTACTGTATGTAGGATATTCCTCTCCTCCTTGACTCTGTGTAATACTTTTTCATTTGTCACACGATCGGTCCAACTGGTCTTCTCCATTCTTCTCCAGCACCACATTTCAAACCTTTCAAAGTGTTCCTTATCTAGTTTCCGAAGTGTCCAAGTTCCAGCACAGTACAAAGCTATGCTCCAAATGTGGGGTTACATTACGTAATTAAGCGGTATTAAGAGTGATCTACTGACAGCGTCATTAAATAAACAAGCCCCTGAATTTAGTATTAAGGTGGATCTCTTTATTATATCACAAAGGTAAAGAAACAAGAAACTAATATTAGAAGTTGCTTAGGTGGGTTGGCATCCGTGCGGAGGGTACAGCTGAGCTGCCATCCGTCGACCTGTTTGTAAGAGGGACAATCAAGCACACCTACACGTCTTTCATAGAACGGAACTCCGTCTAATCGTTACAGTTTTGATTACAATCTGACAAAAACAGCGAATGTTTTGCATGAGGCCAAAGGCGCATTTCTGCCGACCAGTAAATTCATTCGGACGCTCGTAACGTGCTAAATATTTATGAAAGAAAGAAATACCTGGAACTAAAATTGTACAGGGCAATACACAACATATTATGTGCAATGTATTTTTCCTGGAATTCGTACGGGTTTTTATGCAACTCAATAAAATGAGGCGAGGACAATACAACTGCTACATTTTGATTACATTCCCCACCTCATTAATGTGCATGAAAAGGCTAGGAGTAAGAACAGGGTGTCCCCTTTACCGTGTCCCCGAGCTCGGCAGTTGTCACAGGATGTCCCGGCAGACGCAGGCTTTCTATGCGATAAATCTGCGGTGCTAGGGGCCATAATAAAAGGGACACTCTTTTACGAGCTATGTGTACGTATGATTTCAAAATTCAATAGCCCCTTTTTCGCATAATCTCCAGTAGTATAATCCGAAATGCAACATAAACATCTTTTAGCAATGGGCCTAAAATTGGCAGTAACCTACAGTGTCTAATCTTTAGAGTTCCTAAAATGTACCAAAACCGGGGTCGGTTGCAATGTGACACTTTGTAATCTGAAAACAGTCACCTGTTTCGGACGAAATTAACTACATTTTATTTGGAGGAATATAATTAAGATTTTTTTGGAACATGCAATCACATTAAAATCAATATATCATTCCCACTGGAAACTTTCAAATTTTCTACCAACCACTGCTATCTAGCCCCAGTTTCCCCTGAAAGACATATCAGTTGAGGCCTTACAATGCTGCCTGGTTCCTGCTATACAGAATGCGACTTACGTGCTAATACTTGGGAAGAAGATGTAATACAGACACAGTATAATCCCTGAGTTTCAACGGACACCATACACTGCTTTAACATACCCCTGTCGGGGCTGCTGGCATAACATCAGCTGTGACGGTTTGTCCCCTGACACTCCCTTTTATACAGAAAAAATATTTCTAATAAACTTCCAAAATTATGATTATTGGGCGCGCTGTATATTCCTAGCCACTCCCCATGAAGCTCAGCCATCATGCTGTTTTTCTTTCTCGAGTATTAGGCTAAGAATGATGATGAAGCAAAGGGGTCACTTATACGGGCTAACGACTCAACCACAGTGAAAGAATGACCCATGACACACACGCCGAAAGAACTCCAATAATCACGTATTTTTCTCCATTCCTCTTTCAGGTTCTTTTGCCTCTCTTCTTCGCCGTCGCCTCTGCTGGCTACCTGGGTGCCCCCGCTGTGGCCACCTATGCTGCCGCACCTGTGGCAGTTGCCGCCCCCCTGGCTGTTGCCAGTCCCGTAGCAGTGAAGGCAGTTGCACCCGTAGCCACTTCATATGCCAACATCCATAAGATCGACATTGCCACTCCCGTTGTCAAGACTGTTGCTGCTCCCGTGGCTGTTCATGCCGCTCCCGTGGCTTACGCCGCCCCCGCTGTAGTCAAGGCTCCTCTTGCTGTTGCCGCCCCATTGGCTTATGCTTCCTACGGACTGCACTAAGAAGCTAAATGCCTGGATGCACTGTGTCATTGCCTCGTCTATTTAATGTTACATCAGCCCTTGTCATGACAATAAAATACGATTTTGTATAAAATACTTGCCGTTACGTCATTTCTCGCAACGTATTATTATTATTATTATTATTATTATTATTATTATTACATGAATCCTTTGAAACCTGCAAAAAGAGAGACAGAGGGATGCATGTTATATGTAGTATAAGGCAAAGCCCACCCTACAACAGGCCACATCCTGGCCACTCTACCCCCGAGAAAGAGACCCGGTAGACATTGTACCGAAGTCTGGGTGGGCCCCAGGGACGGTCTGGACGAGTGCGGAAAATTTCGCCTCCATTGGGATTCGAACCTCGGACCGTCCAGCCCGTAGTGAGTCGCTATACCAAGTGCGCTATCCTGGCCCACAAAAGTACACGAAAGGGCAAGACGAGCGAAAAGTGACAGAAAAAATTACTCTGGGGGAGAGAGCGTCGAAGGTTCTGAGAATTTTTTGCGGGCGTTGCCCGTTCGTCCCTTTTACGGGAATACTATAAGAACAGAGCAGTTAGAATGCTGAAAATTAGCGGTGGCAGGATTCGATTTCTGTTTAATGCTAAAGAATATGACTGGGATAAAATAGTTCAGTGAATTTCGACGAATTTAAACCAGAAGGGCTGAATGAGAAGCTTACAGTAGCCAACTTGAAATACGGCAACCACTGTACAAAACGGCTGAAAGTAAACTTCTGCTCCATGCTGCCTGACATACTAGAAAGCATTGCTTTGGTTGGAGTTTCAGAGGTTTCACCCGCTTGTCCTTCTCATCACAGCAGTATTAAGATGAAGATGAGCCCGCTTGTCCTTCTGATAAGAACAGTATTAAGACGAAGATGAGTATGCAGCACTGGTGGAATGGTACTGATAGGGGAAAACAGCAGTACTCGTATAGAAATCCCCATCCCAGTGACACTCCCCCCCCCCCATTCATAACCTCGGCACTAGATGGAATTGAGTGGTTAGCTTCATGCTTCGGCCGCTTACACTAGGAGAAAGAACCATCCAATAAACCTTTAAGTAGAAAGATGGGTGGCCTCCATAGCTTGTCAGGACGTTCTGCAGCTGGTTTTCAAAGAGTACGGGTCTCACTGACCGAGCAGTTCTGATTCACCGTTCTGCCAAAGACTTTCTGACTACACGGCATGTGTTAAGTAGTGCTGTTTTCTGCACTAGAATATACACAGCAGGGCGCAGATTGTGCAGTTTCAAACTGTCGTGTGATAGTACCCGCTGTGGACAGTACAGCGCTATTATTATTATTATTATTATTATTATTATTTATTTCGACTGCAAATGGGTTTGTACCCGGTGGCAGCGGTACTACAATAAGACACATCACACAAAATAACACACAGCACTCAAACAAAACACAGCACACAAAATTACAAAAACAATAAATGGCACGTATTGCACACAATAAATACAGTTACAGTACAAATACAATTACAATACAAATACAAATACAATACAATTACAATAAATACAATTACAATACAAATACAATTACAAATACAATACACATACAAATACAATACAAATGGAATTACAATACACATACAAATACAAATGCAATTACAATACACATACAAATACAATACAAATGCAATTACAATACAAATACAATTACAATACCAATACAATACAAATGGAATTACAATACAATTACAAACACAATACACATATAAATACAAATGGAAGTACAATACACTTACAAGTACAATACAAATACAATTACAATACAAACACAATTACAATACAATACACATAAAATGCAAATACATATGGAATTACAATAAACATACAAATACAATACAAATACAAATGCAATTACAATACAAATACAATACAATACACATAAAATATAATACAAATACAAATGGAATTACAATACACATACAAATACAAATGCAATTACAATACAAATACAACTACGATACAAATACAGTTACAAATACAGTTACAATTAACCTGAAGTTGATGAATCAGTATCAATAAAAAATTAAGCATACTGTACAGTAATACAGATATACAGTCATACAGTCACAGTAATTATACCGGCCGTTTGCAGTTGCCATGTACTTATAAGCTGTCCTTTCGAGTCTGTACATCCCTGTAGCGTCTCGGCGACGGTGCTGTGACGGTTGTGACTGTTGGCAATTGCTACATCTGTTGGGTGTGCTTCTTAGGTGGTTTTGTCGAGTGTAACTGTGTCCGGTCTGTTGCTACGGACCATTCGATCAGTTAGTACGGGCCTGTCACACTACAGTTTACATGTTGGAATTCTCACACGGAGTTTGGCTCACATTTATAATACGGCAGTGGTTTTCCCTCTGACAGTCCACATTTGATAGACGATTCTTGATGGACAGTGTTGGCTACCTGACTGTGACGGTGGTGCAGTCGCCCTGATCCAGTGCAAGGCATGCACCGGCTATATGTTGAGTGGTTTTATAATGCTTGTTATTATTCTTACCTGTGTCTTTCCACTATATAGGGGCTTTGCCCCTAGTACTTTTATGTTACTTATTTTCTGCAATATTGGTTTTGTTTTGTCTGTTTAGTGTTTTGTTTCTGTGTATTTGTACTGTTTTGTGTTGTACTTGTGTTCTTGCGCTGCAATATTGGTTTTGTTTTGTCTGTTTAGTGTTTTGTTTCTGTGTATTTGTACTGTTTTGTGTTGTATTTGTATTCTTGTGCTGGCTTTGTAATTGGCACTTGTGCTGTTAAGCCTGCACGTTAATAAACGCCACTGAATTGAATTGAATTATTGATATGGCCAAAACTTGTCCGGTTAAGATCCAAGAAGAAACAAATGTGGCAGATATTGAGTAATGAGGAAATAAAAAGAAAAGAAACAAAGAAAAATGTGCAGAAATAAAGAAGACAACTTAAGATTTTACGAAAAGATCAGTACTAAGAGTTTAGCAATTGTTGTTTGCCATTCCCTCCGCTGTCTGAACTCCAACAAAGCTATACGTCTCATTCTGTAACACAACATTTACGTAACGAACCACATTCTTTTGACTACTTTTACACAGCGCCACATATCTTTCCCACAGCTCCATTTGTCCATCAGTTATCAGTCCTCATTACACTTCGTGTACATTGAAAGCAGTAAGGGCGGAGTGCGCTATAATAAATGTGAGATTCTGACCCCAAACAGCAAAACTCACGAAATAAAAATAGCTTAAAACCGCACAGCATAACAGCATAACCGTGGAAGCCACAGTGTGTGTGTTGACTTACTGCAGCGTTTTACAGCAAGTTGGAAATTCCACATAACTTAGAGATTCATGTCCATATTCAGCCTCTGCCGTACGCCAAATCTTGTATGGTGACACACATATAGCGACAACTACAAACTGTCAATGAACTACGTAATTCCTTCAGAAAATAGTAGGCATAAGCTAGGAAAAATCAACTATCCACCATTTTTATTTTATTTTTACTTTTATCATTTTTCCTTTTCTCTTCTTTGATGTTTCTTACGTTATTTTCCTTTCTTTATTCTTTCTGCTTTTTATTCCCCTTACTCTTTGCTATGTCCTTTCTCCTTTCCCTTTTTGCCTCTTAGCGCTGCTTGTACCTTCCTATATACGATATCTTTTGCAGGCCAAATCAAGTTACATGGGACAACCAAACCTCGACTCCCATATTCAAAAGACTTCACCCGATTGCATGCCTGCTTCAGTCCGTCGTTATAAGAATTGCTGTGTCAGGGACACAATAAAAAGGACATCTAGCGCTTATATGCTCAAAAAACACTACGGATGAGAGCCACTGTAAAGCTCGCAGTATCTCAGCTAGTCACCAAAAAGTTGATTACTGTTCTTGCAAAGCCCGCTGTAATGGCAAACCATCTTACCTGCCTGCCTGGTAGTGATTTATTGTGTGAACTAACTAACTAACTAACTAACTAACTAACTCCACTGAACAGAGGCCTTCTTGAGAAGCTAACAGTTTCTCAGCTACTCAAGAAATTACCCGCATTTTATGGAACCCGGATGTTCATTACCGCATTCACAACAGCCCGCCACCTGTCCCTATCCTGAGTCAGCTCAATCCAGTCCATGCCCCACTGCACTTTTTGAAGATCCATTTTAATATTATCCTCCCATCTAAGCCTCAGTCTCCCAAGTGGTCGCCTTCCCTCAGGTATCCCCACCAAAATCCTGTATGCACCTCACTTTTCCCCATACGTGCTACATGTCCCGCCCATCTCATTCTTCTTAATTTGATTACCCGAATATTTGGTGATGAGTATAGGTCATTAAGTTCCTCGTTATGTAGTCTTCTCCACTCCCCTGTCGCCTCGTCCCTCTTAGGCCCAAATATCCTCCTCAGCACACGATTTCTACTTCTCACTAAATATTATTCGGGTGGTAAAATCAAGACTAATGAGTTGGGCGGGACATGTGACACGTTTAGGGAGAGGAGAGTTGTATACAGAGCTTTTGTAGGAAACCCTCGGGGAAAAAGACCACTTGGATGGCCTAGGCGTATGTGCGATAATATTAAAATGTATCTTGAAGAAGTCGGATGGGGGCATGGCCTGGATTGGTCTGGCTGAGGATAGGGACAGATGACGGGCTCTTGTGAATTCGGTAATGAACCTTCGGGTTCCATAAAATGCGGGGAATTTCTTGGCTAGCTGAGGAACTGTCAGCTTCTCAAGAAGGACTGTGCTCTGTAGAAATATTTATTTATTTATTTATTTATTTAGTACTCTCAAAATGATAGGGACAGGTGGCGGGCTCTTGTGAATGCGGTAATGAACCTCCGGATTCCATAAAATGCGGGGAATTTCTTGACTAGCTGAGAAACTGCTAGCTTCTCAAGAAGGCGTCTGCTCCACGGAGTTAGTTAGTTAGTTAGTTAGTTAGTTAGTTAGTTAGTTAGTTAAAGTTAGTTAGTTAGTACTCTCAAAATGATCCGAACTGGAGTCCATCATGATGTATGTACTTTGTGACGTCATAAGAAACCTTCCAGATGCTTGTAAGGTCTACCAGTGCCTCTCCCGGGCACCATCTGCCTCTTCATCTCCGATCTCAAGGCAATGCCACATGTTAAGCTCGTCTAGGATGAAATAAATCGTTGTTTTCGTGAACCCATGGTCCGTGTTACCTTCAGACAGGACAGGCTAGCAGTGGTGCATAGGGGCTTTTGTTGTGTGGACCGTGGGACAGACATATGGGTGTCAGGGGCGTCCCAGGAGAGGTCAAGTTGGTCAACAAAGTGGGCTGATTGCTTCATGCTTGGCAGTGGATCCAGCGTCTTGCAACTGTATGGCAAATACGTGGGCACGTACTGATGTAAGGCTATCACACGGATTCTTTATACAGGGAATTATCGAAACTTACACAAACTACGGCCTACAAACAAGACCGCGAAACAGTACCTTGGAACGTCGAAAAAACTAAAATATAAATAATATAAAATATTAATTCTTACCTCACAGAGAACACCAAACCCTATTATAAAGACGATGCGATTAATTCCGTTTCGCTAAACAATCGGTATTTATTCCGAGAATAATACGAATAACCGGATCGTTCCTCGTCTAGTCAAGAAATCCCCGCAATATGGAACCCAAAGGCTCATCACCATGACCTCATGATCCCTCCCGTGACCCCTGTCCTGAGCTAGATAAGTCCAATCAACAACCCTCATCCCATTTCAAGATACATTTTAATATTATACTACCACTATCGCCTAGATATTCAAAGTGGCCCCTTTCCTTCAGATTTCCTCAACAAAGCTCTGTGTGCATTTAGCGTCTCTCCAATGCGTTCTATGCGTCCACCTCATCCTCCTTTATTTTATCTAATTAACCCTTTAAAGACGAAACGTGTGTGTTTTATATAAGGACTCAGTGCGTACCGCGCTGTAAACACTCTCCACTTCGGTTATAAAAACCAGTCTCTTAATGTTTTATAAGGCAAAAGTTGCTGTTTGTTCTGAGATCCACACAAAACACATAAACGCAATGTGGGCACCACGTAGGATTTTTTAATTTCAAACCTGGTGGTACGTAAAGTTACCGCTAGGCTTTAAAAGGTTAATAACCTTTGGTGAGGGGTAAAATGTATGAAACCGCAGACATTCCAACTTTCAGAATTAAAATCTATACGCAGGTAAATGATGTACATTAAAATACCTCGCATTCTCCTACTTTCCTTTGTTACATTAGTGGAATGTGGAAGGGGGCTCGGGCATTGTGACGCAATAGCGGTCTACCTTTTGATCAATTCCCACGCCTCCCCACCCAAAAACGCTATCTGCTGAACACTTCACTGACCCCACCGTGTGTGAAAGTAAAGTTGTACTGTGTGACCTCACGTTAAGCGAGCACCTTAAAGGGCAGCCCCCACAGTGCTACACTTGGCTACACAATTAATTACAAGCAATTCCCATTGTCGCTCATGAAGTCTACAGTCCTGTTCCGTATATCTACAATTCTACACACTCTATCTCTTTATATTGCCTTTTCATTTCCTTTGTGAAGTATGCATTGCTTAAATACAGATTCTGTGTATGTTCATACCTCCAAATTAAACCTCAAAGTTTTTTGTCGTCTCAGTCTTTGTAACTGCTGAATTGTAAACAAATTCGGGTACTTATATACACTGAAACCTGCCAATAATGGAACCTGTCAATAACGAAACCTGCCAATAATGGAACCTGCCAATAACGAAACCTGCCAATAATGGAACCGCCAGGAACCGAAATTTTTATTCCCGTTGCAGGCGGTTTCCGGATCATATACCGGCTAGTCTAGTCACTATATCAACTGAGCTATCCCGGCTTCTCACTCGATGTACCGTTTCCTTAATACTGAGATGCGGTATTGCAGACCCATACAAAGGGTAGCTGGAACATAAAGCAGAACGTAGACAACGATACGAACTGACAGCGTCTCATGTCGTGTGCGGTACACTAAAGAACCATAAAACGCGTCTTCCTCAAGACTTAAGTGGCAGCAGTAGGCAAAAGAACAGATACAAACGTCTGCGACATGCATCAAACAATCAATGGTTTATACACAGGCGTCCTTACGTCACTGATTCACATATTGTCTTGTATTATGGACCGAATGTCGAGTCTACCGCATTTGCTCCAACTGAGAAGTCTGGATAGTGTCGTTGTCCGGAAAGGGCAATGCACGGACGCCTACAAGGCTATTATAGACATGAGCAAATTGTACGTCTTCGCACCCGCACTGGTGCGTTCTTTTATAGCTGGCCTGAGCACGGCGGCTGTCACGCGGGATATCTCGGCGGATGCAGGTTTTCTGTGCGACAGAGCTACTGTGTTCGGTGTGGCGATTAAAGAAAGGTTCCAAATAACAGAACCCAATATGAAGGGAACGTGTGACTAATTTAACAGTAAGACATCAGTCACAACAAATATAAAATTAACACCAATATACAGGGTCATAATTCTTAAGCTGACGGTCACTCGAGAAGTTCTCCGCCTTGTACGTAAACATGTTTCATTTCCGCGATCACAGCAGACCGACACTAGACCCTATCCTGAGCCAGTTGAATCTATACCTTATTAATAACTTATATTCATCATACGCGAAGATATTTCACCAGATGTCTTGAGATTTTCACTTCAGTGAAGATTTAGGTAGTGTTCTGGAATAGACACCGTGTAGTCTGGTAGAACTGCTACATATGTTTGTTGTACAGGATAGCACAAAAGGCGGTTAATATGGACACACACTGTCAGTGGGCTTGGGGCAGGCTTCCCAGTGTTCGAGCGTTAAAAAAAATTGGGGCTACACGTGGCGGAGAGCAGCGTGCGATCTCAACAGGTATTGGGTACAAACTGTCACCACACGCACGCACATGTGTATATTGGCACGGATAACAACAAATCCGTATTTCTCGCCTGTCCCAGCTTAGAATCTCTTAGCAGCATCTTCCCTGATATTTTTCCATCCCCGACTACTAACTAACTAACTAACTAACTAACTAACTAACTAACTAACTAACTAACTAACTAACTAACTAACTAATCCGTCCAGACCATCCGGGGCACACCAAGTCTCCTGTAAAATAGGCCCCGGCCGCTTTGCCCGTGGCAAAGCGGCCGGGACCTGGTGTTAACAACCTACCCCAATCTAGTGCCGAGGTTAAAGTAAGAGTAGAGATATACCTCTACTCCCCCTCTGTGCCTTCATGGCAGGTCGTGTTTATGTAATCAGTGACGATGGAAAAAAAGTCCAAATACACTTCAGGGATACTTCGCATGTTACACCATTGTCTGAGAATTGCAGCGTACAGTATTATGCAACGCCTTTACACATAAAAAATTCATCTACAGAGTAAAATGTGTGTGTGTGTGTGTGTGTGTGTGTGTGTGTGTGTGTGTGCGCGCGCGCTCAAACATTTTCTTAATGCTACTTTAAACGTGTTTAATAATACGGATTTCATACAAAACTTTTAAATTACGCAGTTAATCACTGAACAAAGTCCCACGTTCTCTTTGAGTGCAGACTTGAGCACGTTCCGAGCAATGCTCTGTTGCACGTTAAACATTTTGCCACAATAACACAAACGATTTTTGAGATAGCATTTCATTTCGCTAGGGAAAGCAGGAAGTGTTTGCAGCTGTCACCAAGGTTGTGCGATAATACGCATATGCTGACGCAACAATCTCCCTGATTAACTCAATGCTAATTCATGAACTGCCTCCGTCTGCACAGGGCAAAGACACGTTTATCTGTTGCCACACAGACGGCCTACTACAGAAGCTATGTCACGTCCTTCGGAACACAACACATCGTGTGACGGCCATGGTTTCTGTAACAATGTGACAAATTTACAAGACTTACAGCCCTCTTTATCTACTTATTTAACCCTTTAAAGACGAAGCGTATCTGTTTTATATAAGGACGCAGTGCGTACCGCGCTGTAAACACTCTCCACTTCGGTTATAAAAACCAATCTCTTAATGTTTTATAAGGCAAAAGTTGCTGTTTGTTCTGAGATCCGTACAAAACACATAAACGCAATGTGGGCACCACGTAGAATTTTTTAATGTTAAACCTGGTAGTACGTAAAGTTACCGATAGGCTTTAAAAGGTTAACATAAAAGTTTTGATCGCCACTTTTCTAGTTTTGCTGTACCTCAGCAGTATGCATGTAGTTTTATTGAAAAAGTACGGAAATTTTCAGGACAGCCTCGTATTAACTTCCTAACCACTGAGGACAGATTTCAGATTATCAAGTTGGTGAATATTAGTGTGATGTAGGACAAGACGCCATGTATTCGGGTAGAAATATACCAAGCCATTCTACTATACACGTACAGAATGTATCACAATCCAAAAGTCAGTAATCTTTGCAGAAAACAGCTACTTCATCTATCCTTCTTCTAATCTCTCTTAATTTCCACCCCACCTACTCATTTCCATTTCTGGTACAACATTTGGTATATTCTTCCTTACATCACCTAAAATCGGCCACGACCACTTCCTTTGACATTTCCGTTTATCTTATCTCTACAAAAATAAGTTGGTTCTTTGGTTATTTCATCCCTTGCCTTGGTTCGTTACTTGGTTGATCACGTATTTCCCACAAGAGTGCATCACACCTACAGTGCGTCCATTTCATCACGTTCCTGATCATGGCAGCTGTCAGGAGATATCCTAGCGTATGTAGACTTTCTATGAGATAAAGCTGCCCTGATCGGGGACACTATAAAGGAGACATAGCCGCGTCCAACACTGCATCTCGGAAGGACCAAAAAACACCTTCCAAGATTTTTTTGTTTTGACGACATTTTTGTTTATTAAAAAAGGATAATGGACAGCATAATGTATTCCGTTGCATAACTAGTGGGACCCATACTAAAATACCTAACATCTTAACGCCTAGCGGTAAATATGCGTACCACCTGCTTTAACCTTTTAAAGCCTAGCGGTAACTTTACGTACCAGCAGGTTTAAAATTAAAGAATTCTACGTGGTGACCACATTGCGTTTATGTGTTTTGTACGGATCTCAGAACAAACAGCAACTTTTGCCTTATAAAACATTAAGAGATTGGTTTTTATAACCGAAGTGGAGAGTGTTTACAGCGCGGTACGCACTGAGTCCTTACATAAAACAGATACGCTTCGTCTTTAAAGGGTTAATATTAAACAGCACTGCTCTTTGTCCAGACAGTGTGTTTGTATGTTTCATAAGATTCTCACAGTAAACACCAATTATTTCCCTACATAGCACAAACCGGCTGATTTTTGTAATAGTGACGCAGTGCTTAGTTGAATTTTGGTCTTCAAAGGAATAACAGAAGATAACTTACACAATACCCTTCCTCCGTAATACATTGGTTCATATTGTTACGACACAGCATCGTTTCTGAGTGACGTTACAATTGTGTTAAGGCTACAGGTATCGATGCAACGCATAGACATATATCGCCCATATACAATTAACAAGTATCTTATTCTACCGTTACAGAATCTTTCTCACAACGTTGCTTGAGAAATTAAGCTACACTGAAATAGTAAATAGTGATGAAAACAAGTCGGAAGCCATTGATACAATTATCTGGTGTCTTACACTGATAACAAACAGAGTGCTGTATTCCTTTATTATACTTGATTGGAGTGTTGTTTAGGTCACGTACTTAAAATTAATCTTGTTTGATAAGCAAAAGATGTCACATGTGTCTAGTTCCTAACATATGTTATCCTCCACATAAACATTTCTTTTTATAACCCAAACAATTTTGCAGTTAAATTTCGAAATTTCTTTTGGTGGTATTTAACATACCTCAAATCGTAGGCTAAAGACCTCCGATATTAACTGAATCAAATGCTTACAAATCAGATGACTGAAAGAATCTATCACAAACTATTCGCCCCAAGGTTACGTGGTGTCATTAATCATTTCTTTGTTCTAAACAAAAGAAATTTGAGTACGCACACCGGAAGAAGAGAGAGGTCATAACAGTCCACATTTATCAAAGCAACACCAAAATAAAGGTCAGTTCACACACGATTCGCAAGCAGAAGGTCAAATTATATCATATCAGGCACCGCACTTACAGCCTTTTTGCATTAAACTTTCTTGACGGTATCGTCAAGTTTAATACAAGTGTTATCTATGATATGTAACATGGTGTACTTGACCGTCATAGCGGGGCACCACCCTACAAGAAGCAGGTATAAAAACAGCGCACTGTGTCTACACAGCATCAGTATCTGCACACAGACAGGCACTACCACACCTCGACATGTACAAGCTGGTGAGTAAAGCATCCGTTATGATTCAAAATTAACCACTTGTAACACATAAATACTTATTAACTCTCTAAAGCACAGTGGTTACTATACCTAGCCTACTACACACTTTAAATACTCACAAAATTCTTGTATAAGTTTCGTATATTTATCAGAATAAACAGCGAATATTTCCCTGAATATTATTATTATATTATTATTATATAAAATTATCTGATTGGTACTTGTAGCGGAAAAGCAATGTGGGCGGGGCATGTAGCACGTATGGCGGAAAAGAGAGGTACATACAGGATTTTGGTGGGGAGACCTGAGGGAAGGCGACCACTTGGTAGACCCAGGTGTAGATGGGAGGTAAAGGTAAAAAAAGGTAAAGCAGTCCCATTACAGGCCTGGACAGGCCCACAGGGTTCCAGGAGGTCGAGGCTCCCAGATTTCTAGACAATCGGCACATGAAGGTGGTAAGGTTGTCAGCCCTACGCACCGGCCACGTTTACCCCCCAGGAAATATTCCTGGTACTCATTTCCGTTAGAGGCTGAGTCGACCCCAGGGCCATAGTGCGACCGACAGGATTATGCCAATGAAAAATTCCACTGACACCATCGGGAATCGAACCCGCGACCTGCCGGTTTGTAGCACAGTGCCTCAACCAACTGCGCCACCGCGGCCCCTGTAGATGGGAGGATAATATTAAAATGGATATTCAAGACGTGGGATGGGGGCATGGACTGGATTTCTGTTTTTCATAAGAATGATAATGTGAAAGAAGCCCAATTCAATAAAGTTTCAAAAAAAGTAACGCAACAAACACATCGATACCGAGAAATTTACTCTTACTTCGATGTATGCACGTCACATGGATAGCAGATGGTACACACCAGACTTCGACGTTGTCACCACTGACATTTAAGCATTTTTCCCACTAGGGCAACAGGGCTTGTGTATCGCCGCAGACGAAATCGGTGTCAAGTGTCTGACGCCAGAAGGTGACAGCTTGCTTCACTTCGGCGTCTGATGTAAATCATTTCCCATCCAGATGCTTTTTACAGGGCCCAAAAATCTGTAAATCGCTGGGCCAACAGAACGTGTGACTGGTTACGGCACTATGGATGGGGTTTATGGACCGCCCTCCCTGAAGTCCCATCCCCCGCCCAGTGATTTCCATTCTTTGGGTCTCTCAAGAAGCACCTGGCTGGGAAGCGATTTGCCACAGACGCCGACGTGAAGCAAGCTGCCACCTCTTGCCTACAGACATTGAAATTTCAATGATGACTATGTGGGCGTCTGGTGTGTATCATCTGCTACACATGTGCCATGTACCCGTCCAAGTAAAAAAAAATTAGGCATTAGAGTGTTTGTTACCTTCATTTTTAAAATTCCTTTTATATTTTATGTTGTATATTTTTGAATTAAAGTAATTTCATATTTGTCACCTCAACTTAAGTGCCATCTATCAATCTATATAAGAACGTTCTCATATTAATTGCGTGTCATACGCAATGCTTCCCCCCAAAAATGTTTCTTCCCTGTCAACGCATGCAACAGCATAAACTGAATTTCCCCTTCCCTGCTAAAACATGCAACAACATAAACTGCATTGTCTCTTTCAACAGGTAATCCTTGCTCTCTTCGTTTCCGCCGTTTCGGCCGGTTACCTGGGCGCTCCTGCCATCGCCACCTACGCAGCCGCCCCCGCCATCGCCACCTACGCTGCCGCCCCAGCTGTGGTGCGTACCGCTCCAGTTTTGGCCGCCCCAGCTGTAGCACCAGTTGTTGCCCCCGCACCCTTAGCATATGCCGGCCCTGCAGTGGTCAAGTCTCCACTAATTGCCGCTGCACCCCTCGGTTTCGGCGCCCGCGCCATCATCCATTAAACAAGACTGACGTGATGCTACGCCGAATGTAACCGTCTGACTGCTTAAATAAAGATACTGTCGACGATATGATTTGTTTCTCTTCACATTCCTTGCCTGGATATAAATCCCACTTCCCTTCCTTGCTGCAGAAGTTTCATTCTTAACTAAAGGGAATCTAGAAGGACACTACTGTCCGAACAAGTCGCACAAATTTGGGGAATAAAAAGAATTTATACATAATTTCTTTTGAAAACACTAAACGCGAAGACGATTATTCGGGTAATCAAATCTAGAAGATGAGATGGGCGGGGCATGTAGCAGGTACGGGGGAAAAGCGAGGTGTATACAGGATTTTGGTGGGGATACCTGAGGGAAGGCGACCACTTGGGAGACTCAGGCGTAGATGGGAGGATAATATTAAAATGGCTCTTCAAGAAGTGGGAAGGGGCACCGACTGGATTGAGCTGGCTCAGGATAGGGACAGGTGGCGGGCTCTTGTGAATGCGGTAAGAACCTCCGGGTTCCATAAAATGCGGGGAATTTCTTGACTAGCTGAGAAACTGTTAGCTTCTCAAGAAGGCCTCTGCTCCATGGAGTTACTTAATTAGTTAAAGGCGAAGATGGGTCTCAGACAGATAGCTTATGAGGAGGGAGAAGACGAAGCTGGCTCAGGATCGTGTCGAATGACGTGCTCTGGTTATGACATCAGCTAGTTCCTTGGCTGCATTTACACCACTAAGACAACCATTTAAGGCACGGTGGTAAATACATGCACCACTTACACTAACACTAAAAACCATGCACACTGTCCGCACAGTTCCCTGTATGCTACGTATGATTCCCACTTTAAACAGAAATTATTCCCCAAACAACATCAACCGGTTGATCTTTATAATGGAGACGCACTGTGTTCTCTGTGAGTTACGAACCAAAATTTTAAACGGTATTGACATTAACGTAACATACTTCAAGACATCTGATATAATACAGAATGTATTATACAGGGTTTTCAAATTATGTAGCTGGCAACACGCATTACAAGTAAGCACTTCTATACAGAGTGTAACTTTTCCATATTTACCACAAGGACAATTAACCTTTTAAAGCCTAGCGGTAACTTCACATACCACCAGGTTTAACATTAAAAAATTCTACGTGGTGCCCACATTGCGTTTATGTGTTTTGTGCGGATCTCAGAACAAACAGCAACTTTTACCTTATAAAACATTAAGAGATTGGTTTTTATAACCGAAGTGGAGAGTGTTTACAGCGCGGTGCGCACAGAGTTCTTATATAAAACAGATACGCTTCATCTTTAAAGGGTTAATAAAACAGCATCTCTGCACTGTGGATTAATGTATTAGATCTTCCTTCATGTTTTGACAATGTTAATTCCGATATGTTTCCACCTGTGCTTGGCCATCATCAGGGAAATCATTCATACACGTCACTGGTAATTACAGTTGGCTTTACCTTTGTATAGTACACGTGATAAAAATGGTAGATACACTTATGATTAGGGCTTACAGTTGTTTCAGTATGTGGGGAAACGTAATGTCCAGACAACGTCTTGACAAACGCAATTACTGTGTAAGTATCTCCAATGGTGTGTGAGATTTACATAACTTACACAAACCTCAGTCCATTGTTGATTACACAGTCTGGTAATCAACCACTGAACCACATTCAGTTCTCATCGCACTACCATGGGAATAGACGTAACTTGAGGGCGTGGGGGCAAAAAACGGGCAAATACCCCTCCAATATTTTTTCCTGCCTAAAAATGATCTTTTTGGGTACTGAGTAGAAGATGTGCAAATTAAAAAAGGAGGTGAGATTTGGGAAAACGGGTGTATGTATATACAAGTCTGTTACCAACTACTGCACAATAGCTACATATCCTCCTACAAGTTTCAGCATAGCAGTACGTATATACAACTACTGTGCAGCAGTTGGTAACAGATAAACTTGTATACACAAAACAACCGCATGTAAAGTGTGTAATATTAACCTTTTAAAGCCTAGCGGTAACTTTACGTACCACCAGGTTTAACATTAAAAAATTCTACGTGGTGTCCACATTGCGTTTATGTGTTTTATACGGATCTCAGAACAAACAGCAACTTTTGCCTTATAAAACATTAAGAGATCGGTTTTTATAACTGAAGTGGAGAGTGTTTACAGCGCGGTACGCACTGAGTCCTTATATAAAACGGACACTCTTCGTCTTTAAACGGTTAAATACATGGGTGTCTATACACTAAGGACAGGTTCAGCCCAACCTTACTCTCTTTCTAACTTGACTCCTGTGTACATTAAACTTACTAATACCCATGGTCGATTTTACAACCCCCCCCCACCCCGTAGTTATTAGCCAAGTCACGCCTATGACCACACGAATTACGTCAGCACATTTTTCACCTAATCTAAGTATCAGCCCTCATTTTTTATTTTAGATTCAGTCTCCCTTATTTCCAAATTTTATGGAGCATTCCACGCGACCAATATGTTAGTTTTACCTGTGTTTGCTTTATGCTGCTGTAGCAGTTTGTACGTTATGGCGTGCAAGCATATTGAGGATGCATGTGCAAGACATATCATGATGACAAATTTTATGTTATTGGTTTGTTTAATCGGTAGGATTGGTAGACATTAATTATTACCCTTTTTATAATGGCCGCTGACAGGCCAAAACATGTTGAAAATAATAATTTAAACAAACAAATGAAGGTTTAATACAATCCCCTAAATCTTAGAAGTATATCTCATTTTTTAATTCCAACAGTCTGATAGAAATTAATTTCGCAGAAAATCTCTAATATTCAGAGTTCAAAGCGTAGTCACTAGACGGCAGCCGCATTGGGAAAACCAACACAAAGCATTGCAAATTAACGTATTGAACTGAGTTCAACAACAGATCTAGTACAACAGAGTACGCTGTCGACGTTCGACCTATAAGGGGTTAATGCACAAATGCATAGTAGTTCAACGCTTAGATTGGGCTTACGCAGCTTCATACACTCGTAATGAACACCCTGTATTAAATAACGCCCATATATGGATCCTTCTTTACACTGACACAGACATGCAAGACATAAACACAGGTAAGTGCATACACACATACACAACATACCGACTGACACATTCGGTCGATCCACACGAAGAGAGAGGCAGTCCCGCCAATGCGGAATCTTTATGAAGCGTTTGCCGGGTGTAGAATAACGGGAGGGGGGGGGGGGGGGGGGGGGGGGGTGGCTGGAGCCATAAATATTAACTATCGTGCTCTGGATCAGATTCCGAGCCACTAAGTGACAAGGCCACATTACGCCACAAAATATATGCAATCACTTCAAGAAGAAGGGGTGTCCAACATCAAAGCGATATCCCAGAGGGTTTATGGGCTCAGCCTCACGTTCCGCCAACTTTACCAACGAGGCAAGACTTGGTGGTAGCCACTGGTTTGAAGGCTCGGTGGGTCTCAGAATCATTCTTGACTTGCTGTCCAGAACAAAAGTAATGTTGTTGTCACAAAATGAACTCTGGAAATGCATACCATAAGCAGTGAAATTACTGACAAACCTGTTGTAATTTTTTCCCCAGTGGCACAACAGCCGCTAGTGGGCCAGGACCTCCTCATTGTCGAGGCTTTACGATCACACTCAGACACACCACACTCGGTAGGACTCCTCTGGACGAGTGATCAGCCCCATACATAGACCTCTACCTGACAACACTCACAAGAGACAGATATTCATGCCCCCCCCGGTGGGATTCGAACCCGCAATCCCAGCAACCGAACGGCCGCAGACCCACGCCTTAGACCGCGCGGCCACCAGGATGGGCACTGATCCATTTGTACCAGACGAAATCTAAAAACAAGTATACAGAAGACGACTCTGTCGTTACGTAGTAATAAGAATTGTTAGTAGTTACAAATTGGATCCTACGATCGCAGCAGTAAACGGACATAAACAGTAACTATATTTCAGTCGGTAGAACAGTCGTCGCCACATTTTAAGGAAAGTTACACAGCGTGCATTTTCAGTAAAATTCTGATGGCAGACATCCTTCAAGGGCTGCAACGTATAATCTTGGATAAATGAACGGATTGTCTGTGGAAGCTGCAGCTATAGTTGGGAACTGTGAAGTCTGAGGGGGCTTTGTATTAGTACAGTATTGTTACGGCATGTCACGTGACCCCAGAAAGTCAGATGGCCACCATAGTGTTACAGAGTCGATATGCATCCAGCGACAGGGACAGGATCAGGCCTGGGTCAGGGCAAGCAGTGGGCGGCCAGTAACAAGTGCCGTGTCCCGTCAGATTACAGAGGGCAGGCAGTGGGCGGCCAGTAACAAGTTCCGTGTCCCGTCAGATTACAGACGGCAGGCACGGTTACAGGGGCAGATCAGTGGATTTAGTGCTCGCTGTGCTTGTTTATTCACCAATTCCAGTGGCCGCGCGGTCTAAGGCGTGGGTCTGCGGCCGAGCGCTTGCTGGGATTGTGGGTTCGAATCCCGCCCGGGGCATGGATGTGTCTCTGGTGAGTGTTGTGTGTTGTCGGGTAGAGGTCTCTGTGTTGGGCTGATCACTCGTCCAGAGGAGTCCTACCGAGTGTGCTGTGTCTGAGTGTAATCGTGAAGCCTCGATAATGAGGAGGCCCTGGCCCACTGGGGGCTGTTGGGCCACTGGAAGAAGAAGAAGAAGAAGAAGAAGAAGATACTTGTTTATTCAATCGTTTCTTCTCCCTTTAAATTAGCCTGAGGTCTCACTTCTCTCTTTCTTCTTTCATTTCATTGTTTCCTCTCTTCTTTGTTTCTCTGTTTCTGTTTATTTCCAGATTTCTCAATTCTTCTGTTTGTTTCCCTTTCTTTCCTTTCCTACTTTTCGCTTCCTCTTCTATGTCCCATTCGCTTTACTTTCTCCTATTCCCTTCTTTCGTGCTTCCTTTTTTTCCTTTACATAGCCAGTTGCGAAGATGGGTAATGAATCCATGTAACACAGCCCTACTTAAAAAGCTGACAGTCGCTCAGCTGGTAAATACATGCCCCCAATCTTCAATGCAAACGGACGATTCATTCCTGTGTTCACAACAACCCATAATCCATATTCCCACACGCTACTTACATACGATGTTTCAATATTATCATTCCATCTACATCTTGGTCTTACAAGTTGTTCCTTTGCTCAAGATAGCCCAACTACATTTTGCACGTAATGAAACTTTATAAATGAAATACGCACACATATCCAGGTTACGGTTTGCGGATGGCTGGTGACCACTCCACGTAAAAAAACACGCGCAATCAAAGTCTTCACATAAACTTGCCGGACACATTATCATGTCCGGATCCCGCAAGAAACAGAAGAAAGGACTCGGCATAATGGATAAAACGTTGAGGCAATCAAGAATGTCAAGGGTTTTAACACAAAGGAAATAGAAACATAACCAGACCACGTAGAAAATGGAAATGACGCCAAAAACTAATGCTTATACCTCGCTAGATAAATTTTAAGATCAGACCTCTCCATTGGTGTTAATATATCACAGGTATATGTATCAAATAAGTAACACACAACACCAGTTTTTATCAATGTATTCACTGCTACATGTTTCGACTCTCATTACAAGCCATCATCAGGCCTTTTATAAACGCTGATACAGGAAACATTATATAGGATATAGTGCATCAGGATGGTGATAAAAAATACATTATAAATACATAAAACCGTTTAAATGTACATCAAATATGAAGAATCGTCAGCCGTGGCATGCCCGCGTGTAGACAAATAAAGCAGTCCCATTACAGGCCTGGACAGGCCCTGAGGGTTCCAGGAGGTTGAGACTCCCAGATTTCTAGACAGTCGGCACATGAAGGTGGTAAGGTTGTCAGCCCTACGCACCGGCCGCCAGGAAATATTCCTGGTACTCATTTGTGTTAGAGGCTGAGTCGACCCCACGGCCATAGTGCGGCCGGAAGGATTATGACAATGAAAAAATCCACTGACACCATGGGGAATCGAACCCGCGACCTTCCGGTTTGTAGCACAGTGCCTCAACCAACTGCGCCACCGCGTGCAGATAAATACATAACGTAAATACGAAGGTTAAAACACTAAAAGTTAGTAAGTTAATAAAGTACTGGGATATAAAATACAGGTAGCTATATACTGGTTGGGAATACGCAGTGAACAGCGGTAGGCAGACGGGACACTCCGGTTCTTTGTAACGTCCTTATAACAGGAAAAACTTACTGCAGTTCATCCTGACATTTGTACTTGTTCTGCAAAATATTCCACTCAGTGTCATGTGGGCGGCTCTAAAATTTCTCTTTCATTTCTACTAGACCCACATGTCCGAATTCTTTCCACAGAATTTCAAAGAATACCAATGAAGGGCACTCCACTTCGCTACGTACTCCATTCTCACGTTAATTGGATCCGGTAACGTACTGGCAACTACTGCACTGCCACACGCACACACACGCGCGCGCGCGCACGCACACACACACAGTACATATTTATATCTTACTAACTTGCCATCTTCTAGTCGTTTAACCTTCATATTTACGTTAGATATTTATCTACACGCCGACATTCCACGGCTGACGATTCTTCGTATTTCATATATATTTAAACGGTTTTATATATTTACAATGTATTTTTAATGTGAAAGGGGAACCCATCATCTTATACAGTATATAATTTTCCCCGTATCAACGTTAGAAAAGGCGTGATTATGGCTTTTAATTAGAGTCGAAACATGTAGCAGTGCATACATTGATAAAAACTGGTGTTGTGTGTTACTGATTTGATTCACATATCTCTTCTTATGTAAAGTCTTAACCCTACAAAGCCCACTGGTTACTGTATGTACCACCAGGTTTAACATTAAACAATTCTACGTTCTGCCCACACAGTGTGTTTATGTGTTTTGTGTGGATCTCAGAACAAACAGCGATTATTTCCCTATACAGCATTAACTGACTGGTTTTTATAACCGAGACGGTGTTTACTGCGCGGTACGGACTGAATCTTTATGCACATAATTCTACGTTCTACCCACACAGTGTATTTATGTGTTTTGTGTGGATCTCAGAACAAACAGCGATTATTTCCCTATATAGCATTAACTGACTGGTTTTATAATGTAGATAAACTGTGTTCTCTGTGACGTATAAACAAAAAATTTATGTAGGCGCAAACGAATTACTATCTTCTGACAAAGAAGGACGTTCTCAGACAGTTACATTTTGTCATGACCCGGATCGCGTCGCGTATGGGCCATAATGGTCAATGAGGTCAGCGGACATATCGCGGTTTGGACACCTTTTTGTTACAATATACACTGCTTCCGGCGGCACCGCGATATCTGGAAGGGATGCGAACTCGTGACCAGGCGTACTTGACCCCTATACTGTACACCACCCCTGCAAATTTGTGATATAAAAACAGCGCACTGTGTCTACACAGCACAGTATCTGCACACAGACAAGCACTACCACACCTCGACATGTACAAGCTGGTGAGTACTTCCATACTCTCTGCTGTAACATTACTTTCAAATTCACGCTGAGTAGCGTACAATTACGACAAACTTCTTCCTGTGCTTACTCAGGCACCATGCCTATGAAAGTGTAAAGGGAAATCAAGGTACAATCCCACGGATTCTTAAATTCGCCGTATAAGACGTAAAGTTATCCCAATCGACAACAGGAAGATGTACAGAGGGCGTAGACCTCTGGCTCCACTCATATTTAACCCTTTAAAGACGAAGCGTGTCTGTTTGATATAAGGACTCAGTGCGTACCGCGCTGTAAACACTCTCCACCTCGGCTATAAAAACCAGTCTCTTAATGTTTTATAAGGCAAAAGTTGCTGTTTGTTCTGAGATCCGTACAAAACACATAAACGCAATGTGGGCACCACGTAGAATTTTTTAATGTTAAACCTGGCGGTACGTAAAGTTACCGCTAGGCTTTAAAAGGTTAACTTCGGTATTAGTTGGAGTCGAGTTAATGTCCTGCCCCGACTGCTTTACTCCCGGAAAAGAAATCCTGTACCCATTGCAAAGGACGCTTCGTGGGCCCCAGGGCCGGTTTGGACGTTTTGGAGAAGAGAAAATTCTCTCTACCCTGCTGGGTTTCGAACAACGGATCGTCAGCCCGTAGCGCGCCGCTATACCGAGCGAGCTATCGCGGCTCCAACTTTCTTGTTTCAAAATTCGTGTATGCGTTTTGTGTCTTTTCGTATCAGGAGTCAAAGTGCTAGTGCAATGCAAGTGTAGTTTCATGTTGCATGAAAACTAATTGCTTGAAATCAAGTTTTCTCGTTGTGCGCTCCGTCTTGAGCTACAAAATGCAACCCCAAGTTATCAGGCACCTGCAGAATAACCTGTTTAAAAAATAACACTTCTGTGTTCTTACTGGCACTGATAATAGTAACTCTGTCGATCCGTGATTTCAGGCTTCCACCGCGATGTTGATGAGATCTGCGCTCTTCTGGGGTGTTATGCAGCGTCGAGTGGCTATACTTTACGGACGTTTCGGGACAACCTATCGGTCACTTCTTGAACCTTGAAGATGGGACCGATACGTTGTCCCGAAACGTCGGTAAAGGATTACCACTCTACGCTGTGTACCATCCCAGAAGAGCGCAAATCTCAAGTGGGTTAATATCCGCCAAATACGATGAACAAATTAACTAATTAACCTTTTAAAGCCTAGCGGTAACTTTACATACCGCCAGGTTTAACATTAAAAAATTCTACGTGTTGCCCACATTGCGTTTATGTGTTTTGTACGGATCTCAGAACAAACAGCAACTTTTGCCTTATAAAACATTAAGAGACTGGTTTTTATAACCGAAGTGGAGAGTGTTTACAGCGCGGTACGCACTGAGTCCTTATATAAAACAGATACGCTTCGTCTTTAAAGGGTTAATTGTACATACAAAAAAGGTACGCCAATTTCCCATATACCAGACCTTGTCTCTTTTCTTTTGTACAGGTTCTTCTGCCTCTCTTCTTCGCCGCCGCATCGGCTGGCTACCTCGCCGCTCCCGCTGTCGCTACATATGCTGCCGCCCCCGCCGTTGCGACATACGCTGCCGCCCCTGCAGTCGCAGCCGCCCCCGTAGCTTATGCCGCCCCTGCAGTCGCCGCCCCCCTTGCCACCTCATACGCTAACACATACAAGGTCTCCGTCAGGACTCCAGTTGTAGCTGCTGCAGCCCCTGTGGCTTATGCTGCTCCCGCTGCCATTGCCGCCCCCGCTGTGGTCAAGGCTCCAGTTGTGGCTGCTGCCGCCCCTCTGGCTTACGCTTCCTCCGCTGTCGCCGCCCCCCTGGCTTACGGTGCCACCACTCTGCTCCACTAAGTCGAAAGCCCCACTATTTATTTCAACTTGTGACGATAGGAAAAGAAATATTTAAATAAACAATCTGTAATTTTACTGTAACTTTTCTTACTTCACGAAAACCCCTCTTCCACTCTGCGTGCGGGCCCCTCTGGGGCCCATCCAGCCACGTGTACAACGGATACCCAGGCTCTGCAAGTGCAAAGCGGCCGGAACATTTCCTTGACCACCATTCCTATCTGGCGCCGAGGTTAAACATAAGTACAGCAATAAATGTACTAGCCCTCTGTGCCTCCTATGGCATGTTACGGGGTGACCTTTACCTTTACATCACCTCTTCCATACGACACGGTGACATCGCTCTCCAGTCGGTAGCGCTCTTGCTTCGTATACAGGAGGTCACGCGTTGACATTTCGGCGGAGAAGACGGTTATTCTTGCTGAAAAGTTTCGTGGTTTTCCTCACGCTCTCCCGCTTACGCAACGACCTATTTCTCTCATATACTTTCCAATCAATTATCCACTGATGATTCTACCATTCGACACTATGTAATCTGAGCTACTAACAGCGTCATTAAATGACAAACAAATAAATGAATAAATAAATAAATAAATAAACTCCTATGTAACTTCACCTGTATTCGATGGACACTTGCTTCGAATCTTCACCAGACCACTGCCTAACCTGCCTTAGTTTCGTGATCTTCCTCAGTTCCTCCCAACCCAGTGAAACTGTTCTGAAATTGCCCACGAGTGGTTCCTCTTATATTTTTCTACGTACACTTATCTACATCCCCTGCACCGGGGGGGGGGGGGTGTGCGTCTATAAATCAGTTTTTGGGAGAAAATATGATATGATAAATTTGACATAAGCACTTCGAGGTTTGGACTTCATCTAAATTATGTTTTGCAAAACTCACGCTTGCTGGACAACTTTTTGTGAAAGACTGTACAAAAATCGGAGAAATGGTACAGTCACTGACGCGAGGTCAAAAACAGCCAGGCGGACGAATGTGATCTCAATACAAGGCTCTTTTTTAATCGAAAAAAAAAGTCTAAGAATTCAGCCCCTGCCTCACAGAGAACACAGTCCGCCTGCATTACAAAGTCCCACCAATTAATGTTGTTTAGGAAGATAATCATTGTTTATTGTACGAATAACACGGTATATATAACCGAAATACACTGTTTGCGGGAAAAGCCAAGGGTCCGTGTCTTAATCGGGTGGTATATATACTAACCACTGTGCCTGAAAGGGCGAAGATAAAACAACTAAAACTCTGTGACATCTCCCCCATTTAACACACTGTATACTATCCTACTGCGTCACTAACATTCAGGTCTACCGCCCCCCCCCCCCCAGTCACAGTTGGTTGAGGCACTGCGCTACAAACCGAATGGTCGCGGTTTCGATTCCCGATGGTGTCATTGACATAATCATTTCTGTCGACTCAGCCTCTAACAGAAATTGGTACCAGGAATATTTCCTGGGGGGTAAAGGCGGCCGGTGCGTATGGCTGACAACTTTCATGTGCCGATTGTCTATAAATCTGGGAGCCTCAACCTGCTGGAACCCTCAGGGCCTGTCCAGGCCTGTAATGGGACTGCTTCAGCACACTCCAGGCCGCCTGTGGCACCTGCGCATTTCCTTTCAATGTCTCTTTCACATTAAAAAACATGTTTGAATTGCATTGCCTCGTATTTGGTTGTGGAATTATCCTTGCCAAACCGTGGGTGGACACAGATAAGAACGGGAACGCAAGCTACATAACGCGAGATATCACTGATGTGTGCTTGAACCCTTTCCATCGTCACTGATTGTACAATACACGACGTTTCGAAAGCAGACTTCTTTCGTCGTCAGGTGAAATACAATCTTAAGAACAAGGAACAATATAAAATAACGGAATCCTACCGATTTATATGTGACAGACAAAATAATGCAAACCACTCAATATAAAGTATACAAAACTCATTCAACAAATTATACTAAAATTAAATGAACTGTCCCTTATTATAAATTAAAATTACAGGACCTGAAAAATTTACTGAAAAACAATTTATTTTGTTGCTTAGTCAGGTCCTGTGATTTTGACCTTTTAAATCCTAGCGGTAACTTTACATACTACCAGGTTCAACATTCAATAATTCTCCATAGTGCTAAAATCGCGTTTATGTGTTTTGTACGGATCTCAGAACAAACAGCAACTTTTGCCTTATAAAACATTAAGAGATTGGTTTTTATAACCGAGGTGGAGAGTGTTTACAGCGCGGTACACACTGAGTCCTCACATAAAACAAATACGCTGCGTCTTTA
This sequence comes from Coptotermes formosanus, assembly GCA_013340265.1. Lineage (NCBI taxonomy): Eukaryota > Metazoa > Arthropoda > Insecta > Blattodea > Rhinotermitidae > Coptotermes > Coptotermes formosanus. The sequence goes on along the minus strand of BLKM01000799.1, from coordinate 1,241,593 downwards.
AAGGGTTAATTTTTAACAAGAGACACTTTGCTTCATTGTATTTCAATTTGTAGAACGAGTTTTGTGTACACTGTGTTTACATTTACAGGTTTGCATTATTTTGTCTGTCACATACAAATTTGTAAGTTTTTGGCTACTTTACTTTGCCAACTTGTTCTTAAGATAGTAGTTCACCTGAAGACGAAACCAGTCTGCTTTCGAAACGTCGTGTTTGTATGATGTGACGATGGAACAACTGCAAATACACATCTGCGATATTTCGCGTGTTACACCGTTGACTGACACACATATATACACAGTACGTATACGTACAAGAACAGACAGGAAATATTGCAGATCTGCGAGGCAGATTGTGTTGACAGGTGTTGGCTGTATCCGTAGGTACACAGAGAGACAGACATACAGACAGACAGCAGGCTATATGGCCGTATGAACAGCCCGATAACATGCACAATACACAGAAATGTTTTGTGTGAGTTTACACATCGAATCGCGGTACTAGTTAGTGGATAGGCACGTTTAACTGGCCTGGTTCCACAAATTCCCCGCTTCACAGACTGACGATGGACCAGGCACTGCGTTCTGTGAATCATAAGCAGGGGGCGCGGTTAGTTAAGTAGCCAACAGGATTTCTGGGCACATAAAAATGCACTCAAAGTACACTTTATATTACTCAAACCGTACACTGACTTAAGTACAGAATTTCGCAAACCAATACATGCACACTTTATTATGCACTAAAATGTTCAAACTGCACTCCTACATGTTTCGAACCGTTAACTGGTTCATCTTCAGGGGGAGTCACAATTTCACATAATATATAATTATACACAACTGGTGTCCTTTAAAACAACTGTTAACAAGTCTTGTGACCATACTGTTGGCCGTATGTGTGATCTGTGAAATTGTGACTCTCCTCGAAGATGAACCAATTAACGGTTCGAAACATGTAGTAGTGTACTTTGAACATTTTAGTGCATAATAATGTGTGCATGTGGTTGGTTTGTGAAATTCTATACACTAGAAGTTTCTGAGATTCATGCATTTGAAGAGGAAAAGTAACGTTTTAAAATACATTAAACATATATATATATATAATGACACCAAAAATGAACACAAGTTTATGAAATTTCTCCATATACGCAATGAACTCCTACATGTTTCGGCCAATCGTGTGGTCATCTTCAGGGCTGTAAAGCATAAAAGTTGTATTTTACATCCCTGAAGATAACCACATGGTTGGCCGAAACATGTAGGAATTCACTGTGTATACAAACTAATTTTAATATACTTGTGTGCATTTGTTGGTACCATTACTGCACACATTTGAGTAACGCACGGATTACGGATCCTATAATGCTGAGTTAAGTGCTCGAGAATACGGTGCTGTGGATAATGCTTGGAGACAAGAGGAAAGACGTCACAGGAGAATGGAGAAAATTCTATAATAAGGAGCTTCTTGAATTTTACTGTTCAAAAATATCATTAGATTGATCAGATCAAGGAATATGTGATGGGCGGGGCATATAGCATACTTGGGGATATGAAAAATGTACATAAACTTCCAGTCCGAAATCTCAAGTGAAAGAGACACACTGGGGAGAACTAGTCCTAGGTGGAATGATACTACTGAAGTGTCTTGACGACACTGGGGGGTGAAAGCATGGCCTGGAATCAGGTGACTCAGTATTTTGATATAGTGTCGTCAAACAATCCAACAGAAGAATAATGCACAGTGTTTTGCAGGGAAGCAGCCACTTGCAATATGAAATTATACGCAGGAGAACATCAGGTGATGAGACGGGAAACTGGATGGAATTGCCTCAGTGTTGCGTCCAGTGGAGGCCGTTGTTAGGAGCTGCGCCGGACATGCAGAAACTTTTAACAGAACCTGCATCGAATTCAAGGCTTTCCTTTCGTGATGCTAACATACAATTATTCCGCCAGATGGCAGGAGAGTATCGGGCACGTCATAGATGTCCTACGCCGACATCTGCCGCCAGAACGATGAATTAGAATGGTAACTTCACATTGTTCCAGAAGTTTGCAACGAAAACCTGTGGCACAAAGCACGACAGCAGTAAACCAGTCGTCAAATACGTACCGCATATGACGACTGCTACTATTGAAGTCTGGGATGTGACTCCATCCAATCTGGTGTATGAAGTCTGACGTCTTGGCAGTGAATCATGACTCAGGTCGTATTCCTCTGCGTTACGGCATCACGTAGAAGAGTGCTGACAAACTTTTCGGAGAAACCTGTTGCTTCCTTCTTCAGGGTGCAAGATAAACGCAGTATGTTCCTTCGAAACACTGATAATCGCCAGTCATAAACCAGAAGACCACGATCAAAACCCGTCTCAAGACGTTTAGGCAGACACTATACCGCAAGTTCTTTGGTCGCTTGCGAGGGGTGCCAGACAATCGTGGATCTCAGGTCCGAATCATAAATGTCCTCTCTCAAATTTACCGCCATGTAGAGAGACTGGGTTGCTATTGTAATTACGAAGTACAGAAAACAGATCTGCGCTTTTTTGGGATTCTACGCAGCGTAGAATGGCAAATCCGTACCGACGTTTCGGGACAACTTGACCCGTGAAGATGGGACCTATAGGTTGCCCCGAAACGTCGGTACAGAATTACCATTATACACCGTGTAAAATTCCAAAAGAGCGCTGATCTCATTTATATGGCGGCGGAAGCCTGAAATGATGCACAGTACAGAAACATTTGTATTTATTGTATTCAATATTTCTATCACCTTCGTATGATCACAGTCCCTGGCAACTGTCAAGACCCAGGGGATATCGGACATTGTTCTCGGGGTAGAGGTAAAGGTGGAGTTGTACCTCCACTTCACCTTTCAAATTCTAGCAGTAACTTTACGTACCGCCAGGTTTAACATACACAAATCCTACGTTCTGCCCACACAGTGTATTTATGTGTTTCGTGTGGATCTCAGAACAAACAGCGATTATTTCCCTATACAGCATTAACTGACCGGTTTTTATAACCGAGACGGACTGTGTTTACCGCGCGGTACGAGCTGAATCTTTATGCATATAATTCTACGTTCTGCCCACACAGTGTATTTATGTGCTTTTTTTGTACGGATCTCAGAACAAACAGCAACTTTTGCCTTACACAACATTAAGAGATTAGTTCTTAAAACCGAAGTAGAGAGTGTTTACAGCGCGGTACGCACTGATTCCTTACATAAAACAGACACGCTTCATCTTTAAAGGGTTAATTACGCACCACGTCATGGATACCTACAGGGGAAAACAGGCATAGCTTGCCACTAGATGGGGCTCTGCTGTCAGCTCCACGCTCCCACTGCGTTATTCTACGAGCGAGGCCCATGCAGCCGCTGGGTACGAGGCTGTGTGGGCCCCAGTAAAATGGTGTGAACGCTGGGGACAGCATAATCTCTGCCACACTGGGGAATCAGTCCTTGATTTCCTTGCCGCCCACCCACAGCTAATTTATTATGCCGAATCAGCTATACCAGCACTTCAGCCACAGGGTAAACCTACACAAATTGTGGGATACGCCGTCTGTTCGTGACAGCATAATTACATTCTAGGCGTAACTGAAGCGTGGCGCGAATTAAGCAAGCATTCATGGCTATGGTAACAAAACTACTACTGTAAGGTTCAAAATAGAAGGCGGGTAGGTGACGATATGAAGTGCAATGTTGCCACATTGTACACTTGAATTTAAAAGCCCTCAGACCTCATCTGCGTGGAAGAGTATCGTTCTGACTGGTTGTCTTTAACTCTCTCTCTCTCTCTGTTTACGTATTTTTTAATTGCCTGAAGATGGCTTTTCACAAAAGCCGAAACATGTAGCTACCAATAGAACTGACACAAATGCAGTTGTGACTGATGGTCTGTACTTCCTTCCTGATGTTCTTGTCTTCAGATCGACATCAGTGCATTCGACCGCTTGTCCTTCTGAATAGAGTAGTATGAAATTTAAGATATTAGAAAGGTGTGAAGCAGTATCTTTAGACAGGGAATTTTGATATGTTAAAATGCAAAATTTTTACAGATATGGGCGGCCTGAAATTCATCCAAATGGTATTTAAAAGTTGTATGCATCGCCAAGAAAACACGCTGCCTCCATTACACAGACCGCTGTTTAATAATGTTAAGGATATAGTCACTTTTGATTGCGACAACCATAAGAAACGTAATTAAAAAGTGTGGGCAAAGAAAAAGACTTTCTGGATGTTAAATAAATGTGCTGCAAAAAATTAAAGAGTTTTCTTTGTTAACATTATCAGACAAAACAAGGCGTAACAAAGGCGCTGTCACGCCTAAGACAGTTTAATTTAGGAAATTCCTGATACATGACCGCTACATTATGATGACGTCGCCAGGAGGCACTTTGGTGTGGAAGATGCCGAGGGTGAAGAATCGACAAGGTCAACAAGACCCCCGTCATTAGACCCGCTTGAAGCCACGCCCGGCGCCGGACATTCCGCTATAAATTCAGTGCAAACACTTTGGGGTCCACACTTTGCACATCGCAGCACAGACCTCAAAATGTTCAAGTTGGTGAGTAACCATATCACTAACACCGTTGTAAGCAAACGTACATCGGTTTTTAAAACAAAATCTAAATACAGATTAAAAAATGGAGTAAAAGAATAGCAAAAATAGCCATCACTCGACATATTTGGCCTTTAAATTCAAATATAGAATTTAAATAATGGGGTAAAAATCTAAATCATACGTAGATAGAGACGTGATTGTTAACAATTAATTAGCAGCTAAGTTCTAAAATTTTTTTTACATATAAAAAATTGTTAAATCCAAAATTTTAAAATTATAATATTTTGGTTACGCAACGTACTTGTCATATTAATTGCCACGCCTAGGTTACAAAATCCGATTGTAACGTACATTGTATATTTTATACGTATTACATTTGGTGAGCACCTCGCACAACGTTTTACACTTTTACCTTGGATTTTAGGTTTTTGTACTGTACACCTAACGATGATAGAATGATCAAAATATGTAGTGCGTAAATAATTATCAAATACACGGTGCGTCAAACGGAACGCACGATGTCTTTTGTTTAAGCAAACGTGTTAGAATTTCGAGGTTCGAAATTCTCAAAGCAGTGAAGCTGAAGATTCAGGGCCTCTTGGATGTGACGCTGTGTCATTGGGAGAGTGGTTCGGAAGGGAGCCAGTGCCTTCACCTTCAGTGTCAAGACTTATTCTTACTTCTGCCGTCGGGACCACCCACCCAAAGACACAGCCCCACATCCCAGAAAGACTTGAATCCTCAACCACGTCACGTCTTCACAGTAACATCGCTCCAACTGTCTGTCTTAAGGCGGAAAATGTTTCCATGTGGGTATGTAATAATACTGCTATAACATTTTAAAGCATAGCAACATCGAGTCCTTTCATTCTAATTACAGCTTGTTATGGGCTCAGTCAGTATACTGATTAACCTAACCGCCTGGGAAACAGAACAGTTTTCGATTGTCGTCATAGGCAGACGCTAGTCTTCTTGGTCCACAGCATGCCGACCGCCTCTGGGGCCCACGCAGGTTGTTATTAGATATGGCGGAGGGTGTTTTCCCCCGGTACAAAAGCGGTCGAAGCGTGAAACTGAAACATTCAATCCCCTTAGCGTCCACTTGAGGAATATGTGGAGTTTAAAATTAAAATTTAATACATAGCCTGCATTTCCTATTTCTCCGACGCGTGATACATATCTCTCCAACCCCCTGTCACTTCCTTCTGCCCTCTCATGTCCACACACCTTCCTCGGTGCCCTGTCCCCTAACGCTATCAGTCTGTGTTCTTCTGTTAAGGTAAAATACAGAATTTTTAACCTTTACGAACCGATTAACTAATTTCATGCAGCCAAGTTCTTCTTGAGAGATTCATAGCTGCTAGTCTAGTCAAAAATTTCCCTACCGTTTGGCCAACTGTATCCTTGCGTGTGTGGTCGTATAGTTTGGCAGAAAGTAAGCAATAAACTCAGAGAAACTTCTGCCTCCATCAGAGTAACCAGTCCTCACTGTACAAAACAAACATCGTGTGGGCTCAGTACTATGCACTCCATTACAGTACGCCTGTTACGGTATACAGCCCTCCTTACGCAGCGAGCTCCCTGTAAAGCAATACTGATCACTGCAGAGCGGGCCGCATTGTCGGTCACCGTGCAGCAATGACGTCGTCCGCTGTATGGCGCGCAGTCCCGCCTTAAAGAAACACCCTGTATATGTTATTTTTTGTTACAGGTGGTGTTGCTCGGCCTTCTAGCAGTAGCTGCTGCCCGACCAGGCCTTCTTCACGGTGGCATTGCCGCCCCAGCTGTGGCAGCTTATGCCGCCCCTGCTGTAACTGCATATGCCGCCCCTGCTGTAACTGCATATGCCGCCCCCGCTGTAACTGCGTATGCCGCCCCCGTAGCCACCGCCGTTACTAAGACCGTCCACTACGCCTCCACCCCAGTGGTCACAGGATACACCTCTCAGGTAAAGTTACGAACCTTCTCGAAAGGGCAGGTTGATGGAAAAAATCTGAAAGCACTTTTCCAAAAAATCTGAAAGCACTTTTCCAAAAAATCTGAAAGCACTTTTCCATCAAATGCCTCTCGATATCCGAAAGAAAACTTCTTTCCGTGTTTCAGGCTACCGCCGCGATGTTGATGACATCTGCGTTCTTCTGGCATATTACGCAACGTAGGATGGTAATCCTTTACCGACGTTTCGGCACAACGTATCGGTCCCATTTCAAGGGTCAAGAAGTCAAAGTCTTGGAAGTCTTTACCCTTGTCCCGAAACGTCGATAAAGGATTAGCCACTCGACACTGCCTAATATCGCACAAGAGCACAGACCTCGAGAACCGCTTTGTTTAAAAGTTCTAATCACACGCTCGTCCTTCTAACAAAAAAATTAGAATAAAGACGTTAATATAGTATAGTTGGAATGATACTGACAGATGAAAACCGAAATACTGGGAGAAACACCTGTGCCAGTGCCACTTTACCACAAATCGCATATAGACTGGCCCGAGATCAAACCCAAGTCTCTGCGCAGATTCATGGAATTCGTCTGATTAACACATAACAAGGTCAGTTCCTACCTCACAGAGAACATCCGTCTGTATTACAAAGACTAACCGGTTAATGCTGTATAGGGAAATAATAGCTGTTTGTTCTGAGATAACACAAAACACATAAATACACTGTGTGGGCAGAACGTAGAATTGTTGAATTTTAAACCAACTGATGCATGTAGTTACCACTGGGCTTTACGGCTGTGATGTAGGCAAGAAGGGCGTAACAAACAACAGTCAAAAAGTGTAGTCAATCCGTACTCAGAAACACAGCACACTATACTGTCTGCAGTCCAAGGCACCACAATTACAAATGTACGGTAAGGAATAATTACCAATAACGATTCGTTGAAGCGACAAGAGCTGAAACAAGGCCTGTATACAGCAGTGTGCCTACTGTACGCCTACTGGTTGCTATTAAACATGTTGTATTGCTTAATTACACACATTTGGTTATGGGATTTGCTTACTGCCGTTAAGCAATTTAACGTAAAGCATAACCTAAACCTTCAGTAATGATCCATAACGTTTTTGGCGTAATTAAAATGAGACGTCACAAAATCTCTCCTACTGGCTTCGTCACGTCTGTCTGTCTGTCTGTCTGTCTGTCTGTCTCTTTTTCCGCATGTCACTGTCGAAAGGCTAAACGGACTCACACACTTTACATGCAGAACTACACACGTGTCTGTGAACATTTCAAGTGTCCAGAAAATAATATTTAACAAAGACAAATCGGTTTCGCACACAAGTTGTAGGGAATGAGCAGACAAATATTTTATGCAGAATGCAATTTTCTCTAACGTGTTACGGTTTTCGACGCAATGAACCCTTTAAAGCCCAGTGGTTACTGTACGTACGGCCAGGTTTAACACTCACAAATTCTACGTTCTGCCCACACAGTGTGTTTATGTGTTTTGTGTGGATCTCAGAACAAACAGCGATTATTTCCCTATACAGCATTAACTGACTGGTTTTTATAACCGAGACGGAATGTGTTTACTGCGCGGTACGAGCAGAAAATTTATATATACTTCGCATTAAAGTGTTAAAAGCAAGATAACTTGCCACAGTAACCACGCTGTGTGCATTTCTAACATCAGTAACGAATTCTGGGGCTTCACACACCAAATTCCTTATCTGTGTCATTCGTGCTCATTACAGGTAATTAAGCCCTCTCTGGGCGCCCTCGCCACGCCACTGCAGACAGTGTCTCAGGTGCCAGTTGCTGCCCCCGCCCGCACTGTGGCTACAGTTGTGCCGCACGCTGAAGTACGTCAAGTTGCCGTAGCCACACCTGCAGTTGCCACGTATGCCGCCCCAGCAATCGCTGCACCCGCAGTTGCGGCCCCCGCAATTGCAGCCCCCGCTATTGCCGACCCTGCTTGGATTGAATAAAATGTGTTACCTTTCCCAGTGCCTTAAAAGGCTAAGCTATTCATTTTAATGACATGAACATCTTCTGTATTTGGTTGGTTTTAAATCCAGTACAAATTACTCATTGGTTTTTCGTAAAATATTTATGGACAAGAAACAGTTCTTTCATTATGTACTCACGCATATAATGAACTGAAATAAATTCTACTGTGTTATTCCTTTTGTGTTATTTACATAATTACCTAACACTATACCTTCCTCCAAAACTTCTTACACACACTTTTCTTTAAAGATCTCACATGCGTAAAACCATATAAGAACACTCGAATCAAAAAGGTTTAAAACTTACACCCAAAAACCCTAATGTCTGCTTTACAAAGATTATAATGCACGGACATAAGAGTATGAATATACTGTCTGTGGGATATGACGACATGTAGTCAGGTACAAGTTTTTAGACGTTTCGGACGATCCTCCATCTGACAGGTATCCTCCAAAACGTCGGTAAATTTCTATTAGACTACACGGCGTCAGATACCAGAATACGGCAATCTATACTGTTATCGTGGTTTTCTGGTAGACAGTTACCAATGTTTCGAATAAACATACTGCCTCCGTGTTCAGGGTACACCTATTGCCCTCCGTGACCCGTCTAAACCCCACAAGCCACGTTGCAAATTCCACTCATTTACATCCTGATGACGAAGGTAGTATAATCCCCGAAACACTGGCATCACGCCACCAGACTACACGGCGTCACACTCCAGAAGACCAGATATAAAAACCTAGACAACTGTCAAGCGAAATATGCAGTCCATTGTAGGTAAAGTTGCTCCTGTACACGCCATTAAGGCATAGGGGGAGAGCAGAGGTATAGATCCACTCATTCTTAACCTCTGCTTTAAATGGTAAGTGGGTAACTTTACGTTTCGGCTGTTTTACCCCCAGGAAAAACTCCGGTACTCATTAAACAGGACGCCGGGTGTACCCCAGAGACTCTCTGGGCCTTTTGGAGAAGAGAGAAAGTCTCTTGCAACTAACGGGATTACCGTCGAACCCGTAGCCTAGTCTGTGTATCGACTGAGCCCCCGTGGCCCACCCAGTCCTAGCTAACATGATGCAACATCTGCTTATGTAGAGATCTGCAGGTTTGGAGCTAGATCAGCAGCTGTTTCTTGTTATTGTATCACATGTGATAAGTTCCGGGACAGACGCACGATGCGACCTTGATGCCCCCTTTGGGGACAGAGTGAACCACGCCCGCTTTTTATACTTTTTATCGAACGAGCCTGAAAAAGGTACCGCGTGATTGGTCGTGGCAAGAATGTTAATTGAGCTACCTATGAATGTATGTAACAAATTGGAGATATATTCGTTCAAACGACGCTTTTGGCTGCAAAAATTGAAGACAAAGCTGCGTCAAGCATTAACAATATCCCGTGTAAGCCTTAATAATGGTCAGTCTATGGTCTAAACCTGGAGTCTTCAAGCTTTACTTGCTCAAGGGCCACATTTTAATGGCAGAAAGATTCGCGGGCCGCATTCACGTTTTACAAAGTAAAGTTTGCATATTATTGCAGGACAGGCGCACTGATATTTCCCTACATAAACATACATACGATAGTTTTGTTATTTTACTTATCTATGCTTTACAATCTATTTTTAATATTATTTACTTACTACTCATCACCAAATATTATTCGGGTAATCAAATCGAGAAGAATGGGATGGGCAGGGCATGTAGCACGTAGGGGGAAAAGAGAGGTGTATACAGGATTTTGGTGGGGAGACCTGAGGGAAGGCGACCACTCGGGAGACCCAGGCGTAGATGGGAGGATAATATTAAAATGGATCTTCAAGTAGTGGGATGGGGCATGAACTGGATTCAGCTGGCTCATGATAGGGACAGGTGGCGGGCTGTTTTGAATGCGGTAATGAACCTCCGGGTTCCATAAAATGCGGGGAATTTCTTGACTAGCTGAGAAACTGTTAGCTTCTCAAGAAGGCCTGTGCTCCATGGAGTTAGTTAGTTAGTTAGTCAGTCAGTCAGTCAGTCAGTCAGTCATTATTTACTTACTCCCCCTACCCTGCAAACATTCCCTACTATATCCTTGCAGTATTTAATACGACATTAACCGAGATTACACACATAAAAAACAAAAAATATTTTTAAAATTTTAGTGCAAATGTTAAAATACTTCACAATGAATTTTATTTAGCATCTGTTTATCTGAATTAAACATTTTACACACAAAATTCAAAATATGTTTGGTGGCCGCACAAAAACATTCGGAGGGCCGCATGCGGCCCGCGGACCGCGAGTTGAAGACCCCCGGTCTAAACAATGCAGGAACGCTTGTTCAATTCGAAGCAAAAACACAGCATTTTGCGAGTTTTGATGTGGTCAAGGTCGTCTTGTTGATACAGTCGAGTCAAATTATTGCTTTCCAACTTACACAACATAAATTCTGCACAAACCACACCGAAATACAAATGTCTACCCACATCATTTCTATAGTTCTGAAAGATATGGCACACAGGGCTTATATTAATCAATTATTTACCACTGAATGACAGAAGAAAAAACATGTTCTCTACAAAAAAACTTTAAACACCAACGAATGCACAAAGAGTTTTTTTTTCGTCAATTATAACACACTCCTACATGTTTCGACCCTGCTGGATCATCTTCAGGTAGAAACCTTCCGTCGTCGTTACACTGGGTTGCACTATACAATTAAGCGAGAATGTGCTGTTGACTGTGCACTGCGTCGTTTATGGAGGCGTGAACTCTTTGTGGTCTCGGCTACAACAGCACAATCTCGCTTAACTGTATAGTGCAACCCAGTGTAACGACAACGGAAGGTTTCTACCTGAAGATGATCCAGCAGGGTCGAAACATGTAGGAGTGTGTTATAATTGACGAAAAAAAAACTCTTTGTGCATTCGTTGGTGTTTAAAGTTTTTTTGTATAATATACTGCACGGACATGGAACATATTAAGCATGTTCTCTGTTTAGACAATTAATCAATGTGTAATGTAAATAATCACTGTACATAAAAACAAACTTAACTGTAATTCCGTTAAAAGAAACCGGTGCAAAATAATGAGACGAAGTGACCTTGAAAAGTAAAAGAGCTAGTTTATGTTTTGTCTGTCTGCAGTTTGCAGGGTGGAACCAGAAGTTGACGCAACACTACACGAAATTGAGTTTTGCAATGGAATGAGTTACATTGTTTTCACGTCGGTTTAAGGATAATCAAAACAAGACAAAGTATCTTTTAAAGCTTTCAACCAGGAGCAATGTTCTCTCTAAGGTGCGCGAACGCGCGGCAGCGCTGTAACTGAAATGCTACCGCGCAGCTGGAATTTTTCAATTTTCATTGTAAATATCCTTATTATGCACATTACAACAAAACTTTTAAAGTGCCGCACAGTCGTCAGGAAGTCTAAAAATTTTCTGCTCAGAGCAGCAGCATGCCTGCGCAGCTGTAAAGAAAATTAGAGGGAACGTTGACCAGGAGTTATATCATCAATTTCAGTTTTTTTTCCCCAATTTTCTGAGTTCATATTTTTCTGAATACATCCCTAACGGACACAAAAAACCCTAAATAATGTTTACAAAAACAGCTGATAAGAGTGTAGTAAATTCTATGTATTTCTACGACATGTTTCGGCCTGTTTGATTCGCCATCATCAGGTAGCAGTTTAGTGTACATAAAAAAAAGAAAATTACTTCAGGATTAATCAAACAAGCCGAAACACGTCGTTGAAATCTAGAAAATTTACTACATTCTTACCAGCTGTGTTTTTTTATAAACAGAAAAACTGAATCTAGTTGCATAACACAACGGGATGACAACACTGAAGCCTAAATAATAATGGATAATATTTAAAATATCAAATTACGACAAGAAATTTTAAGGCTGTGCGTCTAACGCCTCTGGTATTAAAGGCACCTAATATCTTCTTACGGCCGCCATGTTGGTTATTTCATGACAGCAGTACAGTTATGATCACCAACTGGCAGCATAAAACGCCAGTCAAAGTAAGCAATAATCAAGCGAAAGATACACACGAAAAAAGATTCTAAATATGTAACCAGTACGACTTGTTAACAATTTTGTTCCGTAATTCTTGAGTGGCCCATTCCGGTGGCCGCGCGGTCTAAGGCGTGGGCCTGTGGCCGCTCGCTTTTTGGGATTGCGGGTTCGAATCCCACAGTGGGGATGGATGTCTCTCTTGTGAGTGCTGTGTGTTGTCAGGTAGAGGTCTTTGTGTCGGGCTGATCACTCGTCCAGAGAAGTCCTACCGATTGTGGCGTGTCTGAGTGTAATGAAACCTCGATTATGAGGGGGCCCTGGCCCACTAGGGGCTCTTACCCCACAGAAAAAAAATCCTGAGTAAGATTCTAGTTCTATGGGACATGACGCCGCGTCGACTAATATCCCAGGACACACATTTGCAGATAAGCATTGTGTTCATAACATTATGAGGCACGAGACGATAAACAGGTGCTGTGTGTCATTACCACTGTGCCTTACAGGGTTAAAGCCCCACATAACGGATACATTGGCCGCCAGCGCTTCAGGATATGGAGGCAAGGTCGCGTTAAACCTTGAACTAGCGGCAGACAGGGCGTGGTTCGAGCCCCGGGGGCTCCACATAACAGCGTCCGGTATCCCCAAAAAACTACAGATGACGACTGTAACTCGCGTTAGTAACTACAACACGGAAATATGAGTGCGTCAGAGGACAACACGGATCCCGGAAGTGTTCGGTGCAGTGACACCAGCAGTGTCCTTAAACACGCTATCCTCTTTGATAATGAACTGCTATGTGTTTTCGTAGAAACATAACCAGACTGCAACTGCTGTGTTACGTGACGTGCTAAACAAACATCAGAAAGGCGTTCTTTACTTTCCAAGTACAGTGAAGTACAGAACGTACAGCAATTACAAAACACTTCGACTGGCTAAAAATTTGAGGTTATGTATGACCGATAGATTTAACACATAAGAAATCGACGCTCACATAAATAACAACTTCTGCATAAAAATATATTAGTATACCAAAATAATGCCGGTCCCAGTGGCCGCGCGGTCTAAGGCGTGGGTCTGTGGCCGCACGATTGTTTGGGATTGCGGGTTCGAATCCCGCCGGGGACATGCATGTCTGTCTCTGGTAAGTGTTGTGTTTTATATAGGTCCCTGCGCCAGGCTGATCACTCGTCCAGAGAAGTCGTACCGAGTGTGGTGTGTGTCTGAGTGTGATCGTGAAGCCTCGATAATGAGGGGGCCCTGGCCCCACTGGGGGCTGTCGCGCCATATAAAAGCACAAAATACCACGCCAATAGTAACAACATTGTGTTAGATGCGTACAATTGTGAACCACAATAAGAAGCGTGACGACAGTGAATTAAATAGTGCAGCTACCTAGATTCAGGATGCCAACATACTGAAGCGCCCCAATGATACGTTACACGTACAGTTCTTATCCTGTTAAATAACAGCTTCATGTACTTACGTCTGTTGTTGGTTAGCTTAGTTGCCGACGGAGCCCGTCACTGCATGCTATTCAGGATAATAAGTCTTCTTTATCTGTAACAAAAAAGAGGTGGGAAATAAATTTTAAGTTAAGAAAAAGAAAGATATAAAGTGGGGGTAAATTAAAATTTATATTTTTACGAACTAAAAACAAAGCCCAAAGCGGTCGAAGAATTCTTTGTTAGATTAGACGTTCTTTCGGCAGTAACTTCTCACGGGATGTGAAATATGTGTGTGTGTGTGTAAGTTGTTCACCATCATTATTATGGACTATATTAATTTCATATTAAAATATTTACGTCTGTTGTGCTTGATTTTCCTCAGGCATTATACCTCAGTAGCAGTGGCTATAAACACCACTCCTTGTCAACTCCAATAAGCTGTTAAATTCAGTTTAGCACATTGTAAATTACGGTATTACATAAATACGCTGGTGAATACAAAGCGCAGTTTGTAAAACACTGGCCCCTAATTCAGGTTTCGATCAGTGCCATCACTTATTACACATCCATACATTAATTTCTCCTGTCTTTTACAGGTGCTGAGGAGGATATTTGGGCCTAAGAGGGACGAGGCGACAGGGGAGTGGAGAAGACTACATAACGAGGAACTTAATGACCTGTACTCATCACCAAATATTATTCGGGTAATCATATCGAGAAGAATGAGATGGGCGGGACATGTAGCACGTAGGGGGAAAAGAGAGGTGTATATAGGATTTTGGTGGGGAGACCTGAGGGAAGGCAACCACTTGGGAGACCCAGGCGTAGGAGGATAATATTAAAATGGATATTCGAGAAGTGGGATGGGGCATGGACTGGATTGAGCTGGCTCAGGATAGGGACAGGTGGCGGGCTCTTATGAATGCGGTAATGAACCTCCGGGTTCCATAAAATGCGGGGAATTTCTTGACTTGCTGTGAAACTGTTAGCTTCTCAAGAAGGCCTCTGCTCCATGGAGCTAGTTAGTTAGTTAGTTAGTTAGTTAGTTAGTTAGGTAGGTAGGTAGGTAGGTAGGTAGGTAGGTAGGTAGGTAGGTAGGCAGGTAGTTGTCTTTTTTACAGTATAATTACTGCCAACTGGACACTTAATGCTCTGTTGCCACTGTTTGGCGAAATCTGACAATTTTAATATTACACTTAATAATATTAATATTAATAATATTAATATAATATTAATATTAAGTAATAATAATAATATACTTATAGTATTGTTTTATTATAGTGTCCTTGTGTACATTGACATTCCCCACATTGCTGTTCGCATCGCCGTTATGTAAATCCTTTTCCAATAGTTGCATCACGCTATATGACGTCATTCCCTGTTTCTAAGCAGTGGATTTCACGCGACTGTCGCTTGTAATTATGGAGTAACTGAAAGAAGACACATTGTTGCTGTTTATAATACGCGGAATTTGCGTGCTGTATCACTACGCTCGTTATTACACATTGTTACAGAAGCACTTCATGTCTAGGACCTGATCAACTGCGAAAAAAAATTGTGCTGGGCTCGTTACATTGTAATGCGATACAAAACGCTGCAATACTTTCAGAATTAAACAAACAGATGGCAGTGTTAGAGGGAGAGAACAAAGGTGACGTTTCTTCTACAGATAACACAAATACCTGGCGTTCTCGATTTCTGTTTCAGTACGCGTACAATAAACCGAAGGCCGTATACACTCGCTCTAACAGGAAGCAAAGACAGAAAAACAGTTGTTGCTTGTTGTGTGAGAGTGTGTTTATAAATTCATACCATTCACCACAACTTATAATCAACGTGTGACATCGAATGGTTTGTATTGGTGAGCTGTGAATTTATTATGGCATTAAATTCAGCGCTAAACGTCCTGTAGATATGAATACGGTACATTTACTTTCCGAGTAGTCTGTAATGGCATTATGCACCTATCTGCGTTTAACACGGTAGGAATCGTTTGTCATTTTAAGCTCAGTAACGCAACTAGTTGTCGCCGGTCTTGGTTTCCATTATTAAAATTATATTAATATTTTCGTTCTTATTGTGTGAAATGTATGACACGAACTTGAGAAATACGAAAGTACCGAACAGTAAGCCTTTGTAGGTAAGTCGGGTATGTTCGAAGAGCAGCAAATAATAACATTTTAAAAACTGCGTTGCATAATTTTTCAATAAAATGCCAGTTTCGAAATGCAGACTTTCCCTTCTACATGGTAACAGACACTTAACAGTGGTTTCTAGTTGCAAATATGGGAGCTGCGTATACGTTGTGTGTGTGTGTGTGTGGATGTGTGTGCATGTGTGCGTGTGTGTGTACGCTCCCTCTACATGTCTTCGTGACTACTAAACTGCATTGCTGTGGGAGAATTTCCACGTCATCACGTACGCTATTCGTTATATTCTCATCCAACAAATTAACCCTTTAAAGACGAAGCGTATCTGTTTTATATAAGGACTCAGTGCGTACCGCGCTGTAAACACTCTCCACTTCGGTTATAAAAACCAGTCTCTTAATGTTTTATAAGGCAAAAGTTGCTGTTTGTTCTGAGATCCGTACAAAACACATAAACGCAATGTGGGCACCACGTAGAATTTTTTAATGTTAAACCTGGTGGTATGTAAAGTTACCGCTAGGCTTTAAAAGGTTAATACCAACAACACGCAACTATCTTAGTCACTTAATTTCAGATTCCTGATTCTCTTGGATCCTGCTGGCAGTTTATTCAACAACTAAATCAAATAGCATTCTCAAAATATCTCTACAAACTGCGGAAACTTTGGTAAGTAGTAACAAGTGTTACAGCACCTGTGGGAGTGTGTGTCTGTGCATGCGTGCGCGTGCGTGTGTGTGTGGAGCCGGTTAGTTATCTTTACAAGGCCAGATGTTTGTCGACAGGTATCGTGTCAGGCAGTCGCTACCTTACACCGGGCAGACCATGTATGTACACTATTAACAGATTCACCCGGTATTTGCTTCTAAAGGCAGGTCGCTACAGTGCCAATGGTAGGTCCTTATGTATATGACACTGGCGCTTCGGATTCCAAAAAGGCAGGAAATTTCTTGACAAGATGGGGGAATAGCAGCTTGTGACGAAGCATAGTCCCTTGTGTTTACAGTACCAGAATCAAAGCAATGACACGTCGGTCTAAGCCAACTTTCCAATAAAATAAATTGCAGCCGCTCGCTAGCTACGAATGCGGGTTCGAGTCCCGCCAGGGGCCTTAGATGTTTGTCTGTTGTGAATGTTGTTTTTTGTACAGATAGGGCCCTCTGCGACGGGCCGAACCCTCGCTCAGGGCAGACCTGCCGAGTGTGCATATGTCACTGTAATCAGATGCAACAATGAGATCTACCCTCTCCTGGGATATTACGCAGCGTCGTGTGGTAATCATTTCCCGACGTTTCGGGACAACACATCGGTCCCATCTTCAAGGGTCCAGAAGTATTTTTGACCCTTGAAGGTGTGGCCGATGCGTTGTCCCGAAACGTCGCGAATGTATTACCATTCGACCCTGCGTAATATCGCAGGAGAGGGCAGATGTCATCAACGTCGCGGCGGAACCCTGAAGTCACGGTCAGATGCAACAATGACTCTCTACACCTCCAATGAGTAGACAGAAGAGGCAAGACTAAGAAAATAATGGTCCATCATCAGGCTAAGTGTAAAGGAAAGTATTAAGAGCAAATATTACAAAGTTGTTGTAATTTTAACAAGGTAAAAGTAAAACTAATGTAAAATGACTCGCCGCACTAACCTTTTAAAGCCTAGCGGTAACTTTACATACTACCAGGTTTAACATTAAAAAATTCTACGTGGTGCCCACATTGCGTTTATGTGTTTTGTACGGATCTCAGAACAAACAGCAACTTTTGCCTTATACATCACTGACTGAATGGTTTTTATCACCGAGGTGGAGAGTGTTTACAGCGCGGTACGCACTGAGTCCTTATATAGAACAGATTACGTTCCGTCTTTAAAGGGTTCAAAGACACGTAATACTTCCTCTACCTTTTTTACAATAAGCCTGAAGTTGGCTTAATCTTACAGCCGAAACATGTAGCTACGTTTCAAAAAAATTAATTTTCTTCATTAATTAAGTCGAGACAGATTGACGTGCCGTTGCATCGCTTTACTGTCACGAAGCACCTGTTTGTGGATCTGACAATTTGTAAAAAGTGAGTCAGCGGAAGAAGCAGATTGGTAAATAATATGAACGTTCCCTTAGATAAGGAGATGTAAACTTAATTGAACTGTTCGCCGGAAGTGCCCAGTTTCCTGCACTGGTAACTATGTTTAGCTGATTAGGGCACGTCGATCAGGAACTGCAGTGGAGTTACGGGAAAGTGACAGGTGCGACTGACTGGTCTCGTAAATTATCGCGGATGTTGGAAAGGAGGGGGTTAATGTTCACATACAGGGTGTTGGTTCTACAGTACGAATATGTACAAGCCTAACTGGATGCCAAATGTTTTTATTCCTCTTTTCACAGTGACACATGGACGGCATGCAACATCTGCAGACGTCATTTGATTTCTCCTCTGTAGACCCGAAAAAGAAACAGTCAGCGAAACGTACAGAATACACCCCTGAGATGAAAGAAACGAGTCAAATGGCAGCCTCAATATCGGAGAATATGAGCTCACGGGACAGACTAAAGCACGAGAAACTCGCTCGGAAGAAGAATAAGGATATGTGTGAGGAAGAATGCAAGAGAACTAAAAATCCACCGAGCAGACATGTACAGAAGAATAACACGGATGAGCGAGGGAAGAAGGAGGTCTGTAAGCGGCAGGAGAGGTTGACTCAAGAAGTAGAAAGAACAGTGCGTTCCCTCGATCGACGGACCTCGTTGAAAACCTATCGGTTTCACATAGTGCATATGAATTACTACTGCCAGATGACAAATGGCGCGTACAGCCCCTGCGAAATTGCTCTTGCTGAATTCAGTCTTGTAGATGGCATCACGAAAACATACCACACACTAATTAATCCTGGTCATATTCCTTTTGGTTATACTTTTGATGCACACATACATACAGCAGAAACCCACCGCATTCCACTACCTCCAGAAAATCTCTGTGGCGAGTCGAATCATCTGAAAATATTGACAAACATCAAACTATTTTTAATGGGAGATAACAGAGACAAATCAAATCTGCCTCCTATATATGCACAAACATCTGACATTGACGCAGTTGAAAGCATTTTGGGAATGCTGAATAAAGCTGTGTCTCCAGCCGAAAAAGGCACGTTCCGCGTAATCTCTCTCTCAAAACTCTTCTATGAACTGAGGAACGCCAGTATGGGCATTGTTACAGCAGACTTGCCCGTTGACTTCACGGCTGAAGGCGACCTGCAAAATGATATCTTTGACTTCACAGCGGGAATCTCGTGCCCTTTTCATGAGCAGACAGATGCACGGAAATATTGCAGTCTGTCGTGCGTTCAGCGCTGGAGTTTTGTTATCATGAATTCCTGCTGCAGAAATTTAAAAATAGATATGATTCCATGCAGACACTATCCCTCGTGTAATGGTCTTCTCAAAGAAGACAAAAGTGTCTCTCTCAGCTCAAGGAATTATTATCCCAACCCATACACTTTTGATCGCGACAAATACTTCCCAAGTTATCCATCAGAACAGCTCCTCTCTTCTCAAAAATGTGGGCAAAGGGTAATGAAAACAAGCGAACCAACGAAAATATCCACAGGAGAAGGAAATAAACAGCTAAAAATACAACCAAAGGCAGAGCCACTGCTGTGTGGCCCTTTGAAACCTTATCGCAGACCCAAAACAATGCCTCTAGCTTTACTCCTGATGTCTACATCTGTGATCAGAGAAAAACACATTCCTGCCAGCGAACCAACGAAAATACCCACAGGAGAAGGAAATAAACAGCTAAAAATACAACCAAAGGCGGAGCCACTGCTGTGTGGCCCTTTGAAACCTTATCGCAGACCCAAAACAATGCCTCTAGCTTTACTCCTGATGTCTACATCTGTGATCAGAGAAAAACACATTCCTGCCATCCCGGCAGTTGATAAGTCTGAAGGAGCAGATGCTATGGACGTTCGTCGTATGAAACAGCTGTAGTCGATAACTGGCACCGATCACACAGACAAAATTTATGTAGTTATCAGCGTCCACCTGAATCACCTGCGCTTGTCTCCTCAAAGAATTTCGCAGATCTTGTTCCAAAAAAAAAAACAATCGAGGAAAAGCAACAATCACAGAACTTCAGTAAGCGACAGCACCACCTTGTCTGCGCAAGTGATAAGCCAACCTCTCTGTGCCTCATGTCTCCTCCTCATTTGAACCTTTCCCAAATATAACAAATAACATTCACCAACTAATGCACAAATTCCATGTGGAAACACTTTTTTATGTCATTATTTACACCAAATTCCCCGACATGTTTCGATGCCGACGCATCACCTTCAGGGGTACACTTTGTCACTACTTTCACAACAATACAGGTCATAGGTTAAACGATGTCCAATAATAATACTGCAGCACAAATCTTATAAAATCTATGTCTCATAAAACAATAAAACATTAAATATTATCAATTAAAATTCAGTTTTTTACACTTCTGTGCAATTCACTAGTTGACCTATTAAGTAATGCAATCGTCTTCAGTTATTTAATCGCGGCACATGATATGTCCAATACACTGACTTAAGTTGTCCAGTGGTAAACAAGCTTGACGTGTGTTTATTGAAATCACCTGTAAAGTAAGATCTAATATAAGCTGGAGTAACGAAATGCTTTGAATTCAATATACCTGTTGATGAACGATAACGTACCTGTTTATATGTGAGTGTTTATCCTGGTCGGGTGTTGGCTGTGGTGTGCTGTGTGGTGCTGATCCCAGTCTATTGCCGCCGTTTGTGTGGTGGTTATATTAGGTTCAGGCGCATGAAAATATCTTGTGGCGCGATATTGAAGCAAACAAGGTGTTATAGGGTAGACCGGGTTTAGTTGGCTACACGGGTAAGTTGGCACAACGTTAATATCTCGCCTCTCCCTTGTAAGAGCGCAGCACCTGTGGGGCAGTATGAAGAGCTACATCTTTCATTGGAGGGAAGTTAGATGGCAATCTGCTGCGAGCTTTGTCGGAAGCAAAATTTGGTTGTGTGTTTTTTACACCGCGCCGAGTAATTTTACTACAGTTTGGTAAATACGTATTATTGAGAAGGCTGCTACGGTTTTATCTGAAACAAAGGTATGTAGTTACGTAGTATTTATGTGGCAATATGACTGATAAGTAACAATGTTCCTTGTGCATTTAAGCTCAGAGGAAACTAACCTCAAAACTGAAAGTTCGTGTTGGGTCTAGACGGCACACTTGCTGTGGGGCAAGTTGGCTCACTGTTCCAGCTTACCCCGCAGTCAACAGTGCAGCTTTCTATACGCTTCTTACTACTTTTGTCATTTCAAATTTGTTTTAGGAAACATAATTATGCCAAGAACGTATAAAAGGAAAATTTAAAGGGCAAATATTGCCCCAGATACAGTTCTTCAAGCCGTTAGGGCAGTCAGAATAGAAAACAGGTCGATTAGAGTGTCGCAAGGGATTTTGGAATCCCGTTTCGCTTTCTAACGATATAATACAGCAGAGCTTCTGGGAATGGTATAAGGGGAATGTCACAGAATCTGACGTTCAGTATTGGGTACAAGAAAACTCGCCAGGTGAGTTCAGGTTAATTTTTACTGTGACGTACAGAGGAAGACGGCCTACATTGGACCCCCTAAGGACAAAAGCGTTTTGTCGAACTTTTCTTATAAATAAGTCGTTACATAAAATTAAATGTTCCCACACCTTTTATCGCATGTCTCATTAATTTTTAAAAATAGGATACAGTGTAATTTCTGCGCAGGTGTTCAGTGATACTGAGGAAGAAGACATAGAGAATTGTTTGAAAAGGGCATCAGACATCTACCATGGCTTGTCTGCAAGGGAGTGAGAAAGTTTGCTTTTGAGTGCGCAGTGGCATTAAATATACATTTCCCTCAACGCTAGAAGGATATGAAAATGGCAGGCGCAGAATGGTTTACAAAGTTCTTGAAAAGGCATAAGACCCTTTCTCTGCGCAAACCTGAGGCAGCAAGCATCAGTAGAGCTTCGAGTTTTAACAAGACCAATGTTGACGCTTTTATTTTTATATATATATATATATAATTTGAAAAACGTACTTGATCGTCTGCGGGTTGGGCCGCGCGACATACGGAACATGGACGAAACGGGTGTAACAACCGTGCAAGCACCTAATAGAGCTATTGCCCGCCGTGGTTGAAAACAAATAGGAAAACTGGTATCCGCTGAACGGGCAAAATTAGTAACTTTAGCCCTGGTCGTTTCAGCGACAGGAAACACAGTGCCGTCGTTCTTCATTTTGCCCAAGGTGAACTTTCGTGCCCACTTCTTGAATGGTGCTCCTGCAGGTAGTGAAGGTGATGCTAATCCTACTGTATGGATGAAGGCGGAACAATTTTTGAAGTTTGTAAAACATTTTGTTTCCCACGTGAAACCTTCAAAAGAACGGCCAGTAGTTCTTCTCTTGGACAATCATAATTCGCATTTGTCAATCGCAGCACTCGATTACTGCAAGGAAAACGGCGTGACAGTTCTCGCCTTCCCACATCACTGTAGTCACAAGCTGCGGCCGCTTGATAGGAGTGTCTCTGGGCCACTAAAAACCTACGTCAATCGTGCATGTGACGCGTGGATCACAAACCACCCAGGACAAACGATGACCATTTATGATTTACCTGGAACTGTCAACATGTCTCTCAACTCTGCAGCTACTCCTGCAAATATCAAGGCTGGATTCCTGGCCACTGGAATTTTTCCCTACAACAGAGATGTCTTTCCTGATGAGGAATTTCTGTCCTCCTACGTAACAGACGGACCAGCTCCAGCTACAGACGCTGCAGCATCGAATTACAGTAACGGGAACATTAAACATGATGAGTCTGCAGGACCAGACCCTTCAAGAATTCGTTCTCCCGACACCGGTCCTTCCAGAAGAAGACCTGCCGAAGCAGATTCTTCCTCAAGCACGTCCTTGAGTTTTGAACTTGTCCGTCCTTTTCCTAAAGCTGCAGACAGGAAAGGAACAGCAAACGCTACAAGAAAGAAAAGAAGTACAGCAATCCTGACTGATATGCCGGTGAATGCAGCCTTGCAAGATAAACAGGAATTGACACAAGTGACAAAAGGAAAAATACGTCAGAAGGGGAGTAAGCGCTGCCTTTTTAATAAGGCTGCAAGAGATTCAAAGAAGAAACAAATAGTGAGGAAAATTCAGAAAGACTGCTCAGATGAAAATGCTTGGGAAACATTTTGTTTGGTTTGCATGGGCAGATATTCAAAGAGTTTAGAGGGGGAACTATGGGTTCAATGTACCCAGTGTCAAATGTGGGCCCATGAAAAATGCACTTCTGGCGTTTCCTGGGCGTATACTTGCCCCAACTGCAAGTCGGATGTATGAGATGAAGATTTCTGAAGTTTTGTGGACTTATATTTCTGTATTGAGTTTCATTTCCCAGTGTAATTTGGAATGTTTATCCTTAGTTTTGTACCTATTATAAATCAGTTTCAGTATGTTGTTAGCAGCTAAATATTTTAGCGTCATTTATGCTGCCCAAGAATATTTTTAAAAATAATAATAAATCTGGCTTTACTATGTGCCAACCGACCCCATGATGTGTGCCAACCTGACCCATATATGGGGCTAGTTGGCACACGTGCAGAGGTTAGAAAAAGTTCCTTTTTCTTGGATTAATTATTGGCATAACTTCTTCAATATATTTTCTTGCATAGTCTAAGACACGTGCCACCAGTACCATTTTCTGTTCCGTATCATTTCTACGAAAATCGTAAAAAATTAAGAAGTGAAAAGTGTGCCAACTGAACCCGGTCTCCCCTACTCGTAGGTGTTCTGTTCTTCTATTATTCTTTTCTTTATTAGGAAAAGATCGACATGCAATAGCATCGGACAACGTCTAAATTCAACACTTTACAACAATTCGCAATGTGACACGCCTTAAATTGTTTACTGGATATCGTTTTCACAAAAGCTCAGTGTATTTATATTCTAGAATTGCTTATGAAAGAAACTTCTTACAGAATTATCTCGCCTTCCTATTTCTCAGTAACCTCTATTAATGTGCCTTCAGTCAGAAAATAATTAATTCACTTATTTCCATGTCACTGTTAAAAGGCTTATTTATGTTGACATATCTGCAATGTCTAATATATAATAAACACTATATTTTAGCGTCACACAGCACTGTTATGCGACTTAATTTGCTACCAGTGGTCACAGAACAACAACCACGACAAAATTTGGAGCATACAAAATCACAGTGGTAAAAGAATAACGTACGTTCACAGAAGGAACTGAACAAACATGTATATATCACATGCAACGTCACTGTTTTAGACCATGGATGTACGTCACCATCTTCATATACCTTTTCCAGCACTTTTTCCATCGTAACACCAATAAAAACACTAAAAACACGACGTTTAGGGAGAAACTTCTCCTGAGGAAGGGAGAAGTTTCTCTCGAAACGTCGTGTTTTTAGTGTTTTTTATTGGAGTGAGGACGGAAAAAGTTCTCGAAGAAGTACACGAAGATAGTGACATATATATCACACCACCACAGCCAGGGTCCCATTGTCTTCATATACAAATATTTACTTCCTATAAAATTTAAATCTTTCATGACGACTAAATCCAAGGAAATACTCTCAGGGTAGCAGCCGCGTCATGTGGTTGAATGGCGAGTACACCAACGTTTCAAGAACCATCTCTGTCCTCGTCATCATGGAACCGACGTTTCGGGACAACATAAGGACCGATAGTTTGTCCCTAAACGTCGGTGAGAAAATACCATTCTACGCTGCGTAAAGTCCCAAAACAGCACAGATCTCATTTAGTGCGCGACGGCAGGAAAAATTTACTCTTAACCAGCTCTTCTATTTTGTCACAGACATAAGAAATAACTTGCACACACCAACACACGCACATAATAACATTACGAGTTATACACAAAATTAACCCTCCTGATTCAGCTATGGGCGGGGCATGTAGCACGAATGGGGAAAAAGAGAGGTGCATATAGGATTTTGGTGGGGAGACCTGAGGGAAGGCGACCACTTGGGAAACCCAGGCGTAGATGGGAGGATAATATTAAAATGGATCTTCAAGACGTGGGAAGGGGGGCATGGACTGGATTGAGCTGGCTCAGGATAGGGACAGGTGGCGGGCTGCTGTGAATGCGGTAATGAACCTCCGGGTTCCATAAAATGCGGGGAATTTCTTGACTAGCTGAGAAACTGTTAGCTTCTCAAGAAGGCCTCTGCTCCATGGAGTTAGTTAGTTATTGAAAACATATCACCAAACAAATGAAAGCCGCTAAAGCTTTGGGCTTGTAAGGACCGGACGTTGAACATCCGACAGGGGGCAGATGTCCAGATAGCGTGGCTGTGCCTGTGTGTCCGGTTTTAGTAATTCCTTGTCCGAGCAAGGCCACTGGAGGGTGGAGCCACAGTATAAAGCGGGCCAGGTTTCGGAGGCACAACATTGCATTCTGCAGCTCAACACGACACACATCAACATGTTGAAGCTCGTAAGTGTTGTACTGGCACAGTGTTACGTTAGTGTTGGTGTAAGCACTAACACAATTTAATATATTACCTGATTCAGGCTTCAGAAATATTGTGCATATCAAATACAAGACAGGCAACTTACGTATAAACGTAACATCACGGCGCGTTCGCTTAACCATTGTTGCCGTGTAAAAGCAATAAGTATTATATATTCTGAGTGTGTGTCTGTAGCCTTCGTTATCCAGCACGCAAAGCGCATGCGCCGTATTATACTGTCAGCTGTAGCCTGTCGGGCTGTACCATATTTTTCCACATTCTCTCATAAACGGCATGATTTTCGGAAAAAAAGTCATTGAACATAAAATGTGTGTTTCGATTTTCTCTACAGCTTTCGTCTGGAACGTTTCTCATTCTAAGAAGAATTCAGCGAGATACTATAAAGATACATAGGTATTCATGTAAAGTACCCGTTATTTTTGTCGGATTTTAACAAAATTTGAACTGTCTCGACAGATTTTTGAAAAATACTCAAGTATCAAATTTCATGAAAATCCGTCCAGTGGCAGCCGAGTTGTTCCACGGTCACGGACGGTCAGTCAGGCATGACGAAGCTAACAGGCGCTTTTCGCAATTTTGCGAAAAGTGCCTACAAATGCCCAGCATGTATGTTACTCTGTATTGGAGACTGGCTCCATCCATTCTAGCTGACGGCTCTCGCGCAACGTAATGGCACCTGGAGTGAAGGACTGCACGTAAATGGAGATCAAAAATATATCGACATGGATATTATGAAAACGATCGATAACGCAACAGGTTTCCACTTATAAAGAAATTACTGTTGAGCCGTTCCACGAAATATCTTTTTATAATGCAACATGAACGTCTTTACTTAGTGTATTTAAACTGTAACGCCATCAAACTTCCATTTTAAATACGATTTGTGTTGTTGAAGAGGCAGAAGTTGCTTGTTCTGTCAGTAGATGGCAGTGAACGTTTCTTTTCACATACGAAGTCAAACGTAGAGATATTCACTGCAGAAACTTGATCCTAATCGAAACAAATCGATAGTAGCTCGCACAGTATTAAATTAGTCGACAAGGTAAGCACCCTATGTTTTGAGAAAACGTATAAAAAATTGTTGAAATTTGTGCAAAATCTAGCATAGCGTTTATAATTTAGGAAACGTGTTACGTAGAGTATTTTAATAGGGGTCTAATTGATGTATAAGCATACGTCAGTATTTCAAAAGCCAGTTAGGTTCACTGGAAGATCAATGTTTTAACATTCGCAGGTAATGCTGCCCCTGTCCATGGCATAGCAGTATATATGGGGAAGAGAAGTACAGCTCCACTTATTCTTAACCTCGGCACTAAATGTGAGAGGTCACCTGCACATCCTAGGAGCCTTACCCCTGGGAAAGCACCCTCGGAATAAAAGGGTGGTTGGGTCCCTGGGCCGAACTGGAAGTGTTGGAGAAGAAAAATCTCTCGCTTTTGCCGAAAACTGAACCCAGGACCGTCCAATCCGTAGCTCAGTCTGTGTACCGATTGACGTACTGACGTATGTAATGTACAACGACCACTTAAAGTGACAGACACAGTCTAAAATCATTAATTAGTATGCGCGAAGACATTTTGAATGTGACGTTATACACACATCCAAATGAACAACATGGCCCCGGATAACACACATGAAATTAGTCAAATATCTTATACATATGTAACCACTTACAATCACTTCTGAGTTTAAGAACGAGTGGAGCTATACTGCCACTCCCCCTACATGCTTTCATGACACAGAAACAACTTTGCCTTTTTATATCTGGGCAAATTTGTACTTATTATTCACAGTGCTTAAATATTTGTCATGTATAATCCACGTGCGAATTTTAATTACATTTTGTAAGAACTACAGTAACAACTAAAGGAAATGTATTTAAAACGGTCTGAAGAAATACCATGACACAACACTAATTCATTTTACCATCATATTTTCAGGTAGTTCTTGCCGCCATGTTGGCTATTGCCGCCGCCTCCCCCAGGCCCGGAATTCTCGCCGCCCCCGCCGTAACAGCTTATGCCGCCCCCGCCGTAGCAGCTTATACCGCCCCCGCGGTGGCTGTACACAATGTCCCTGTTGTTAGCACTGGTTACCATGTTGCCTACCATGTGGAGCCAGTAGAGCAACACGGTTACAAGATTGTCTACTAGATGTCACAACTAACTTCGCGCGGGCTTCAAACCGAAAGGCCACCTGTGGTTTTCAGTTTACACTACTTATGACCTACACGTACTTAAAGATTTTAAAAAAAGTCAACATCTCATTAAGCCATTGCTGTCCATTATAATTATTTTTAATATGCATAAAATAAAAAGTAAACCATATACCAGTATGCGAATTTATTTCACCCACCAAACATATTTCCTTGACCCGTTATAGCATTAGTTCCTAGCCTTATCAAATATGTGGTCCCATCTTAACGGAAGAAACTTACCGGACCGCCATTTATGTAATAGTGGTAGTGTTTGGTTTCGTTAACTGACAGGAAGCACAATGACAAAAACGATTTTACCAGAACCGTTATGAACATATATTTTAATAACAATAATAATAATAATCTAAAATATGGAGATCTCATAACAGAAACACAGCGCATGAGGAATGTAAAAACAAAGGCGACGCCAGTAATAATAGGAGCAACTGGAACCATTTCAAAATCCTTCAGAAAATACTTGAGCAGCGTACCGGGAAAGCACGATATCAAGGAACTGCAGGAAACAGCTATATTGGGCACAGCACACACACTGCGGGAAGTGCTAGTGTAGAAGCCAAAAGAGTTTAATATTGCAGACAGCGCTATATGCACCATTAACAGTACGCGCGGGATAGCTGCGACACTGTGTACCCTAGAAACATGGTTTGTTTCAGGCATATAACTGTGAATACCCGGCATAAAGGAGGCGATGATGATGATGATGATGATGATGACGACGACGACGACGACGACGTGTAACAGAAGAAAAAAGGCTCTGGCTGGACTAGGCCACGGATTGGACAGTCCGGGGTTCGAATACCGGCAGGGGCAAGAAATATAATTTTTCTTCTCCAAAAACCGTCCGGGCCGGCCCTGGGGCTCACCTAGTCTCCTACTCAGTGGGCACCGGGGCCCTTTCCCGGGAGCAAAAGAGCCGTGCGTGAAGCTGACTGTCATCTCCATCTGGTGTCTAGGTTACGAATGAGTGGAGGTATATATCTACTCCCCCCTACATGCCTTCTTGTCGTGGGCAGGGACAGCTCTACCTTTATACCTGGGAAAGCAAGACTTGTCTGCAAAGTTGCATGAATTCGCAGGGTCCTTATAAGAAACTGGCGGTCCGCTTGGAATAGCCCTGCGTTTCCCCGCGGCCCGCGGCCTACACGTTGTGAGTCACTACTCTACAGCACAGTGTTTACACAAGCATTGACCGAATGATCTGTGTTATACAGACGGACACATTTCTCTGTAAGGCAGAAACTAGACTTCTATAGTACATGAACTTGCCTGGACAAACTAGATGTGCGCAAATTCTTAAAAAAATCTACGAGTCACTTCAACATTATAGACGCCCGCAGGGTGACATTACGCAATTTCCATTCTGAGGACCCACAAATACTAGGCGCCACCGTACAAAATATATTCGCCCGAGATCTGTGCACCCCAGGGAGTAATTAAAGAAAATCATGAAATACGCTGTGTCAGAACAACGGATATCCGAGCAGAATTGGAACTGGTTACCTCCTGACGCGAGCCAGGGCGTTTACCCACTACAAGACATAAAGGAAGTGGCGATTACAATCTGTGACGAGGTTTTGGCGCGGCGCTGCTGTGGTTAGTGAAAGTGGCATGGGGATTCCCCTGAAGCAGAGTACTTTCGCTTGCAGCCAGTAAAGATCCGTTATGATCCGCAGCGATCTCGAAAATTAATTGACACGGAAGTACGTCATTGTGCAGTGGCCGCGCGTTACTACAGTTACGTTTCAATACGTGTGCATTTATTGAGAAGCACAGCAGTGACACTCTGCACGACATATTGCTCAGCTGTGCGTTGTTTGTCGCCTCCTCTCATACAAGGCTGCAAACTGCGCCTTCTGTGACGCATTTGACAGACATCACTAATGAGTTCCCTCCTTTCAGTGTGTCACACAGTTTTACGGCCAAGCCTACGGGATTCAGTTTACGCCCGTAATAAAAATACAGCCTTCCCCAGTCCGATTTGCACCAAACTCGAAAATGCTCATCAGCATTGTGTGTCCATCTCTTATAATTAATTTTTCCCCAAAACAGCAAACATTACAACAACAACAACACCCAAAACAGCAAACATTACAACAACAACACCCAAAACAGCAAACATTACAACAACACCCAAAACAGCAAACATTACAACCACCACCCCCAAAACAGCAAACATTACAACAACCCCCAAAACAGCAAACATTACAACCCCCAAAACAGCAAACATTACAACAACCCCCAAAACAGCAAATATCAAAACAGCAAATATTATAACAACAACCTCCAAAAAGCAAACACTACAACAACCCCCAAAACAGCAAACATTACAACCCCCAAAACAGCAAACATTATAACAGCAACAACAACAACAACCCCCAAAACAGCAAACATTACAACAACAACAACAACTACTACAAACGCCCTGTATAATAGCACCGTACTGTCCACAGCGGGTACTATCACAAACAAATTACACGACAGTTTGAAACTGCACAATCTCCGCCCTGCTGTGTATATTCTAGTGTAGAAAACAGCACTACTTAACACATGCCGTGTAGTCAAAAAAGCCTTTGGCAGAACAGGGAACGAGAAGTGCTCGGTCAGTGAGACCCGCACTCTTTGAAAACCAGCTGAACTGCTGTGGAGTAAGGAATGTGGATGATAACAATAATTTTTTCCCCCCATGGCGCAACAGCCCCAGTGGGCCAGGGCCTCCTCTTTGTTGAGGCTTCACCATCACACTCAGACACACTACACTCAGTAGGACTCCTCTGGACGAGTGATCGGCCCGTCGCAGAGACCTCTACCTGACAACACATAAAACTCACAAGACACGGGCACCTATGCCACCGGCGGCATTCGAAACCGCAATCCCAGCAAACGAACGGCCGCAGACCCACGCCTTATACCGCGCAGGACGCTGGAATCGGATAATAATAATAATAATAATAATAATAATAATAATAATAGTGTTAATTTGACGTTTGAGGGATTTGTAACTGCGAGCGAGATTAGACGTCTCACGTTCGCACTGAATGTGGACACTACGTGTTACTGATCACAGGGACATGCCTTCTTGTTTACTATATAAATTTACTTACGTTTCGGAGGCATACGGCGACACCTTCCTCAGGTTACAACCCTAACGTCGGTATATATCCATTACCCCACACGGCGTCATATCCCACATGACAGTACTACTAAACCAGGGCCTAGCTGAGTCACTTTACTAAGCAATGTAGATTTCTTCCCTGTTTTCACAATGGTGGGACCTGTAGAATATTCAAATTGTGGTCTTCTGGGATGTAACAGCACGTAGTATCAAATAGTTTGTTTCGACGTTTAGAGGGAACGTGCTACCTCCACCATGAAGATGACAGAATTTGGTTCAGACGGATGCTCAAGTGACACAGCAGGAAGGCTGTAGGAGCCGTGGCTCCCCGGACAATTCAAAATCCATCTAAATCAAATTCAGTCACACTGAAGATGGATGCAGCACGATGACACGAAACATCGGAACACAATTTTATTACACGATGTACAAGCCCAGACCATCCTTCGAGCAACACCTGCCGTGAAGACCATAAAACTTAACTACAAAATGTTATTTTTTGTTCACCTCAAGTTCTAATATATGTTTACTTTCCAGTCGCGGCCTTGAGACGCGGTATAGACAAGTTATTGCTTTCAGTCAGTCCTCTCTTTAGTCCTTTATAAACGCCTGAAGATTAACACAATACAGTGGCGGGCGTGCATTCTTTGCGGCACAGGGCTGTCACAGAATGGGAGAGGGTATGTGCATGGTGTTCGAGTATATGACGCCGTACAGATAGGTACACAGCTACTAAAGTTAACGGAAGCTTGTTGTTTCCGTCTTCAGGGTAGTGTTGCGCCATGACGCTATTTACGCTAACTGTATAAATCAATGACATAGGATCTCCACTGACAAGCCAATTTTTCAACTAGGGAAAGAACTTCTCAACTTTGTAGCCCGAAAATTCACTGCCTTCTCAAACACCCGCCACCAGACCGTAACGTGATAAATTTACCCCATTCAGCACTGCTACAGATCTATTAAACTCATTTAACCTCCGTTTTAATATTATCACAATTCTGCAAATGGTCTCTTACCTTGAGCTTTCCCAGACAAGATTGTGTATGTTACGTATCTCGTCCTCCCTCCCTCAGTAATCATTTTAATAATATATCAAATTATTTATTCAATTTTGGATTATTTAACGACGCTTTCAGTAGGCACACTAGACTAAAGTTAAAGGTGTCTGTTTGCAGGACAGGAAAGCCCATGGCCGAGTGGAGGTAAAGCTCCATTCCTTCTTAACCCCGACACTACAGGAAGGTAACTGGTTAGCTTTATGCCACGGCAACCTTACCGCCTGAGAAAGAGCGCCCTGTAGTAACTGGATTGAAAGCTTGGTGGGCCCCAGAGTCTATATGGACGTTACAAATATATCTTGCCTCCGCCTGGAATGGAACAAAGTAACGAATCCTCTGTTGTCCACCCCTACCATTGTCACTATACTCACTGAGCTATCCTGGCTCCACATTATGTTTTTGAATAAGGAATCGGGACGAAATAAATCGTAGTGTAATTAGAGATAGCCTACTCTCTAAGAACGTCAGGCAAAGACTGAGGAAAACCATGGAAATGTCGAAAGAACAAGGGGTCCAGGCTGAGATATGAACTCAAGACCTGCTAAATACGAGGCAGAAGGCCAACGTTATGTACTACTAGGTTAAGAGTACACATTATCAGATTTCCTTCGTGTGATATACAGTATTCTGTAATGGGAACAGCGTCGTTAAAAACCCTAAGAATCAATGTCTTCCTATTTATAGTGCACTCACTGCACACACGCCACTGTATCAGTAACGTGTCTGCAGTATTATTCATCACAAAGCGTGAGGGTCCAACACTGTGCGTCGGCGTACCTGCACCCCCTCAGCACCTTCGGTCAAAATGGCTTAGCCTCCATGTCAAGACTATTTGTCTGGGCCTTCGTGATACGGGCACGTATGGCAACAGTGTACAGGTGCAGCGGACAAGGCTGGAAACAAATTTATGGGGAAAAAACATCAAAATAAAAAAAAAAGGAAATTCAGTCGAACCCGCTTATAACAACAACGGTTAAGGCGAAACCTCGTCTATAACATCAGATATTCTGTGGTACAAATTATTTCCTCCTCGTTTACCTTAACATCACACTACTCGGTTATAACGACACTCGTTTATAACGACAAAAAATATTCAGTCCCTTTCATGATGTTATAACTGAGTTCGACTCTATATATAAAATAATAATGCAAAAAAAATGAAAGTTTTTATATTTCAACCGTTTAAAGCCTAGCGGTAACTTTACGTACCGCCAGGTTTAACATTAAAAAATTCTACGTGGTGCCCACATTGCGTTTATGTGTTTCGTACGGATCTCGGAACAAACACCAACTTTTGTCTTATAAAACATTAAGAGACTGGTTTTTATAACCGAAGTGGAGAGTGTTTACAGCGCGGTACGCACTGAATCCTTATATAAAAGAGATACGCTTCGTCTTTAAAGGGTTAAGGTACAGACCCACAATCCTGCGGTCACGCTTAGCCATATTCTCATTAAATGTAAGTTTAAAAGCGGCTTTTCTGACTGGTCTTCTTGGGGCGTCCACGTATAGATGCCAGACGAATTTTTAATCACCCGAACGCTATTGAAATTTAAGACCTAGTGCTGTTAAGGTAGAAAGAAAATTATAACAACAGTACTTCAGTACTCAGTCACAAGTAAAAACACATTACTGCCAAAATGTGTTTAGTCTAAATAATGCACTCCACGGGGCACATTTCTTCCCTACAAGACAACAAACAGGCAACAGATCCTTCGTTTTCCACAAAGAGGCGGTGGAGAAATACAAAATAATAGAAAATGTTCTTTTTGTGTATCGTGCATATTATTATGAGTTCAGGTTAAGCCAAAAAATTCACAGACTTACTGATAAATGTATTTTACCACCCCTACATATGTTTCGGTAACTAATCTACCATCTTCAGGGGGCGTACATCAAAAGTCACACGTATTGCTTACATCCAAGTATTGTATGGTGTTACATTTGAAGACTTTTGCATGTCAATTGAGGCACAATGTATTATCACAAACTCTGACATGATAAAACTTTTAAATGTAACACCATACAATATTTGTATATAAACAATACGTGTGACTTGATGTACGCCCCCTGAAGATGGTAATTTAGTTACAGAAACTTACGTACGGGTGATAAAACACATTTACCAACAAGATTATACATTTGTTGGTTTAAAAGAAAATAAAACTTGGAAAGAGAAGAAATAGGCAAAGCAGCAGAAAGGGAGAAATACGTCGAGAATTGAAAGATAAGAAGAATGCAAGGAAAAGATGAATAAAAAATGAAGAATTGGAGGAAGGAAATAGGAAAAATATTTATGTCACCCTTGCAGTTTTATTACACAGGAATAAACTGTACACAAAACGTACTTGTTTATTAACTGATAACTGGCGACAAAGCAGATGCAAATACATATCGACTTTTAGTTAGCAATTACTGGTAACAACGTAACGCCTATAAAAGCTTCCTGCAGCGCGACCTGACGGCCCCCATTTTAATGATCGCTCTGTCTCTGTCACTCTAACAGCAGCCTATGTATACATTATATACGAATAAAGGAACATTTACTGCAATAACACCCAATCACGTCCTTATACAATAATAATACCACGCGCCATACAGAGTACTTTGTACCACGTTACAATGTACCGTATTGCAATTGTTCTAGGCAAACAAGCGTCCACTGGCCGTGTTCATTTTGAAGTAACGCATTTATGAGCACAAAGTTGCGCGACAATAATATGTTATTACGGTCACCTGTATATTTGACTCTCCTCAGCATTCGCTTTTCATCAAAACCACACGACGTTTCAGAATGGTGGCTCTGCTACAGTCACCAGAATAGAATAAAAAAATTAACATGTTTTGTTGGCTCCATTGGTTAGGGCGGGGAAAAAATCAGCAGAATCCAATCGACCCAACAGAGAGACTCCCGTAATTTTACGTATTTCTACTGATAAATCGGAGCAAGCTTCCGCAACGTCGCGTGTTTCTAATAAAAAGAGACGACAAAAATAGACGAGTATTACACGTGACTTCAGACTTCGGACGCGGTGTGAATGAGGTCTTAGCCCATCTGTAATGTTACGTATCCTGGATTGGCAGTTAGTTACCGACGTTTCGGAACAACCTATCGGTTCCATCTTCAAGGGTTAAGCAGTCTTCGTGGATTGCTTGACCCCTGAGAATGGGACCCGATAGGTCGTCTCGAAACGTCGGTAGTCTGCTTGACCCTTGATTATGGGACCGACGGGTTGTCCCAAATCGTCGGTAACTAACTAACTACCACTCCAGGATACGTAACATCCCAGAAGAGCGAAGATATCAGACACGGGTTAGTCTCACCGATATGTTACAAGGCGCTCCAAAATTAATACGCGTACGAAACCGTACGCAATGAATGTTTCAGAGACAATCCGTTAAGTCGAAGCATCAACGCAGATTGCCTAACACCATGCTGCACACATTGTTCTTCAGGCTATCCATAGGCTATGCACCGAAGAACCTCCGACCGTCCCCTCCGTACCTCCCTCACGTTTCTACGCTTACCCGTCCATCTGATTTCCCTCCAAGTTTTCTTCCCATTCTGCCGGCATGAACGTTGGTAGGCACAACCAGGTGACAGACAACGCCGGCTAGCGACAAGCGCTTTATTGTGGTTGACATAGGCCAAAAGGGTGAGGAAGTGACGACAACAGGAGAATGCCGGATAGTCAACTGTAGCCGTAACTTGTACTCTAATCGGGAAGCTTTGGGTTCGGATATCGACTGGAACACAGACTGTATATTTACATATTTCATAGGTTGCGTGATCAAAGGTACAACCAGTTCGAGTGTGCATGTAACATGTCAGGTTAGGGAACAGCAAAACGGCACAAAAGATAACGAGTTGATTACAGGACTCGTGAAAACTTCATAAGTAATACAGAAACTCTGCCACTCACTTGGAACTAAATGTCTGTACACAAAGTTTCGACTTTCATTTATTATAGGCACAGCAACGGTCTCTGATGGTAGACGTAGCGAACTGTACATTACCCTGTTTAAACTTTTAAAGCCTAGCGGTAACTTTACGTAGCACCTGGTTTAACATTCAAAAGTTCTACATTGTACTGACATTACGTTTATGTGTTTTGTACGGATCTCAGAACAAAGAGCAACGTTTACCTTATACATCATTAACTGATTGGTTTTTATAACCGAAGTGGAGAGTGTTTACAGCGCGGTACGAGCTGAGTCCTTATATAAAATAGATTACATTTCGTCTTTAAAGGGTTAACAATTGTGTTGAGCACCAAAACACATTGTAGTTTAAAGTCACTAAAAACCTATTACAGGTTACTTTGACGATCTATCATAACTTTAAACCTTTACGTCAAAGTATTTAGCACTGGCAACTCCAACGTTATAAGAACATCTCTCAAACACTGCGAGTTTTTAATTTACAGAAGCAAATTTGGAAGCAGTGCTTCTTCATATAATTTAAATCTGGCGTTAACAGGAGTTCAGATAGTGTAAAGGTAACATCCGACGCAAACAAGTGATACATATCAAATAATTTCAACAATGGACATTAAGAAGGATTCAACTAAACATCAAAAACACACCGGCGTGGATCTGAGTAAACTTCTTGTTTTGATGGGTTGGGCTGGTCTTTGGGAACCTACCGAGTCTTCAAGGCTAGTTAGAGCCATTTACAATTACTTCGCCTGGCTAAACATAATGTGGGTGGCTTCTGTTACAGGCCTGCAGTGCGTCCCTTTCTTCCTTGAGAACATGACCACCCTAAGAGTAGCCAACAATCTCGCAGTTACCATGTCATTTGCCAGAGCCTTACTGACTTCAGCCAGATTTGTCTGGATAAGAGAGAAGGCACAAAAACTGGTAAAGAGGATGCAAAAACACGCGTTATCTTACGAAAATGATCAAAATACTCATGAAGAAATTCACAAAAAAGCAAGAAGAGAAGCGAAATTAGTAGAACGGATGTCAGTTGCACTTTACACCATCCTTACTTCATCTGTTTTGTCGGTTCCCTTAATTCTGACTATCAAGCAAAGCAGTGACGGCGAGGTGGATACGAATTCGACCACAGAGATGGATATGAATTCGACCACAGACATGGATATGATTTCGACCACAGAACGCAGATTTTACTTGCCCCTTGGCTGCTGGTATCCATGGAGTACGTCAAACATTCTCTATTACATTATCAGTTATATACATCAGGCCTACGCATATATGCTTATAGCATATCATCTTGCGTTTAATATAGCTTTCAACCTTTCAATTAGCATACACGTTTCTGCGCAACTTAAAATGTTGTATGCGGAATTCAAAGATGTGAGAACAGATGGAATATCCACCTTGAACACTGGAAAGAAATATCAAATTGCAGATGTCGCTATGAGGGAGAAGAATAGTCGGGTTAGAGGACAGAGAAGAGCGAAAAATACGTTGGAAAAAGCAATAAAGGATAATAATAAATGGCGTGATTCGAACCCTCAAAATGCCCTACAAAATGGCGACAATAAAAAAGATTGGAGTAGATTAATGTTGGATGGCAGCGGACACCAGAGTTGCAGTGAGTGTCACGACAATGTATCCGGAGGTGAAATGAACACAGACTCTGTTGAAATCGCCATAAACAAGCGGCTTATGGGATGCATCAGACAACATCAGGACATAATAAGGTAAACAGCTGACAATGTTATAACCAGTGTTAGCGGCACAAGAATTGTAAATATGGACTGCTTTTACCCTGCTTAAGTAAAATTTTGCAGTAAAAATCGCGTAGTGTGTATAAAATTGTTTTATGTTTTACATGTAACTTGGTTTAAGACTGAGGGTGTTCGAGAATAGGGTGCTGAGGAGGATATTTGGGCCTAAGAGGGACGAGGTGACAGGGGAGTGGAGAAGACTACATAACGAGGAACTTAATGACCTGTACTCATCACCAAATATTATTCGGGTAATCAAATCGAGAAGAATGAGATGGGCGGGGCATGTAACACGTATGGGGGAAAAGAGAGGTGCATACAGGATTTTGGTGGGGAGACCTGAGGGAAGGCGACCACTTGGGAGACCCAGGCGTAGATGGGAGGATAATATTAAAATGGACATTCAAGGAGTGGGATGGGGCATGGACTGGATTGAGCTGACTCAAGATAGGGACAGGTGGCGGGCTCTTGTGAATGCGGTAATGAACATCCTGGTTCCATAAAATTTCTTGATTGGCTGAGATACTGTTAGTTTCTGAAGAAGGCCCCTGCTCCATGGAGTTAGTTACTTAGTTAGTTATGTAACTTGGTTTAAGGGGTGGGTTAACAGCACCACGCTCCGGCCGATAAAGAATTGTACCTCTTCAAATTAATGAGGGGAAGAGGAATTTTGTACTTTTTTATGTTAATCCGATCATAAATCACCCACAACATAATTACTGCAGAATTTAATTCAACAACTTTTTCCTCCAGTTTTGTGGACGATATGAATGAAGTGATGACCGGAGGAATGTTCGTGCAGTTCGCTTGCATAACGGTCGGCCTGTGCCTAGCCTGCTTTGTGCTGTCTCTGGTAAGTACCCTGCCTTGTGTTCATATCCAATTCTAGACTCCACCAACACGTTCGCGACAGAACTCATACACGGACGGCTTTCTACTGAACAAATTTGACAATCCTTACAATTTTGCATGCAGCGGTGGCGCAGTTGGTCGAGGCACTGCGCTACAAACCGGCAGGTCGCGGGTTCGATTCCCGATGGTGTCACTGGAACTGTTCATTGACATAATCCTTCTGGCCGCACTATGGCCCTGGGATCGACTCAGCCTCTAACAGAAATGAGCACAAGGAATATTTCCTGGGGGGTAAAGGCGGCCGGTGCGTATGGCTCACAACCATATCATCTTCATGTGTCGACTGTCTAGAAATCTGGGAGCCTCGACCTCCTGGAACCCTCTGGGCCTGCACAGGCCTGTAATGGGACTGCTTTTTTACAATTTTGCAAAGAATGTATGTCAATAGCCCTGCAAAGCCCTGTGGTTACTATACTCGTATGTTCCACCAGTTTTAACATTTAAAAACTCCACCCTCTGCCCCACACAGGCTCTTTATGTGAAATTTGTATTGTTCATATCGGGCATGATAATCACTCAAATACAAAATTTGTCCAACCAATGCACTGTATTCTAATGTATTTACATTACAATATTTATATATTAGACCTTCATGTTTCGATCCCCAGTGGGATCATCTCAGGGACTCAAACAATATTAAAAAATTAAAGTTACACAAACAGCATTAACGGTATTGTATGTGTTACAAAGTGAGAAACAGTTTGTTAACGTGAAGGTCAAGTTGTGTTGGACCTCTGTTTTTACTGAAAATTTTAAAAACTTAGAAACACTATATTAATTAAAATATAAATATGAACACGTGTAGTAAATTTACGTAAAAATTAATTGATGTATTTAAAATATTTTATTGTAGAGCGATAGCTGCAATGGTAATTATAGTATACACTATATATAGTATATATACTATGTACTATATATACTATATTATTGCTGTTTGTGTAACTTTTAATTTTTAATTTTGAATGTGTCCCTCGAGGATAACCCCCCTCGGGATCAAAACTTGTCGGACTAATATATATATATATATATATATAGCCTAAATACTCTAAATGTTGTAATGCAAAGACATTAGAGTACAGT
Source organism: Coptotermes formosanus (assembly GCA_013340265.1). Lineage (NCBI taxonomy): Eukaryota > Metazoa > Arthropoda > Insecta > Blattodea > Rhinotermitidae > Coptotermes > Coptotermes formosanus. The sequence goes on along the minus strand of BLKM01000799.1, from coordinate 1,201,845 downwards.
ACATTAATTGGAAAAATATTTGTATCTGTACTTATGTGTTTTGTGTGGATCTCAGAACAAACAGCGATTATTTCCCTATACAGTATTAACTGATTGTTTTTTATAACCGAGACGGAGTGTTTACCGCGCGGTACGGACTGAATATTTATATATTTAATCCTCTAAAGCCCAGTGGTCACTATATGTACCGCCAGGTTTAACATTCAACAATTCTACGTTTTGCCCACACAGTGTATTTATGTGTTTTGTGTGGATCTCAGAACAAACAGCGATTATTTCCCTATACAGCATTAACTGACTGGTTTTTATAACTGAGACGGAGTGTGTTTAATGCGCGGTACGGGCTGAATATATATAATTCATATATTTTTTTATCTTTAGAGGGTTAAACTGACACACGTATTGCACACAGCCTATCGCATCTTCGTAGCGCAGCAGGGAAAGATTTCGTAAGCCAGTCTGTTTCGTTCTTGGGGTAAAATGAAAAAAAAAACCTATTGCTTGCTCCAACACTTGTGGCAATATTTATACCACAAGAGACAGAACAAGCTTCTTATTTTCAGCTGATAAAGGCAGCAGGGCCAGGCACCGAAATATTGTGCTTTTAAAACAAGATAAAAATGAGGCAAATATCCCTAGTAACACAGGCCTGTAAGGTATCAATAAAACACCTTTGTCGAAATTCTTTACATTTATCGAACATTGTGTTGTTAATGTCACACTGTGTACAGTACATGAATCCAACGACGGAATGTAATCTAGCCAAACCACTGATGTACTGAAAAGTCATAAAATACGATCTTACGCGTCCCTTCATTCTTCACCGCTTTCAAATGCCAATACGTGACATTACTTTAATTCACTATCAGCATTTTAAATATCATAAGCAGGGATATTGGTATATTAACTAATACGTCTCTGTATAACGCTGACCGACTGGTGTCTGAGTTGGAGAACGCGTATTCTTTGTGACGTAGGAACGGACTTTTATGTATTACTTAGAAGAATTTCTCTTTTCAAAGGGTTAACACGTAAATGGTTCCTCTTTTAGCCGAGACTGGAGGCCAACCTATGGATAAAATTCGTCCCTTGGGCCGGAACACTGGTTGGGCAGTTATTTTTGTTTTGTTGGTACGGTCAGAGACTCATTACTGAGGTAAGAATTACAAGGATACAATAATGTTACAACACAAAATTGTGGCTTCTTAGTCCTGGACTTGTAGCACACTGATATTTCATCAGCAACCTGCTTGCAGACACTGTAAACTAACTAACTAACTAACAAACTAACTAACTAACTAACTAACTGACTGACTAACTAACTAACTAATCAACCAACCAACCAACTAACTAACTAACTAACTAACCAACCAACCAACTAACTCCACGCAGCAGAGGCCTTCTTGAGAAGCTAACAGTTTCTCAGCTACTCAACAAATCCCCCGCATTTTATGGAACCTGAAGGTTCATTACCGTATTCACAATAGCCCGCCACCTGTCCCTATCCTGAGCCAGCTCAATCCAGTCCATGCCCCCATATCACGTCTTGAAGATCTATTTTAATATTATCCTCCCATCTACGCCTGGGTCTCCCAAGTGGCCGCCCTCCCTCAAGTCTCCCCACCAAAATCCTGTATGCACCTCTCTTTCCCCATACGTGCTACATGCCCCGCCCATCGCATTCTTCTCGATTTGATTACCCGAATATTGCAAACACTCTAGACGACCAAAATACTGGCAGCTACTCGCGGCAGTAATAGCTTGAAATCTAATTGACTCCCCATTGACTCTAACTAAAATTCGTGTTACGTATTATGGCTGTAACACGCGGACCACAAGTCAATAGCTGCTAACAACCAATAAGCCAAAAACACTAATCACCAACAAATGCACAAAGAGAGTTTTATCATCAATCGTAACACACTCCTACATGTTTCGACCCTGCTGGGTCATCTTCAGGGAGAACCTTTTTGTTATCGTTACACTAAGGTTGCATTTTATAGTCAGGCCCGGACCACAGAGAGTTCACGCCTCCAAAAACAACGCAGTACACAGTCAACAGCACATTCTCACTCAACTGTAAAGTGCAACCTTAGTGTAACAATAACAAAAAAGTTCTCCCTGAACATGACCCAGCGGGGTCGAAACATGTAGGAGTGTGTTACAATTGATGATAAAACTCTCTTTGTGCATTTATTGGTGATCAGTGTTTTTGTATAATATAGTGCACGGACATGGAACACATTAAATTCATCAATAAGCCGTTTTATCTTTACAGAGTGAACGTCTACAGGAAGCCGTGTATTGCTGTGGGTGGGAAGACGGCAATACGAACTTCATGAAAAGCACTGGATTTATTTTACTGCGTTCTCAAAAGTCTCTGTGTTTAACGGTGGGAAAATTCGCTATAGTATCTCTGGATACGTGGTCACAGGTAAGCATAGAAGCGCCTCTGTTACGTGACGCTAAGATACAACGATAGCAAACACTGACACACACTCCTCATTCACCTGCATCGCCCAATCACATAATCTCATTTTTGACAGCTGAGCTACATTCTAATCAGCCTATACTCGAAACACATAAACGTAGAAACCCCTAAGTCTAAACAGAAAAACAGGGGAAATAATAGAATTATAAGAACAGAAGTGGGTAAAACTTTACTCAGGGGTGAGGATGGAATGGGAGAAACAGAATCCCCTTGTTAGGAATTTCCCTGGCCTTGCCCGCCCGTCCTTCTGCTAAGCTTATTGTAAAACTGAAAACGTCATATTGATAAGGGGTAGTTACATGAGACAAGAAAAGCATAATTTTGATTTTCAGTAAAACATTAATTTTATTTAACCTTTTAAAACCTAGCGGCAACATTATGTACTACCTGGTTTAACATTCAAAAAATTCTACGTGGTGTCCACATTGCGTTTATGTGTTTTGCACGGATCTCAGAACAAACAGCAACTTTTGCCTTGTAAAACATTAAGAGACTGGTTATTATAACCGAAGTGGAGAGTGTTTACAGCGCGGTACGCACTGAGTCCTTATATAAAACAGATACGTTCCGTCTTTAAAGGGTTAAATGATAATCATAGTTGCAGGTCGTACCGCACAGAACACACGTTGCGTGTGTCTCCATTACTTAGTGCCCTATACAATAAACTAACTGCTGTTTAGTGTCCGTGTCATACGAAACACATAAATGCACTGTGCAAACATTACGCGGAAAGTTTTAAATTTATATACACAACTGTATTTTAAACGTTTAAATCTCCACTTCGCATGTTGCAGGTTATCAACTTCACCTATTCGCTGTTCAATCTTTTACGTCAGACACAAGCAGAATAAATCAAAACTACGCAAGAAATGGGAAGAGTTTAAGACAATTTTTGTAGCAATTACAATGAACACTTCACTATAACCTTTAACCTTTATCCTGCTAATGTAGAATATATGGTGAGCTGCTAATAATGCCAGCACCACTAATGTGTAATATTTGGTGACCTACATTTAGCAACGCTGAAAGGAGCACCTTTGTCTCTCTCTCTGCACAATGTCTCAACACTACCAACTACCCTCTTAAGGGCCTAGTTGGTAGCCGAGTAAGGGTGTGCACACAGATATGACATAGGACGTCTTTCACGATTGATTCAGTGTTGAGACATTGTGCAGAGAGAGAGAGAGACAAAGAGGCTCATTTCAGCGTTGCCAAATGCAGGTCACCAAATATTACACATTAGTGGTGCTGGCATTATTAGCAGCTCACCATATATTCCACATTAGCAGGATAAAGGTTAACCTGTCATTAAAGCTGGATATAGATGGCTAAAATACGCTCTTCTGTCATTATTATATTGTTGCGTGTTAGCTGGTTGTTATGAATAGAAGCAGAAGATGACACCATTAGAACACATGCTTCAGTCGGTGTTAGTGTATCTTACTGTATGAAAACGCTTCCTCTAGACAGCAGCACCGCTCAGGGTATGTTATTGCAACGGATTTAGTATTCTGGCATAAACGTAGGTGTCACTACAGGTGTTTTTTAAGGTATATAAGTTAGGCATATACGAACAAATTTGTTTTTAACAAATTTTATTTTCAAAGTTCAATGGGCGTTGCAGAAGAATGCCATAAAAGAAGTAAAAGTAAGAAATAAAAATAGACAATGACAGACACCTGTCAGACACAGGTTTTTTCAAAATACGTTCTGTGTATAATGTCTACGCTTACAGACGTGAGAAAAATGTAAAGACACAAGTAAGTTAAATAAATACCACAGTACCAGTGCGCATATATGTATCACTGTCATGAAAAAGAGGACAGAGATCAGTCTGTCTACCGAGACATGTATGACGCTGATGACATTCTTCGGGAGTCAGAGTGCATGAAGGGAATATGTCGCTTTTGGGATTCTACACCTACGTGGTATAAAATACATTAAAAAATAAACTGATGACGTGTCTGTGACAGTCTGACCAATTTAACAAGATTACGGTCTTCCGGGAAGTGACAACATGAAGTTCGGTAAATAGCTACCAACGTTTCTGAGAAAACTGCCGTCTCGTATTCATAAAAGTAGTAACGCGTCGACATCAGGAATTACTGTATTAGTAAAGACTTTAGACACTTAAACGCCAAACTCCATTGCGAGCTTAGTTAAGTATGACGCCATGAAAACGTACAGGGAAGTGGAGGTTTCACTCCACGCATTTTTAATTTATGTAGTAGATAAAGTTGACTGATCAGATTCCCTGGGAAAGAATCACTGATATCCATTGGATAGGAGGCTGGGTGAACCCCAGAATCAGGCGGGATGTTTCGGGGAAGAGGCAAATCTCCCTCCCCTGCAGGGAAGCGAATCCTGATTCTTGGGTCCTCCAGTCCGTTCCTGAAAAGTGCCGAAGTTCACAAAAACAAGGTCTTATACAAAAAGTGTGGTTAGGGTCACACTGTCACTGTCACCACGGGTGAAATACTCAGCCAACAGCAAATTGTATTCGCATAAATTTCAAGAAAGATGATACTTGGAACATCCAAAGCGCAGATGGAGGGACATAACTTGCTCAGAGTGGGGGACAGCGACCCTGTCTTTTGAATTCGGTACTGAACAATCGAGAGGAACTTCCTGAAGAGCTTCCTGGACCTGTTTCAGACCACATAACTAACTAACTAACTAACTAACCAACCAACTAACTAACTAACTAACTGACTGACTAACTAACTAACTAACTAACTAACTAACTAACTAACTAACTAACTACATGGACCAGAGGCCTTCTTGAGAAGCTAACAGTTTCTCAGCTAGTCAAGAAATTCCCCGCATTTTATGGAACCCGGAGGTTCATTACCGCATTCACAACAGCCCGCCACCTGTCCCTATCCTCAGCCAGCTCAATCCAGTCCATGCCGCCATCCCACTTCTTTAATATCCATTTTAATATTATCCTCCCATCTACGCCTGGGTCTCCCAAGTGGTCGCCTTCCCTCAGGTCTCCCCACCAAAATCCTGTATGCACCTCTCTTTTCCCCCATACGTGCTACATGCTCCGCCCATCTCAGTCTTCTCGATTTGATTACCCGAATAATATTTGGTAAGGAGTACAGGTCATTAAGTTCCTCGTTATGTAGTGTTCTCCACTCCCCTGTCGCCTCGTCCCTCTTAGGCCCAAATATCCTCCTCAGCACCCTATTCTCGAACACCCTCAGTCTTTGTTCCTCCCTCAGTGTGAGAGACCAAGTGTCACACCCCAGACCACAGCACACGTGGATCTTTTGGCCAGTTTCCTGGGCCAGTTTCAGCCCACAGCACACGTGGACATCTTGACGCTGAAGAATACATGCCCTCTTTTATTCTTCTGCTCACAAAAACCCCGCACACCTGAAACGAAGCACTGCGGTTGGCGAAGGATCGCTGAAGGAACTCTTAGCACACAAAATTCCAAATCCACAGGCACGCAGACTCTTACCCAATGTTCATTGCTTACTTTGCAAGGTAGGTTACTGTGTGCTTGAGTGTAAATTTGAAGACTACATAAAGCCAATGTTTTCACAACGACAAAACGTACTTTACTGATACTTCACAAATGCTTGCTGGTTGTGGTGAAGAGTTACGAATGCCCTGTCAGCTGTCTCCCTAATATTTCTGCAACCTGCTTGACCTAGCAGTGGCAGGAAGTGCAGACTTTCTCCCGGAACCTTCAGTGAAATGAGACACGCTACAACAACGTTAAACGCAGGCTACGAGTCCGTCGTGTTGAAGAATCACAGAACGAAGACGTACAGAGAAAGGGACAGTGTCACCACTGAACTAATGACGTCACTGAACATCACGTCCTGACGCTGAATGTTGTAACACGTGTTTAGAACTGGGCTGTTTTAGTTAGGGTAATGGAACGGTCACATGCCAAGCAGACAGTGATGGAAGGTAGTGTGGTATATCACTATCCATGTTCAACCCCGGAGCTAGAAGGCGGCAGGGTGTTCAGCGACACACATCGCCGCTCTACCACCGGGAAAGACAGATTGATTGGGCTTCAGAGCTGGAAAATCTCGTCCCCACCGGGATTCGAACCCCGGACCCTCCAGCCCATCCTGATCTCCTAAGTTCTTGGTCTCGATATTGACTCCCTGTGCTGAGATGACTACACGTAAAGTCCGCAGATTGGAGGTACCTATGTCACGGATGACCAGGTAACTGGGATATGATACCGTGCAAGGGTAAAAAAATCCCCCCCCCCCTTACACCGGCACTGTGCCTATCCGCCCTCTTACCCTAAGGTTATCAGACGTAAAGCTGCCAGATTGTGTAGCTGGCCGCTTATCGCCATCCAGTGGCCATTCTTAACCTTTTAAAGCCTAGCGGTAACTTTACATACCACCAGGTTTAACATTAAAACATTCTACGTGGTGCCCACATTGCGTTTATGTGTTTTGTACGGATCTCAGAACAAACAGCAACTTTTGCCTTATAAAACATTAAGAGATTGGTTTTTATAACCGAAGTGGAGAGTGTTTACAGCGCGGTACGCACTGAGTCCTTATATAAAACAGATACGCTTCGTCTTTAAAGGGTTAAGCATGCGAAAAGCTACATTTTCACTCCTTCATATGAATCATGGCGTTGTGCCTAACTGAACACATGGACAACCTTCACCTGGCACGTCCTCTAAGAACCGAACCTGCAGCCTAGTCGGCTTGGCTTGATACTCTTGACACGGTTTCTATACAGCGGGAAATCCCGTCTGACAGAGGGTCACTGTTCTGAAATACGCGTCTCTTTCAGTGATACCAACTTTAAGTGACGTAATTGCATACCTGACCACTTCCCGTGAGCACACATGTTATGCAACATGGGGTATTCCTAGACAGGGTTCAATAAAGCAGCCTTCAGCAAATCACTGGCTCTGAGCCAATCAGCCTGAGCGGTAACACTGCCAAATTCTTTAAGTACTGTGATCGAAACAACCACAAACACCAGCAATAAATGCCTGAAAATATGAGCTGTCTTGTTTCGTTTCTGCTAATTTAGTACATACATTTTGAAACACGGCGTTTATATAAGGCACGTAAATGTGAAGCCCGCGTGCTTAATTAAGTACCGTGCGAAGACAACGTAGGGAGGAGCAACGGTATAGCTCCACTCATTCTTAATCTCGGCATTAGAGATGAGCGGTCAGCTTCACGCTCTGACCGCTTTACCCCCAGAAAAGAGGCCCCCGGTGCCCATCAAACAGGAGGCTGCGTGAGTCTCCAAGCCGGTATGGACGTTTCGGAGAAAATAATTTCTTACCCCCAAGCAAAAATTGAACCACGGTTCCTTGGTTGTCCAGCCTAGTCCCCATACCGAATTTTCACAGGAGTATAAGCAACATTTATTTTGCTGATAAAGCACTTTGATGCCTACTGACATATGTGTAGAATTAGGACTCTTGTAACATACCTCACGCTTCACGAATACGCATAAAAATTTCTTGTTATAATTTGAGACTGTTTCCTGCTTCCTTCTACGTAGTCTTTGCCAGTTTTGAGGTTCTCCCAGCAGCGTAGCTAGGGATTCCGTTGTTCTGGGATGTGACACTGTGTCGCTTGGTGATCAGTGCCCGACGTTTCGAACGAAGGCATTGAATTCTTATCACACCTCTCGACAATTAAAGATAAAGATATTACGTTTTTCGAAACGTCAGGAAGCGATAACCCACCTACGCAGTGTCATATAGCAGAAGAAAGGAACCCTCCCGCAAGTCCTTTTTCAATCCTAGAGTGAGGATTCTAAAATATATTTCGTAACGTTTTACTATTAATCAAATTTAATCCTGCAATATATTTTAGGCGTAAATCCATACAACTCTTCTCGTTTTGTAGGAAAGAAACAAAACAAAAATTACAGTAGTTTAACATTAACAAATTTGTAGGACCAGAAATAATTTAGCAAGAAAGCTTTACAGGTTAAGTACAGACGTTACATCTTTATTTAGGCCGTGCCGTGGCTCAGGCGGTTAGCCGCCGGCCTCCCACCGCGGAGGCCCGGGTTCGATCCCGGTTCAGTTCATGTGGGATTTGTGGTGGACAAAGTGGCACTGGGACAGGTTTTTTCCCCGAGTACTTCGGTTTTCCCCTGTCATTTTCATTCCACCGGTGCTCCATTACTAGGAAATAGATAAAAAATAATAATAATCATCGTCGTCTTCATCATAGGGTTGCACAAGAAGCCTCAAGGCTTCGGTGCGTCCGTAGCGTCTGCTGCGGGGCCCTTCACCAATAAAAAAAAAATCTTTATTTCATTTATTTACAGCAACTGCAGCTTGTGTTACGGTGTATATGCACATAACCCACATTCCTTATATATTTACTGATTCTGCAACCAGCCTAACGGCTGCTCAGTTAGGAGGCAGTTAATGCAAAATACAATATTACTCACTAAATTTTATCATTAGAGGGCTTTTGACAAATTTCACTGCTGCTTGAATGTTTATGTCGACACGAGAGCCACCTACAACTGCGATCTTATGGAATATCCAAATATGTATCTAGTTTAGCTAACTGGGAAAAGAGAAACTCAAAATGGACATTTGATTATCATAAGAAAGCCACAAAAATACGCAATGACATGGAATAACCCAACTTCTTGACCATTTCAATTCGTGAATGTAACAAAGAAACTCATAGTGGCGGTAGGGAGGTAGCTGAGACATCCTGGAGCGACCTAGCACACCCTCGGAGTCTGTAGGAATGAGAAAAAAAAGGAGGGAGAAGGGAGAGAAAATCTAATGGAAAGGGGTAGAGGAGAAGAAGCAGAGAGATCAGCTATAAAACGTAAAGGCTGACACACATTCCTTTAGTCAAAAGAAAGTGAGTACAAGAGAAAACAGGAGCGCACATCGTTCAAGGAACAAGTAAAAACACGGCTTGTCAGCAGGATACGTGAACTGCATCTGCTGTACAGGTCAGTTACAGCTCTGTAACTCTATAGAGCATTGTGGTAACTACACGTACCGCACTTTTAACACTGAACACCACCACGCTTAGCTACAGTGTGCATGTGTATTATCACAATACATACATTCACAGGCCTCACTCTATAAAATATTAACCCTTTAAAGACGAAGCGTATCTGTTTTATATAAGGACTCAGTGCGTACCGCGCTGTAAACACTCTCCACTTCGGTTATAAAAACCAATCTCTTAATGTTTTATAAGGCAAAAGTCGCTGTTTGTTCTGAGACCCGTACAAAACACATAAACGCAATGTGGGCACCACGCAGAATTTTTTAATGTTAAACCTGGCGGTACGTAAAGTTACCGCTAGGCTTTAAAAGGTTAAACAGCACAAATCCCAAAATGCACTGTCTTAAATAGTGGGCAGTTATATGCCAAATACAGTAGCCTACACCGTCTTTCATTCTACATTCCACATTCGCCTTGATATTCGTCTACTGCAGGCAGACGACACAACACAGGCAATGTATGTATAAACGTAATACAGAAGCGCGTTCGCGTAACCACTGTTGCCATGGAGAAACAATAAGTATTATATATTCTGAGTGTGTGTCTGTAGCCTTAGTTATCCAGCATGCAAAGCGCATGCGCCGTATTATACTGTCAGCTGTAGCCTGTCGGGCCGTACCATATTTTTCCACATTATCTCATAAACGGCACGATTTTCGGGAAAAAGTTATTGAACATAAAATGTGTGCTTTGATTTTCTCTACAACTTTTGTCTGAAACATTTCTCATTCTGAAAAGAATTCAGCGAGATAGTATCATAAATGTACACAAGTCTTCATGTAAATTACCCGTTATTCTTTTCAGGTTTTAATAGGACTTGAATTTTCTTAACAGATTTACGAAAAACTATCAAATATCAAATTTAATAAAAATCCGTCCAGTGGGAACCGAGTTATTCCATGCGAACAGACGGACAGACCTCACGAAGCAGTCGCTTTTCGCAACTTTTCGAACGCGCCTGATAAAACGCAGTCTTACGGAGTTAATAGCACGGCGTATTTGAGGTTCTCACAGCGGTGTTGCTTGAGATTCAATTCTTCTGAAATATGACGCCGTGTCATTGGGCGAGTGGCTGCTGACACCTCGAGGAATCGTATTGCCCCCATCTTCAAGATGGAGCCGTCCAAGAACAATCTTCTACTTCCCCCCGAAAATTAGATACCACAACGCTCCGAAACGTCGAACACAATCACCCAACATTTCAGAACACTCGAATTTTCAAGACCATACCAATTACGGTGTCAGAATGCAGAACACGGAAAGTATTTTCCTTGTAACACACTCAATAATATCGCACTAAAAAATCACAAATAGAATCGGCGACTGGCTTTTGAGGTTCTCACAGCAGTAAGAAACCTATGTACAAATTTTACACTCTTGTGATACGTTAAAAATAAAGAAGGTTGGGATGGGCAAGGCACGTCACACATGAAGGACATACAGTAAGTCACATATCTAAAGGAAAGAGACAATGTGGGAGACCGAAGCGGGGATGGAGAGATAATATTAAAAAGGGGGCTTAAAGAAAGGACGTGATCGTGTAGAATGGATTTACTTGGCTCAGGACACGGATCAGTCGCCAGCACTTGACGCTATGATCGGGACTCTTCGGGTTACATAAAATGCGGGGACTTTCTAGGCGAGCTGAGCGGCTGCAAAGTTTTCAATGAAGAACCTGTAGCATGAAGAAAGTTGCGGCTGAACTCATGTTGAAATTTCAACCAGTTCGCCTAAACACATCCTGTACATAGCAAATGTTTCAGAATCCCTTCAGGCGGTCTGGCAGGTTTCGGAAATGGAGCTAGTGAAAGCTGCCATTTCTAGAGACGATGGTTCATGGGGGAACACGCAGATTACGTAATTTTCATAAGCACTGAAAACTACATTAGCTAGAGTATCTGTTCTTCGTCCGGAATTTCTTAAAACATATCAAATAATTAAAACAATTACCCATCACATACAATCTAAAGTTCATTTGCTTTTCGATCCGCACAACTAATCCGAAAGAATTCTTACACTACTAATTACTATAACAGATTATAAACAAATCTTGCTTTATAATTTATTTTATTTACACTTATTTATGGCTTACTTAAAGACCCTATAAATACTTCAATTTATACAGAGTGTTCATCAGTAATCACGAATTAATTTGTTTGTAGCTCCAAGCTTGTAACATTTCCTTCCAAATGCTTCAACGTTTCACCTAGCATTCGTTACTGACGTGCTACAGTAAACGTCATAATGTTATTTCAACGAAGTACGTAGGAACTTTATGGACACCCTGTATAGCGCCGAATATTCAAATAAATAGTAAGAGATAAATTGAAACGCCTGCGAAAATAAGTGGACGCGGCAAACTAATGTCTGGCAATTGTCTGACAAAACGGAGGAAATCCATGAAATCGCCGAACAGGATAGGCGATATCAACGCCTAGATTTGAACCCGTAGCCTCTCGAATACGAAGCAGGGGTGCTGGTTATCTGACCGCAACGTTTCGTCTTCATCCAAAGAAGTTAAAAGATAGTCACTAACCGTCAGCAGGTAAGGCTTTAACCCTTTAAAGACGGAGCCTATCTGTTTTATATAAGGACTCAGTGCGTACCGCGCTGTAAACACTCTCCAGTTCGGTTATAAAAACCAGTCTCTTAATGTTTTATAAGGCAAAAGTTGCTGTTTGTTCTGAGATCCGTACAAAACACATAAACGCAATGTGGGCACCATGTAGAATTTTTTAATGTTAAACCTGGTGGTATGTAAAGTTACCGCTAGGCTTTAAAAGTTTAAAGGCAGGCGGTAGCGGTAAATTTAAACGTAACGCCCGACTTTGGCCACTGCAGGCCTCTGTAACCAACTTACGTATCAGTTAAGATAACTAGCTGCCCACCCCAGATTCGAACTGTGCACTCCTAACGCTAACGACCGGCTGCAATACGGGCCTAATTCTGTAACGGAACCATTTCTCTTCTTTCAGGTTTTGTGTGCACACTGACTCTCAAAATCTCTTAAAAGGGCTCCACTTTCAAAGAACGGTATATCTAAAGTGACACAGAACACGTAAATAACACGGAAGAAGGACACACACACACACACACACACACACATAATGGCCATCCGCACTTTCTTCAGAACAGAATGTCCTTTACACAGAGTGTCGCAAAAGCCACTTAACACTAGAGGCAATGTGATAATTGAAGAGATATGCGCTCTTCTGAATATTAAGCAGCGTGGAGTGGTACTACGTAGTTCTCTATCGAGGTTTCGGCACAACCTATCAGTCCCATCTTCAAGGGTAAAGATTTCCAAGAAAAAAGCCTTGTCCCGAAACGTCGGTATAGGATTACCACTCTACGCTGTGTAATATCCCAGAAGAGCGCAAATCTCATCTAGATCGCAGCGGAAGCCTGAAATCACATATGATAACTGAACTTTACTGACAGGTTACTTACACGTACTGACTATCCGAAATGTTCGAACTGTATTCCTTCTACCCTGCCACACTGTCTAAATCTTTCCGGAAAGCTTGCACATACCGTCTTACAGAACTGTATACTATCGCATTTACGGCTTTCCTGTTGTTAGTTATCGAACGCCAAGTGACTTTTGCGACACTCTGTATATTACATTGAGAAGCTTCTATCTAATTCACTCTTCATATAAATGAATGGATCGCGTCACTGTGGAAACCGTCATGGCCGCCGAAACTGGTTGCAAAAGGAAACTGGCAGTTTGCTTCTAATTACTGTGTTATCCTTCGTTAAGTACGTAGGCTGTCTCCGAGATACCGTATACCAGGATCCACCGCACTTACACAACTACATTGCAAAGAATGGCCTACATTCTAACTGTTTGCCTTTTTACAGCTTTCTATTCCATGCAAACGTTGCTAGTTTGGCTTTGTGCGGCGTTTCTTTGATTTGGTCCCCTGATGATGGTCCATTGGGTATCGAAACATGTAGCAATATCCAATGTGATATCGTAATATAAAATATCTAAGGAAAGTACTGTGCGTTTTTTTGGGCTAAGTGTTCTGAATTGGTTATCGACAGTACACGGAACGAACACTATAAATTTGCTTGTGATTACTGACACTAAATGGCCGAAACTACGTAAAATTAACTGGAAAGCAGCACCCATTAGCAGTCAATCATTATGACCAAAAACCCGTCTAAAGCCTATAATTCAATAGACAAGAAATGTGCCCCCTTTTATGAAACCCCCAAGTTCATTACCGTGCTCACAACAGCCCGCCACTGGGCCCATTTTTCAGCCAGGTGACTCCAGTCCACATTCTAACATCCAATTTCTGTAAGACCATTTTAATATTATGCTCATATTTACACTTACGTGGCCGAAAGTGGTTCTTCCTTTATAATTTACGGGCTAAAATTTTTACACGCTATGGCCATTATCGCCTCTCGTGACCTGATCACACTACCAACCAAAAAATATACCTCATTACTTTTAGTGCGGAGTCACGATGTAACACTGTGTAAGAGTAGCAGAGACTTTAGCGATTACAGACGCAACCACAGACATGGATAATGACTACAGTTTTACGGAATGTGCAGCCGAGTAACATGGTCTGTGGCCACAGGTTGTTTTAAAGTGTCGGTATTCACGAAATCACACGGCGTCATGTCCAAAAGACCGTTCCCCTCACAGACATAGCGGGGAGACGCTCAAATCTCACACTGAACAAGACCTCTTCATTATGCGTTAATTTTATTCAAAGCTGTATTTATAAGCTGTATTGCGTTGGCTAATTAACCCTTTAAAGAAGAAGCGTATCTGTTTTATATAAGGACTCAGTGCGTACCGCGCTGTAAACACTCTGCACTTCGGTTATAAAAACCAGTCTCTTAATGTCTTATAAGGCAGAAGTTGCTGTTTGTTCTGAGATCCGTACAAAACACATAAACGCAATGTGGGCACCACGTAGAATTTTTTAATGTTAAACCGGGTGGTATGCAAAGTTACCGCTAGGCTTTAAAAGGTTAATACAGTTATATATTCGGCGAACACAACGCATTTGACTTAAAATAAGTCACGTGTGTTGTTTATTTAAATACTGAAACGAACACATAGCAAGGTGCAAATATATTAATTTAATGTAATGTCTGATAAAACTGTATTGGACGGACATACCTACAAGAAAGCGTTCGAAGACTAAAAGATAGGTGAGGGGATAACATTAAAGTGCATGTTACAAAGATTGGGTGGGAAAATATAGACTGGATAAATGTGGCTTCGAATGGGAAAAGTGGTAAGCCCTCCTGAAAATGACAGCGACGTTTGGGATTCTATAATATGCTACGAATTTCTTAAGTAGACGAACAAATATTCGCTTGAGGATTCTGCTCTTCTAGAATCCATAATACCACCGCTGGGCACACCTCAAAGCTCGCATCTAACCTTCAGCTTCCTAAGCAATGCCCCGTTCCGTGCAGTTAGGTATACAAGTATAACAGAGTTACAGTGCCTTGCGGTTTCGTGCTGGATGCTGTAACAGGGCGCGAGACGGTCCCGAAACTGCAAGGCCATGCGGACGTCACCCTGACCGTGGACTGGCCAGTGAAAGTCAGGCCGATCCTTTCCATTTCACAGCTTTCACTTCACAACACAGTCAAACGTGCAGCTGCACTTTATAATCGGTTCCACTTCGTGAACCGCCAACTGTGTCTCAGACACGAGGCATAAAGCCAGCGTTGTGACCACGCATAAACCGGGGTAGCTCAGGAAATGTAGTGAGTAGTCTAGGGCAGGGGTGGACAAGTTTTCCAAAATTCATCTCAAAATTCTAGGTGAAGAAGGTGATATGAAGCAAGATCCCGTACTGGGGACCCACAAATATCAGGCCCCAACCGTATAGAATTTAATCGCGCAGGCGTCCTGACGCCTTGGTTTTGTGCATCCCTGGTCTACGGGCTGGGGAATGTGAGTTTCATTCCCGGTATGGAGATACACCACGCCAAGTCCAGTTCCGGGGCCCAAATAACCCAATCCAAGCTAAAGACGTATGCCTTTAGCTTTAAGCTTCAGGTGACCAACTGGACGCGAGGTAAAATCCGAACTCTATATCCTTCCAGGAGTTTTGTAAGGGTGTGAAACGTGATGTGTCACGTTAAAGAAAGAAGAGGCCGACACTGTTCGAGAACAGGGTGCGTAGGGAACAAGCGTCTTAAAAAGCAAGTTTCTTTAAGACAGCTATGATTACTTAAGAAGATTCAAGCATTTTGAGATAAACGCTGTATATATTTGTAGCTACAATCCAACCCCGATACAATAATGTCCTCACTTAGCACCCATGTAAAGACAAATTCCCAGTAACAGAGTGTTTCGATCTACCGCCACCCTCCATATAGTGCCAGAAACTGCGGTGGACAGTGCCGCGAAGAGCGCCGGCAGGATTTTTTGGTATGTGACTGGAGTCTTTTATGATCAACGCTGAACAGTATAGTAACTGTTACCATTTTATTAAAATTTCGTATTTAATCCGTAGACTGCACGTGTAGGAACTACATAAAATTTAGTTTTGCTCTCGCAGATTTTTATTTTCTATTTAATTAATTAATTAATTAATTAATTTTATTTCTTTATTTTATTTATTTTACTTATTTTATTTATTTATTATTTTATTTACTTATTTATGTCAAAATGCCAATACGATTTACGCCAGCTTGTACCCCGTTGTCAGTGCCCCCTGAGTGGCGATATTTCGGGGTTTGATTAGTTACTGACATTTCGGAGGACATTTCTGTCCCCCTATTCAGGGTCTATGCAGTACAAGGTAGTAAAACGTCGGGTACACTTACTTAGTTTTATGCATTCATAAGAAACATGCCTTAACGAATTATGAAAAGCTCAAGACGATAACGCTGACACGTGCAGCAATATCGGGACCGAAAATTACGCAAGCAACGTCACAGTCAAATACAATAAAATTATTATTATTATTATTATTATTATTATTATTTTCACTGCAAATGGGTTTGTACCCGGTGGCCGTGGTACTACAATAAGACAACACACAAAATAACACACATCACACAAAATAACACACCGCACTCAAAACACAGCACACAAAATTACAAAAAAAAGACACACACTACACACAATAAATAAAATTACAATACAAATATATACATATACAATTACAAATACAATACACATACAAATACAATACAAATACAAATGTAATTACAATAAAATAAATTACAAATACAATACATATACAAATGCAATTACAATACAAACACAATACACATACAAATACAAATGCGATTACAATACAATTACAAATACAAATACAATACACATACAAATACAATACAAATACAACTACAAATACAAGACACATACAAATACAAATGCAATGACAATAAAATAAATTACAAATACAATACACATACAAATGCAATACAAATACAACTACAAATACAAGACACATACAAATACAAATGCAATTACAAATACAACACACATACAAATACAATAAAAATAAAAAAGCAATTAGGATACAAATACAATTACAATACAAATACAATTACAAATACAATACACATACAATACAAATATAATAACAATACAAACAATTACAAATACAATACACATACAAATGCAAGTGCAACACAGATACAATTACAAATACAATACACATACAAATACAATACAAATACAAATGCAATTACAATGCAAATACAATTAAAATTAACCTAAAGTTGATGAATTAATATTAACAAAAAATTAAGCACACTGTACAATAATACAGTTACAGAAATGCATTACACAGCTGCATGAACTGATGCACTGCACTTCACCGTGACCTTCCCTTCATTCCACTTCACTACACTTATGTAACCTTCACCTCCCCACCACGATTAACCTCCCTTCACCTCACTTCACTTCACTTCACTTCACTGCATTTTTTGATGACTTCCACCACACTTTCCTTCACCTCACTTATCACTTCCTTAATCCTCTCCCTAAAATTACTTGGTTTACAGGAAAGAGTCCCTAAACCATCTGCAGGTAGCTGGTTCAAAAGCTGGATGATCCTGTTTACAAATGAATATTTTCCGATATCTGTCCTTTGCTTTCTGCCCCTAATTTGGGAATGAAGCCAGGAAATGAACTGTAACGACAGTGAAGTCGAAAGTTTCGCACGTTGCTACAAGCACTAAAGTCGGCCAGACGAGATAGGGACCGTTCACCGGTCTGCAGCAAGTTAATCAGTGCACGAACTGTCCGTAAGTACTGGGACAGTGTTCTGTAGCCGTCACGTGCACAGGGCCAGACCAAGATCCTTGCAATAAACTTAACACAAACACACTTTCACAGTCTGTACTTCAAGAAAGGCAAGTAAATCACGGACGTTAAGAGTAGGTAAATCCATCCGTACGGTTGGCTTGACCAGACAATTCATCTTAAGTAGACTGCAAAGCAGGAAGCACGCGTCAACTGTCAAAAACAACGAATTGTGAACACACCCTAACAGGTTACAGCACTGCTTGCAACTCCTTGCTCAACGTTTAGGTTTTCGTTCTCACAACGAGTAAATTACCTCCTCTTACAATTCGGCTCTTCATCCAGCAACGTGATTGACTAAATAACTACGCAACTAAGCATCTAACTAGGCAAATAAGTAACTAAGCAACGAAGTAACTGTGTAACTAAGTGACTAAGCAACTACGTAGCTAATTAAGTGACTGAGTAAACTAAGTAATTAATTACATAACTAACTAAGTAATTAATTACATATCTAACTAACTACGTGCGGCAGAATCGTTCTTGAGAAGCTAACAGACCCTCAGTTAGTCAATATATTCAGTCACTTATGGAAGCAGGCCTCAAGGGGCCCGCCAATGGTCCCGATCTTACGTCCCCCTTTAACCTTTTAAAGCCTAGCGGTAACTTTACATACGACCAGGTTTAACGTTAAAAAATTCTACGTGGTGCTCACATTGCGTTTATGTGTTTTGTACGGATCTCAGAACAAACGGCAACTTTTGCCTTATAAAACATTAAGAGACTGGTTTTTATAACCGAAGTGGAGAGTGTTTACTGTGCGGTACGCACTGAGTCCTTATATGAAACAGATACCCTTCGTCTTTAAAGGGTTAAACTGCAGTGGTAACTATACGTACCACGCGCTTTAACATTAAAGACCTCGCATTTTGCCCACACAGTGTATTTATATGTTCCGTACGATTCTTGCAGTAAACAGCGATTATTTCCCCAAACATCATTAACAGGTGCGTCCTCGTAATGTAGACACCATGTTCCCCTAAAGTAGATACCACCGCATATATACATATTGCCTACAAAAACCTCCCGCGCCATCTAATATTGGCTATTTCAAGGCGTCCCTTCCTTCCAGGTTTTCCAACCAAATCTTTCCAGAATTTCTTATGCCTGTATTCGTGCTACAGTCGGATCGCAATTTGGTTCCTGCGCGGCAGGCAGTTTGCTTTGGGCCCGGAGTACTACAGGTCACAGCACGGCCGGACGGAGGGAGAGACTACGCCTATACCAGCGTCTTCTTTCTTTTCTTGTGTTCTAAACTCTGTACATCATTTTTACTCCATTTCATTCCCTCTTCTGACATAAAATTCACCCATTCACTCTAAACATTTCAAGATTTTTAATACGGATGTCTCTGTGTTTTCCTACATTGGACAGTGCCACAGTACAGTACGGGGAAAAAACTATGGTTTTCAGTTTATAGATGGCAACACAGAATGATAACCACTAGTACCTCCCACGGATGAGTCCAAGTACAGCGACTGCGATCAGTTCTTTGCTCAGTGCCATAAGATTGCGATGGGACTCTCCCTGTTCAAGGCCCCTTCATCTTCCTTAATTTCACCCCATCCTGCCTGGCAGGTCTATATACAACGTTACAATAATACGTGTTTTGATGTGCCGTCGTTGCTGGGGCAAGAGAGAGAGAGAGAGAGAGAGAGAGAGAGAGGAAAAAAGGAGATTAGCGGGCATGGAGAAGGAGGGCAGAGAAGAGAAATGCACACATGGTTTGGGGGGTGAGAGACAATAGGAGAGAGGCCACTTGGAAGATCTAGGTATAGATCGGAGAATAATATTAAACGCTATCTTAAAAATAAGATCAGAAGATGTGGACACGATTTACCTACTTCAGGATGGCCACCAGTAGATGGCTCTTGTGAAAATAGTGATGGAGCTTCCGGTTCCATGCAAGGCGAAGAACGTGTTGAGTAGATGAAGATGGGATAGCCTGGAAGAACTCCGTTCCATGGAGTTAGTTAGTTAGTTGGTTAGTTAGTTAGTTGGTTGGTTAGTTTGTTAGTTAGTTAGTTGGTTAGTTAGTTGGTTAGTTAGTTGGTTAGTTAGTTGGTTAGTTAGTTAGTTAGTTGGTTAGTTAGTTGGTTGGTTGGTTGGTTGGTTGGTTGGTGTGTGCAGTGATATATACTTTAGAATGTCAGATTTTGGAAAACGTTAACTACTTCTCAACAAACAAACAAACAAACAAACAAACACACAAACAAGCTAACTAACTAAATGGAGCAAAGGCCTTCTTGAGAAGCTAACAGTTTCTCAGCTAGTCAAGAAATTTCCCGCATTTTATGGAACCCGGAGGTTCATTACCGCATTCAAAACAGCCCGCCACCTGTCCCTATCCTGAGCCAGCTCAATCCAGTCCATGCCCCATCCCACGTCTTCAAGACCCATTGTAATATTATCCTCCCATCTATGCCTGCGTCTCCCAAGTGGTCACCTTCCCTCAGGTCTCCCCACTAAAATCCTGTATACACCTCTCTTGTCCCCATACGTGCTACATGCCCCGCCCATCTCATTATTCTCGATTTGAACATCTCAACAAAGCATTCGAAAACTTTTTCTTCTCCAAAATGGCCTACAAATTTCAACTCTTGTATCCTTACGTGGGATGGAATGTTCCACACAGTAACAGCATCAGGGCGCAAAGCAACATACGAATGTGCTCGTATATTGAACTTTCGCTGTATTGCGACAGGTTAAAACAATGGATTGGAGAAGGCTGTTGGAGGTAGGTGTGGCTTGGCGTGGGTAGATTTGGGTCGCCAGAAACAGTACAGCAGGCAAGGGGCAGAGAGATAAGCATTGAGATGCATCAGTCTTACACAAATAGCACAGAAAGATTCTAGCGTCTTCCGCAACACATCAAGCCCAGTGGTTACTTTATGTACCGCCAGGTTTAACAATCAACAATTCTACGTTCTGCCCACACAGTGTGTTTATGTGTTTTGTGTGGATCTCAGAACAAACAGCGATTATTTCCCTATACAGCATTAACTGAATGGTTTTTACAACCGAGACGGAGTGTGTTTACTGCGCGGTACGGACTGGATCTTTATATATTTAACCCTTTAAAGCCCAGTGGTTACTATATGTACCGCCAGGTCGTCCACACAGTGTATTTATGTGTTTTGTGTGGATCTCAGAACAAACAGCGATTATTTCCCTATAAATCATCAATAAAGTGTGTCTTTGTAAAGCAGCAAACAGTTCTCTGTGGGGTACAAACTGACTCGTTGTATACGTTATGGGTTAATTTTAGTCTGCAGTGCAGTGTGGTTCCCTCGCCAAAATTAACTTCAAAATTTTTCGCCCAAAACGCAGCCCCCACAACGTAATCAGAATTTCAAAATTTTCTTCATAACGTAGCCTTCCAAACTACAAATTCGGCCCCCCTGTTCAACTCCTTTTCTCTATTGCACGCTCCCAACCGCACCCTTCCCAGCACGCTACCATCTTCACTTCCAATTACTTCACCTTGTTTCCAGGCTACCTTCACTGGAAGGACGAGCGGGCACTGCCTGACAACCTTCAGAGCAGTAAACTTTTCTCATTCCCCCCAAAATACTAAATGTAGTGCCTCTCATTGCTTCCCCTCCCCCTGTTTCTTTTTATCTTCTCTCTAGTCTGCAGAAGGTTAAAAACGGAACTAGCTGTAGGTTAATAGTCGACCGGGACCCCGCTTTATTAACTGTACTGTCGGAGCCTCCTTATAGAAGGCTGGGTGGGGCACAACACACATGACAGAAACACACAAAATCGCGAGTTTATGGGGTCAACAGAGTGTAGCATCGCGACCGTCAGTTTCTGAAGTGGGCGGCAGAGACAGGAGACAGGTGGCGTGTCGTATGTCACAGGTAGAGGAGAAAGTGCAAATGGAAGAATTGGAACACAGGACACTGTAATAATTCTTTTGAAATGACAAATTTAATAACCTTCATTTCTATCGCCATCTTCATCTTCTCTTCCTGCCTTCTACACGTTAACTTCGAGTCTTTTCGAGTTTGCGATCTTCCACACCTTGTTTCTCTAGGCAACATCCCTTTACAAAGACTGAGGGTGTTCGAGAATAGGGTGCTGAGGAGGATAT
Organism: Coptotermes formosanus; assembly: GCA_013340265.1. Classification (NCBI taxonomy): domain Eukaryota; kingdom Metazoa; phylum Arthropoda; class Insecta; order Blattodea; family Rhinotermitidae; genus Coptotermes; species Coptotermes formosanus. Next base: position 1,179,943 of record BLKM01000799.1, on the reverse strand, counting down.
TTGGGTCTAAGATGGACGAGGCAACAGGGGAGTGGAGAAGACTACATACCGAGGAATTTAATGACCTGTACACATCACCAAATATTATTCGGGTAATCAAATCGAGAAGAATGAGACGGGCAGGGCATGTAGCACGTGTGGGGGAAAAGAAAGGTGCATACAGGATTTTGGTGGGGAGACCTGAGGGAAGGCGACCACTTGGGAGACCCAGGCATAGACAGGAGAATAATATTAAAGTGGATCTTCAAGAAGTGGGATGGGGGCATGGACTGGATTGAGCTGGCTCAGGATAGGGACAGGTGGCGGGCTGTTGTGAATGCGGTAATGAACCTCCGGGTTCCATAAAATGCGGGGAATTTCTTGACTAGCTGAGAAACTGTTAACTTCTCAAGAAGGCCTCTGCTGCATGGAGTTAGTTAGTTAGTTAGTTAGTTAGTTAGTTAGTTAGTTAGTTAGTTCGTTAGTTAGGGAACATCCCTTTAATTTTCAACGCATGCAAGATTTGCGAATTACTGTCCATTCTGTTTCACGAGACTTAATAATGTCTCTCTACAATAAAACCGCACTGATCCTTAAAACTCCTTCCTCACGGATCCTTCCTGTTCGATCTTCATATACGCTAACATGCAGTTACGAACAGGAGCAGAATATGGCACCAGTCTGAGACAGGGGTGCAGAAATCATGAGCGCGACGTCGGTCCGACGCCAACATTTTATCCGGTGGCCCCTAATATTCACGGCTGCTCAGTATGAAACTTGTTTTATGTCACCGACCTGGGGCCTACGATTTTGATGTGGATCCCTAGGTTTTTGGATAATTTGTGCACAACTGGTCTAAGATAGGGTAAAGACAAAATTCAACTTGTTCGTGTAGACTGTAAGAAGTGGAGGGAGTAAAGTTATAGCTCCACTCATTTCAGCTCCGGCACTAATTGAAAGTTAGCTGTCAGCTTCACGCCCCGGCCGCTTTACCCCGGGAGGAAGAGCCCCCGGTAAACAACGGATAGGAGTCTGGTTCGGCTCCAGTCGATCTAGACTCTTTGGAAAAGCCAAATATCTCTTGCCCCTCCAAGGTATCGAAGCCACGGCTCCTCGGCCATGCACTATTGTCTAAGAACTATAGCGACTGAGCTAACCCACCGTTAGACGTAAACCACGAGTAAGAAGAGTAAGGAACGGGAGAACAGCAAGAAAACCTAGAAAATCACAAGTTCCAAACACAGTTACAAGTAGGCCGACCAGGTGAAGAACGTGTGTTGATATGTGTTGACATAGCTGGTGTGTTTGCGTGTATTTCAGAACCCCCGCCATGCGGTTGAACTTCGCGTTGGCCTGTGTGGTGGTAACCTTGTGGTTTGTGGATTGTGGCAGCCGAGCGGAGAGCAGCGAATGGACGTGGGGCAAAGGTCGAGATCGGAGCCCCGACGGCAAGAAGACGGGTAAAGTGTCAAACCCATTACTGACACCATACAACACAACCCTCTTTGATAAGATAATATCGCTTGCCCTTTCAAAAAATTCCCTGCCTTTTCTGGTATCATTACTGTACACGCAACAGCCATCCAGTGGCCCATAGCCTGAGCCAGGTGTGTCCAATCCACATCCTGAAATTCTTTCATTTTAAGATCCATTTTAATATCGTCCTAGAGTGCAGTCGTTACTTGAAGTTTTCCGACTAACTTCTGTGAGAACATCTCACCCGTCATGAAAGACAGAAGCCCCTCCCATTTCGTTCTCGATTTGATGTCAAAGAACATTCTTTTGAAGCAAAATATGAACATTCTCATTATGAAATTCTCTTCATCCTCCTACCTTTTTCTCTTTCTTAGGTCTAAACCTTCTCCTTGGTGCTTTGTTTTGAAACATTCTCACTGTGTTCTTCCCTCAGAATGACACACAATTTTACACTCACACAGAAGTACAAATATGATTACGCTTTTGTGTGTTTTAATTTGTGAAATTTTAGGCAAGGTTTGGGCAGACGAAACAGAAGATCCGAAAGGCAGTAAGGTTATCTGAACTTCACGCTGAACTTAATTGTGCTTTGTTGCCGACGTTTCCAAACATCCGAACTTTGCCGAAATTGTGAATGACTCATTACTCCTTATAACCATTCGGCCTTTGATTCTGTCCACCGCCTAATATTCCAAAAACGCGATAAGAAATGAATACAACGTTTCGGCAGCAGTATCTGTTTCCTTCGACAGATAAGATGATGAGAAGGAACAGACCCAGTTGGCCCCAGTGATTACCAATATTTCTATCTACTGGACCCAACTCAGAGGCGCGTCATCACCCTTTCACCTGAGGAATGATTCAGATTCAGCTTCCAAAACACAGTGTTCCAACATTTTGTATTTTTGAAACACTTAGAATTGGGCAATGTCTAAAAGTTGGGTGGATAGCAAATGTCACATACCATTACAGCTGCTGAATATAATTCGATTCGTTGGCTTTCTTTATACTAACGTTATACTCTGTAATATGCTGACAAGACACAGAAATCAAATTACTTGCTTTTCTTTCGACTGAACATACTTCCACAATTATCCTTCAAGATACCACATCAAATAGACAAGACGCCATTGAACTGAAACTTCCCACAACACAAAACGCGTCTAAATTACAAGTTTCATGATATCAAGTGGGCCAGTAGCCCTACTTCTAGGTTAGAAGGTCACAGACAGTGCAGAATTATCACGGACATTCCAAAGCAATTTGGCGTTCAAATTCGCCTGTTTTGTTACTCAAACGAACAAAACCAAACTTTACTCTCAAAACAACTAAATTTCTGCGATTAACAGTTAAACCGCTAACTACACCTTCCGATCTCATATCTAGGTCATCATCAGGCCAACCTTTTATATATATATATACATATATATATATGTGTGTGTGTGTGTGTGTGTGTGTGTGTGTTGCAGGAAAATTCATATTAAATTTGAAATTTAACATTTTTACATGAAGTTTTGAAAGCTTGACATGACATGATGACAATGAAATAAGGTCGAAACATGTAGACAGAGGTTTAATAGTTACCCACAAGATGTTGGTTTTGTTCTAATAACCTGTGTTTTTTATTTGCTTGGTGGTTCATGCACACAACGGGGTGTTCTCACCCAAGAATCTTTTGCACACTGATACCAAGGGGGTGCGTGGAGCCCTGTAAAGGTGTAGGTGAGATACTTCTTATATATAGAAAACATAAAACATCCTAAAAAGGCTTGATGGAGATTTTAATGCCTTTTATAGCCATGGAATAAATAAATTTTTTACAATAAAATGTCTATGTATGCTGTCGAAATTTGAGACGAAAATTAAGTGAACAGTGACAATGTGTATATGAAGTTTTACTCTGAGACCAACGGATATATTAGCTTGTAGCAATCGGGATAAAATTTCCGGCGTTTGGGAGACACTATTTCAAATTTGAGCCTCAAAACTCTACAGGTTATGTTCATTCCGGGAGAGACGTCACACTTTTCGGAAAACTTCTGTGTGTATTCTGTAACAGAGTTTAAAGAAATGGGATTGTGACGAGAAATAACTCAGCGCAACTACTATTCGGGTATTGAAGAAATCTGAGAGAGAGAAAAAAAGCACGTAATAGAAATTTCGATTTTAAAAAAGGTCTGTTCACAGTGTCTTTCTGCAAGTGGTTGGGTCTCCTTACCACATCCCTCGGGAAAGAAGCAAAAAAAATTATGAGATAGCAACACAGACGCTTACGTTTCTTCAAATGACTCATCAAATAACAGGATGCGCGCGCAACTTGCTCAGAAGTTCGAAATACAGAAAGTGTGGCGTCTCTCCCGCCGTGGCAACTCTCCCGGAATGACTCTACGTAGATAAGGTAAAGATCAAGTCATCCCTGTCAACACCATGAAGGCACAAAAAGGAGTGGAGGTATATTCCACTCATTCCCAAGCTTGGTGCTTGTTGAAGATGAGTACACAGGACATAGACCGCCCTAAAATATCAATTTGGGTACCTAATAAACATTTTCATTTACCAGGAGCGCTAGATACGTCTAGCAGCATTCAGATTGCGAACGTGACGTCAGATGTCGAGGCAGATGACGAGTCCTTGATCGACAGCATCGTATCATCGTCTCGACAGGGACGGGCTTTGGAGCAGGACGGTTATAACCAAGTGGCCAGCGACCCGCAAGTCAGGCAGGCGCTAGAGGCTGGCAACGATTCAGAAGCACGCCACTTCATAAGAGAAAAACTGTGCAACCTGGGGCTGATGACGGTAAGTGTTGCCAAAAAATAAACGGGGTTGCGTAACCCTTTAAAGGCCAGTAGTTACTGTACGTACCGCCAGGTTTAACATTCACAAATTCTACGTTCTGCCCACACAGTGTGTTTATGTGTTTTGTGTGGATCTCAGAACAAACAGCGATTATTTCCCTATACAGCATTAACTGACTGGTTTTTATAACCGAGACGGAGTGTGTTTACTGCGCGGTACGGACTGAATCTTTATGCATATAATTCTACGTTCTGCCCACACAGTGTATTTATGTGTTTTGTGTGGATCTCAGAACAAACAGCGATTATTTCCCTATACAGCATCAACTGACTGGTTCTTATAACCGAGACGGAGTGTGTTTACTGCGCGGTACGGGCTGAATCGTTAACTACAATAACGCATATACGTATCTGTATGTTGCAGTGCGAACCTGGAGTCGAACCAAAGCGCCCATACGTACAACCCCACGACCTGATATACGCCCAACCGGTGCACATAAAGCCGGTGGGTCGCCCGATTCCAGCAGTCCCTGTTCGTGGCCCTCCAGTGCATTCTCTCGGTGGATATGGGCCCCCTAAACCAATCCCCCTACCCCCGGGTCCCGGACTCTTCATCCCTCCTCACAGACCGCCACGTCCTCTACCCGGACCAATTTACGGCGGACCGAAACCCCTCCCTCCACCCGTGTACGAAACGGTAGAGCCTGACCTCCACAATTATCATCCACCACCAGTCCTGAAGAAGCCTGTAGAAGTCGTTGTGAATTCACAAGGTGGAGTTCAACAACACGTGCATCACCATTATCACCATGGTGATGTTGGTAGCGTGGTGAAGCCTCCACTTCTGGTGGATCAGCCTGGTCCGCTAGTTCCTACAGGTCCTGCGTTTGAGCCCGGCCCGGTGTATGGTTCTACTTCGTTAGGAATTGGTGGAAGTACAATTGGCAGCGGCTCTCTGTACAGCGGTGGACCAATAGGAGGAGCTGTTTACGGCGGTAACGGACCGTATCTGGGTCAGAGCCCGTTCTACAAGAAGGAGCTGTCTGTCAAGGCTCCTCTGACAGGTGAGAGAAAAATAACGGAAAATACGTAGCTAGTAAGAACTGTAGAAGCGATCTGCGGCTTATGACGGTGCGTCGCAATACGATGAAAACACTTTGACTTTTAAGAGGCCAGACAAAACCGCGAACTGACAAAACTTCGACATTTGCCTATAAGGTTCTCATGGTGGTGACTATGAAGATTACTGTTTTCTTCTCGAGTTATTATTATTATTATTATCGTCATCATCATCATCATCATCATCTCCTTTATGCAAGGTATTCACACTTATATACCTGAAACAAACCATGTTTCTAGGGTACACAGTGCCGCAGCTATTCTGCGCGTACTGTTAATGGTGCATATAGCGCTGTCTGCAATATTAAAATCTTTTGTGCTTCTACATTAGCACTTCCCGCAGTGTGTGTGCTGTGCCCAGTACAGCTGTTTTCTGCAGTTCCTTGATTTATTATTATTATTATTATTATTATTATTATTATTATTATTATTATTTGGACCGCAAAAGGGTTTGTGGCAGTGGTACTACAATAAGACACATCACACAAAATAACACATCACACTCAAACAGAACACAGCACACAAAATTACAAGAAAAATAAAGGACACATACTGCACACAATAAATACAGTTACAGTACAAATACAATTACAAATACAATACACATACAAATACAATACAAATACAAATGCAATTACAATACAAATACAATTACGATACAAATACAATTACAATTAACCTAAAGTTGATGAATTAATATTAATAAAAATTAAGCACACTGTACAGTAACACAGAGTAATGCATTGCACAACTGCATGAACTTCTACACTGCACTTCACCGTGACTTACCTTCCTTCCACTTCACTACACTTATGTAACCTTCACATCCCCACCACGATTAACCTCCCTTCACCTCACTTCACTTCACTTCACTTAACTGCATTTTTTGACGATTTCCACCACACCTTCACTTCACCTCACTTATCACTTTCCTATGAAATATATGTATATACAGAAAGGTATTTCTGCCCTGAAGATAAACCCATCACGTCCCCTTAAACACTTACACCTCTCTACTGATCCACTTCGATGGAGACATTGTGATTTTTCATTGACATAATCCTTCCGGCCGTACTATGGCCCTGGGGTCGACTCAGCCTCTAACAGAAATGAGTACCAGGAATATTTCCTGGGGGGGCGAAGGGGGGGGAAGCGAGAGGTTAAGGCGGCCGGTGTGTAGGGTTGACAACCTTACCACCTTCATGTGCCGACTGTCTAAAAATCCTGGCAGCCTCAACCTCCTGCAGCCCTGAGGGCCTGTCCAGGCCTGTACAGCGATACCTTTACCTTTACATTTACTAAGCCACGGTCTGTCAAATCTCAGAATAGTTAGAGCGTCACTTCTTCAATCGGCTTTGACGTTTAACTCCACCATTACATCAATTCAACCTTTTAAAGCCTACTGGTTATATGACACACCAATATGTTTAACATTCAAGAACTGTACATTCCACCGACACTGTATTTATGTGTTTTGTATATATCTCAGATCAAACAGCGACTTTTGTCCTATATAACATAAACTGCTTGGTTTTTATAACCCAGATTAAAAGTGTTTACAGCGCGGTAAGGACTGTGTCTTTAAACAAAACAGTTTATTTTGATATTCATCATCCCCGTTTACTCTTCGTCTTTAAAGGGTTAATTACAAAATTCTTGTTAGTTTCTTTGCAGATCAATGGCATACATAAACTTGTGACAGAACCTTTAATTTTTATGCCATATATTTAGGTAACGGCCTGGGCTCTACCGCTTCTTCCACAAATTATGCAGACCGCTACCCCAGTTACGAAAACCCTCGCGCTGACGGTAATCGTGGCCTGGGCGACTGCGTATGCGTTCCATATGACCAGTGCCTTCCGCATGAAGTGGCAAGAAAAGAAGATGGCTTCTATATCGACCCCCGTACCAATGGAGGGGCAAATATCGAAGCTATTACTCTGGACGACGTTGTAATCACTGACGGGAACGGAAGCATCATTTCTCGACATGCTAAGCGACAGAACGACGGTGGTGATCAGTTCGCTGCAGAAGAAAGCCGCGACGAAGAAAAGGAAAATGGTAATAAAGAAGAAGAAAGTACAACGGGAGAAGGTGTCACTGAAGAAAGCCTTTCAGAAGACAAGAAGCATCAGAGGCAACGAAGAGAAATTGTCGTAAACCAGGACAACAATGGAAGGGAATCCAAGAAGTCTGACGTTCAACCGGTAAGTAGACACAACCGCTCGCAGAACTGTACATATACAGCGTGTCCCAAAAGTAGCTTGCGTTCATTTTTTTTATTTTCAACATTCTGCAAGAGCGAACATTTTGGACAAGAATCTCAGCAATTTGTGTAGCCCCTGACTGTCACTTTCTGCTGGTAGTCGGTTGTAAATAAAACAATATTTCCCGGCAACATAAGGACAATCTAGTTAAAAGCATTTTTAGAACACTCTGTATATTATTTTTAGAAAAGGTATCCAAAACCGAAAATTTCTTCCAAAATTTAAACTTCCGGCAATACAATGACGACTGCGTTACGTATTTGAAAGCCGTAATTCAAAACTTAATCTACTGAATAATTCCTAACATCTGAATTGCATTTTCACATTATTAAATATAAATTATAAAAACACAGTAACGGCTGGGATCTTGACCTTTCTGGGATGTTATGCGGCTTAGATTGGTAGATATTTACCGACGTTTCGGTACAACCTATCAGTCCCTTTAAGGGTCAAGAAGCACCAGTCGATAGATCGTCCCGAAACGTCGGTAACTAGAAACACACGCACCGTAACATGCCAGAAGAGCGAAGATCTCTGTTACACGGCAGTGGAAACCTGAAATCACAATAATGGCTGATTTAAATATGTCTCCATTTTACACGAGTCTTTCCGTACTTACATCTAACACTTCCTACAACAGATAATCCAGCCTATCTGTGTTACAACTGTGTAATTAAACGTGCAGTATACTTAACACTTACTACTGTCTGATGCAATTATTTCTCCCAATGCCGATCCCAGTGGCCGCGCGGTCTAAGGAGTAGGTCTGCGGCCAAGCGTTTGCTGGGATCGTGGGTTCGAATCCCAACGGGGACATGGATATTTGTCTTGTACAGTGTTTGTGTTGTGAGGTAGAGGTTTCTGCGACGGGCCGATCCCTCGTCCAGAGGAGTCCTACCGACTGTGGTGTGTGTCTGAGTGTGATCAAGTGAAAATAAACAACCTCGACACCTGCTGTGAGTAGGTAGAAGAGGTGAGGACTACGAAACTACGATTTCTCCCGATACTGTGCAACGGTGGCCGGTAACTCTATTTTCAGAAGTAAAGCAGACTAAAAAATAGGTTTAAAGTCATCTACGTTGCTTCCCGAATGCAGCAATATATTCTGTCAGAAACAAAGTCACTGATTTTAAGTAATGTTTATTGATACAAAGAATATTAACATCTGAGCAACGAACTGTCATGATTTGTCCTTGGATATCTTTTCTAAAAAACGTAATGAGTTCTACTCTTATCCTGTTCTGTCTTACTGCTCTGTTGTGCTGTATATATGTGCTTTGGTGTTACAAAGAAGCCCCTGGTATTTGGTCGAAGTCAGATATGCTAAAATGCCAAAAATTCTAAAATCAGCGGAAAAATTAAGCAATCATTTTTGCACAAAGAACGAGACAATAAATGAGATTTGCGACACTCAGTGCGACAAATACTATGATTACGTGAACAAAGTCACCAATTAATGCACTTTTTATTAGCAACTATTACTCCCGAAAAGTGTTTCGGCGTCTAATGTCGCCATCATCAGCGGACACTCATTGTGAAGAACGCTGAACGTCCGTATGGTTTATAACAGGAGTCTTGTGCAAACTCTTATAAACCATACGGACGTTCAGCGTTCTTCACAATGAGTGTCCGCTGATGATGGCGACATTAGACGCCGAAACACTTGTCGGGAAGTAATAGTTGTTAATAAAAAGTGNTTTCACCGTGCATTTTCAATATATGAACAAAGTCACCAATTAATACACTTTTTATTAACAACTATTACTTCCCGACAAGTGTTTCGGCGTCTAATGTCGCCATCATCAGCGGACACTCATTGTGAAGAACGCTGAACGTCCGTATGGTTTATAACAGGAGTCTTGTGCAAACTCTTATAAACCATACGGACGTTCAGCGTTCTTCACAATGAGTGTCCGCTGATGATGGCGACATTAGACGCCGAAACACTTGTCGGGAAGTAATAGTTGTTAATAAAAAGTGTATTAATTGGTGACTTTGTTCATATATTGAAAATGCACGGTGAAAACAATATAAAATTATGATTACGGTTTTTGGGACATGACGCCGTGTAGTTGGCCATATGCATCTGCCAGTAGCACGTACAGAAACAAAATTACTTCGCCAGCAGGTAGACCTTGAGGAAAGGCCACAGGGTGAGGGTGTTCTAGAACTTGGTGGTGAGGGTGTTCTAGAACTTGGTCGTGAGGGTGTTCTAGAACTTGGTGGTGAGGACGATATTTGGACCTCAGAGTGACGAGGCACCACAAAACTGGACGCTACTGCCTAACGAGGAGTTTCACGACTTGTACCGCTCGGCAAATAAACGAGATGGGCTGTGAATGTGGCACGTAGTGGGGACAGGAGAGGTGCATACGCGGTTTTGGTGAGGAAACCAGAAAGAATTAAAGCACTTGAAAGACCTAAGCGTATATGGGAGATGACATTAAAACGGATATTCAAGAAATCGGTTGGGAAATTGTTGATTGGATTTATTTTTCTCAGGATAGGAATAAGCGGCGGGCCCTTGTGAAATTCAATAAATATTTGTGACTTTTTTTAAACTTCATAATTTCTATTACGGGAGGTCACTGTCATTACTCGCCCCGGGCGATAAAAACCTAGCTACACCACATCACTCGGCAATTAAAACAATAACGTAACGTCATTTTTCGCCTAGTACTGTAAAACAAGCCACGAAAATTTCCAAATTTTCGCCTACTTACCGACATCTTCCCATGTAATTCAAACAAAAATAGCTTTTACAGCTGTAACAGTGTCATTAAACAATCTCCGACAATTGAATATTCACGCTTTCTGGTACATTGCACTGTTCTGCGGTACCTCCATTTTCAGGGTCCAGCAGCCTAGAACCGCGACAGAAAAAAAAACACGGCGTCACATCCTAGAATACTTGAATCTCCTCAGTACCGCTGTGATCATCTCAAATCTCGCAACCTAGAATTAATCTGTCCATTCGTTTGAGGACTTTAACTGGTGTTTGGGCTGACACAAGTACCAGGTACCTTCTACTGCGTGCAATGTAAATACCAACAGGTGTCCTGTAGGTGCTGGTGTTTAACAGCTGCTAATATAGAACGCCTTCTTTAAGCTTCCTGTGGTGGTGCAGGTTAAGGATGAAGTGACAGAGGAGGAAAGGGCACAGGAGGATGACAAAGTGGATGAAAGTGACCAGGGAAAGCAAAGAACTGCAGAGGTGGGTGGACAGCCTTCTTGCTGTCCCAAATCATTACTCTACCGAAACAAAAACGCATTTTCTTCTCCGCTCATTAAAAAGTAGAAAGTAAACAACACGCAACAGTACGAGTATCTTCTGTTTCTGTCCCTCACATCTCGGCGGAATATCTTACACTCTTTCCTTCTAGAATCTTCATTCTCTATATGTCTGTATTTCCTTGACAGAAATATGTCTTTTTAAAGCTTCAGTTACTTTCCAATACAATTTCATATCTTGCCTTCCTTTAAGGAAATTTTGATTTAATTTAAAAGTGTCTTCTACTGGACTGTCCCTTTTGTCGCATCGTTAAAAGTTATCGGTTACCGAGTATCGATTACCAGTATCGCGTGATCGATACTGATAACGTATACTATCTCTCTCGGTAGTTTCCTTTTCTGACGTAATCAATCATTGCCAGAACAGTCTGCTGCCTTCAGTTGCACACATTTGTCCACATACGGCTTAAGTATATCCGACGTCTCTCTCATCTTAAGTAACTAATTACGTACATTCCAAAGCTGAAGAACATTTACACAGGCTACAATTCCGAAAACATGCGACACATACTGTACGTCCCTTCCTGAAGATTGGACCCTTACATGAAATTTAGACCTCCTGACCTCAACTAAAATTCAGTAACTGAATTGAATTCAGAATTGAATTTGTGCGAAGAACACAAGACACCATTTTTTATAATTCACTAACTATTCGATGTCCGTATTTTTTGTCATTATTTTGCAGGACAATGCCTTCTTTCGAATAAAGTTCCCTTGACGATATCAGTGAGTCTTCTAGCTTGTCCGAGTATTTTCGGGTTGTGTTACGAACGTTTCGGCAATAGGAGTGACAACAACAGGCCTACAAAACTTTACGGTATAAACTTGTACAAGACGTCAACTGATGACATGTGAACCGACATACTTCTATCCTCTGCCTCCTGAACCTCCTCCTCTGGCTCTGGTTGCTATGGTAACCGTACAAACTGAAGAAATGTAGTAGCTTAGTACTGCCTGACAGAGGTCACTTGCTACTCCTGATTCACTGTACTAACACAGTGGTTGGTCAGTTACATTCACAGTCCCGTACTGATTATTACATATAATACCCTTAGTGTCAGTAACTAGTCACACCCGGAGGCGTGTCAGTGAATGAGTAAGTCTCTATGAGTAACGCGCTGAGACCGAAGAAACAGTTGAACACGGACATACTCCTACGAGTGTTCTGCGCGAGGTAGTGGATGAGGCTGAAGAAACAGTTCAGAATTAAGTGTATTATACACAGATATCAGCCCTTAGACAGACTAAATTAACGCTTGGTTTACTCTAAGAGTGAAGAAACGACCGAAGAAAGAGGCCATGTAATAGCGCGTGCGTGTAGCTACTGTACAATCATTCACAAAAATCAGTCACCTAGCGAAACATTTTTATGGGACTTGCAGACGGAATTAATATGTCAAATTCACTTGACGTTGAGAACAGACATAATTTGTAAAGCTACAAACATGTAACAACATGCAGTTTGCGGAGTTTGAGGATCTCACAGAGTTAAACAACAAGTTTACTACCTTATAGAATCTGGCGACGTGTAGTTTGGTAGTACCTATCTCCCAAACTGCACGACTTCAAACCACAGTAATCATCAACACCTTATTGAACGCCCGTTGAATTAATCCTTTGAAGACGAAGCGTATCTGTTTTATAGAAGGACTCAGTGCGTACCGCGCTGTAAACACTCTCCACTTCGGTTATAAAAACCAATCTGTTAATGTTTTATAAGGCAAAAGTTGCTGTTTGTTCTAAGATCCGTACAAAACACATAAACACAATGTGGGCACCACGTAGAATTTTTGAATGTTAAACCTGGTCGTACGTAAAGTTACCGCTAGGCTTTAAAAGGTTAAGTTCTGTATTTACTTGACGCCTCCCATCTGAACTGTACCAACCACTTTGTGTTGGGGGACATGGGTCTCATTTCTAAACACTAAGTAAAATGGCTGCAGCTATCTGGAAGTGCAATTTTCTTCTTGCAGCGACTTTTTGGTGACACCTCCACATACAAACTGAACCCAACATTTGGAGTATCTTTCGGTCTACCTTATGGAGGAGGAGGAGGAGGTTATCCGTTAAATCCTTACGGTCCTTATCCAGCCCTTAATCCTTACGGAGGTTCATTGGGAGGTCCAGGTGGGGTCAACTTAGGCTTAGTAAGCGTGAATCCTTTACTTGCAGTTCAGGTAACAAAAGACGAACACGGCGATAAAATTGTGAAGCCTTTGGTTAATTTGCATGTGACTCCAAATCACGGACTGGTTCACAAACTGGGCAGTCTGTTACATGGTTTGCACCACAAACCATATTACCCCGTCTATCCACCGTTCAAACACGACCACCATCACCACCATATCCACATGTCAAAACCTTACCCACCATATTACTTCCCGCACAAACCTTCGTACTACTATGGTAGCCATTACGCGCCTGGTTACTACGGCTACAGAACTAAGAATGAATACAAGGGTACAGGAACTGTTTATTACCCCAGTGGTTACGCTTCTGGTGATGATGATGAGTACGACAATGGGGATTATTACGTTGATGATCCATATGCGTCATATTCACGTCATAGCAGGGGTAACCAAACAGTTAAAGCCCCGTCCTCAGCCTCTTCTTCCTCCTCTGGTATCGGAACTTCAAGAAAGGTGCAGTTTCCCAGTGACAGACGGCGAGATGTTGGCGCCAGGACTAAACGACAGGCTGACAATGACAGAGACGGACAGAATGAGGTGTTTCCGGTTCAAGAGGTAAGATAACAGGAACCGAAACATTCTGTGAAATCCGCAGCGAAGCAAGACCGTATGAAATATCTTTTGTTAAGCCCCGACTTCTAGGAGTGATACAAGAATACGTTACTGGTGTGGCCCCTAATGCAGTGCCCTCTTGCGCACCCCTTTTCCTTTTGCTGTCTAAATTCCCTCGCCCCTTCTGTACCAAAAATTATTTTTACAAATGATAACACAGGCTTCGGTGGTACCACGGAGCCATGTACTCCACTGGATTTCTTTAAAAGAACTAAGATTTAATAACTGAAAAAAACGTACTATACATTGCGAGAGTTGAAATTCTCACAGCGGTGTGTTGCTGGGGATTCAGGTCCTCTGCCCCTTGACGCTGTGTCACGGGGTGAATGGTTTCCGACGTTTCGGAGATTAACAGTGCCTTCATCTTCAGAGTCCAACGGGCAACTTCTTGGAAAGCAGATGCAGACAACGTACTCTTTCAAAACGTCGGAAACTACTCGCCCAGCGACAGAGCGTCACATCCCAACAGACCCGAATCTTCCTACCAAAATTTGTGTCATAAAGTCTGTGACATATAAAAAATTCACCGTCCATTGTTGCCGACTTATTTCATGATCCGCAGTAAATTATTTACTTGTGGAAAATAAGGAGTAAATTAGAGGTACAGTCTAATATAACAACAGTATTTAAAGTCTAAAGTTCTCTAAATTTTCCCTCAAATTCTGCTAGAACACAACAAATGGATACACTTACAAAATAATTTCACGGGTGCTTAGAGTAGATTTAATTTAAATTCAAAATTAAGTTCTGTTCAGATATACTGTCAGGTCGTATATACACGTGTAAACAGATCATAAAATCTATTTACATTTATTTTTGAAATCACGTGTCAATAAATTACCCACACTAAATAGATTTATATTTGTAATAATTTAGAACATTAAAAAAATATGAGGCCTACACAAAGTACTCACACAATTCGAGTTCTCACTCCATTAATTCAAGCAATTTACTCCACATTTTTTTGGTGACTATTGCACTTTGAACACTGGCAATTACAAACTGTGTTTGTTCTGGTAGTTAAGATTTCCCTGGCTTTGAACAATTCAGTTTTTTATAATAACAACAATCACCAACCAATGCATTAGTATATCATTTTTAATTCACTTAACACTAACTATTCCGACATGTTTCGACGCTTGTCCGCGTTATCTTCAGGGGACTGTCACTTTCTTATCACAAGACACCCGTCATATTTGAAAGGTGGCTAAAATTAAAGTCAAGAGAATGTTAACAGAATTCAATTCTGTCTTGTTATAAGAAAGTGACAGTCCCCTGAAGATGACGCGGACAAGCGTCGAAACATGTCGGAATAGTGAGTGTTAAGTGAATTAAAATGATATACTAATGCATTGGTTGGTGACTGTTGTTATTATATTAAGAAAATGCACGGTGATTACAACGTAAAAATTCAGTTTTTACTTGTAAAAGGTCAGACTTTTGTAAAATTTCTCACGAAAGGTGTTAAGTTGCTTCCAGGTATGACGATGACCACAACAGCAGGAATCAGAAGAGTTTCAGGACGGACGACAAGACAACAGAGCAGCAAACATAACCTCAAACCAATTTACAACTAACACTTGCGACTGAAACTCTCATATAGACTCTTGACTTTGTCTTGCTTTAGACTACGTCATTTAACAACTATATTTGGCTTGTTCAACTTCTTTCTTCATATTTATTTGAACTGGTGAATTCTAAGTGGTGGTGTATAGATAACAAACTCCGTATCTTACTAACTGCAACCTTATATTAAACATAATTTATGTTTTTCGAAGTTCCTTAACCCCTTGGCATATTACTTAATTACTTTATCTGCTCAGTGAAAGCTTGCTTATTTAAAACTTAAGCATAAAATTCCAAAAATATAAGCCAAAAATCTGTCTCAAAACTTCTATATAAATAAGCTACATCTGTCAGCCAATGTCAGAACTATTTCAATATTATCCGACGACATTTCACAGCCGATAATGTAGTTAACTCGGAGGCGGACCTCAGTCATCCCTCAAAATATGCCGAAGGGTTAAGGTAAATGTTGCACACTAAGCTAAGTTCCGCATGAATTTAACGTTACACCGTTTAATTCTCCAGCGCATACACTGGGTGGAATACTTTGTGATTACGCCATTGCTAGCTATTCAAACCGCAATATAACGAAATACTAAATTTCAATTAAAAATAATAATTAACATTGTTTTTGACTATGTTGCTTTTTCATGTACGCGCAGATTAGACAACATACTGCGTACAACGGCCGCAGAATTCTCGTCGGCACTAAAATATAATGCATTTGGAATGCAGAGAATACATTACGTACATAGTTACAATACTGCAGCCAGACGGGTTAACATATGAAAAATGCAAACGTAGTCCATCCATTGTGCTCACATAACCTCACGATGAATTTCCCTTCTCCTGCAAACAGCCTACTAACCCATGTAACATCCACATATTCAATCCACGGGTTCACCTCTCTCAGTTCTGTTGGAAACCATTTCACATAATAATGCATGTAAAGCACGTGATTTATTATAAACTAAAAAGTACCAACAATAACGTACAAATTTAATTTATGTGACCCAAAGTCTTTAGCGGGCCACCTTCACACCACATGTTTCGGTGGCATATATACCACCATCATCAGGGAGAGAGATTTCACACCGAAAGCTGGTACGCCACTGGCGAGATACAGCCCTTGTTACGTACACATCGTCACAGGACTGTATCTGACCTGTGGTGTGCCAGGTTTCGGTGCGAACTCTCTCTCTCCCTTATGATGGTGGCATGTATGCCACCGAAACATGTAGCAGTGAAGGTGGCCCTTTAAGGACTTTGGGTCACATAGGTTAAATTTTGTGCCTTATTGTTGGTACTTTTTAGTCAGCAATTCAATAAAAATGCATGGTGGAAACAACGTAGTGAAATGTGTGATTGATGTTAAAATCATGGATAAGGAAAGACGCCGCATAAAGTAAGTGTTTCTTTTAAGATGAAAGTTTAGAACTTACACGCTGTATCTTACTTGAGCTAGGAAAACGATTCTTTCAGGAATCCTGACAAACCATACAAACTCACGACTCACGAAATGCATACGTAAGGTTCAAGAAAAAACTTGTACATTACAGACAGAAAATGACAACTCCATGCAAACTGTTAGTCCGAAAACTTGAAGAAAAGATATATTTAGGAGACTCACGTACTGATAGGACATTATTAAAATGGGTCTTAAAAGTTAGTGAAATACCAGAGATTACGTTGGGCTGCAATCGAAATGCAACTGCAATCGAAATTTCATAAACAAAAACCGCGTGATTTACACAGGTCCGCCGGAGTTGTTAGGACAGTTAAAGGTAAGAAGTTACGATAGGCTAGGTATGTAGCTAGGATGGATATTACATAACGAGGGACTGTGTGAAGTATAAAGGTCAGCCGGTGTTGCCAGGACACCGAAATATACGCGATAACGGGCTGGGAACGTACATAGGCTCGAAAGACATGAAACGCATAAAGAATAATGGTAAAGACCTACTGCAAACGTCCACTTGAAAGACACAGAAGGAGATGGATCGAAAACATTACAACGGGCCTTATAGTTGTGACGATAGGACCTGCATGCATACATGGAACTGGCTCAGGGTCGTGCCCAAAACGTGGGCTTTTCTATTCGCGTTCTGCTACCGGAGTTAGCAATTGCAGCTCAGACATAGTTTGTTAGCTACATACACTGCTTTACGGAATAAACTTTCTCATAACCTGACAAGAAGCTGAGCCATTAACATCTCAAACAACAGATTTATCAGATTATATAAATCTTTTGTTCAGCGTGAAGCCATTTACGGCGGACGATGCGGCCCCCAATATGTTTGCTGCCGGCGACCCCTGCGGCCACCTCGACCACCGTACCCGCAGGGGGGGCAATGCGGGAGACGCTACGCACAGGGCATCAACGGCCGTATCAAGAACCCAGTTTACGTCGACGGAGACAGCGAATTTGGTACGTATTTTAAGTCAGTGACGATGAGACAGGTGGGGGGCCGGTACAAACCATAGGTGCCCGGAAGTCAGGAAGGGGGCCCGGGGTCCGACCATGTTGCATATGTTTTTTTATCTTTCTCTGTAGTATAATTATTAGTCGATTGCAAAAAGTAGCCCTTCTGCGATTGACAGTCCTTCCGATTTAGTGTAAATATTTTTTAGCCGGTCTGCCCTTGCTGGGGGGGGGGGGGGGCCCAAAACATTTTTTCACTGGGGCCAAAACCCGCTCTCGGCGGCTCTGATTTCAGTTTATTCACACACATCACGCAGACAACCAGAAGGGCGGCTACATACTGTGAACTACTGACAGAATCGCCAGATATAAACAAATGAGATTCTACAATGCAACATCTTTAGGACCGCGGACTTCGGAGAAAAGAGTCGTACGCTTCTCCTTTCAAGTCGAGCCAACTAATAACGTGCAAGGTCGCTCCAGGGCTGCACTGTCTAGAAAAGATTTTATTTCCATCAAGGGTAACAGACTTTTCCCACATCACATCGCTAATACTTGAATTTGGGCCTATCCAGCCTAGCCAAACTACATCGCTGGCTACATCCTCAGGGATAAATTGGCCGCAGCGTGAAACTTACAGCTCATCTCCATTTAATGGCGATCATAGGATACCGTGGAGTTTCTTCTCCCTAACCCCTATACGCCTTCATGGCGTGTTGCTTTGGCAATGGTGTACTTGAACATTGCACTGTTAGGTCAGCGTCTTCTCAGCAGTGACAACATGTACTTTTGTACATATGTGCCGACGTTTCGGTAGAACCTGCTGACTAGATCAACATACCCTGAGCATGGAGGAAGCAAGTTTCTTCGAAACGCTGGTATCTATCTACCAAACTACACGGCATCATATCCCGGATCACAATGACTCTAACTTTTACCTCAGTCAGATACTGCAATTCTTCCTACTGATTTTAAATAGTGCAGTTCAAAATAACACGACTGCATATCAAGAAAGATGTCATGTGATTACAGGAGAATATCCATGGCAGGCAGCTATCCTGAAGAAGGATGTCCAAGAGAGTGTGTACGTATGTGGCGGGACCCTGATCGATGCCCTGCATGTCCTCACGGCAGCACACTGTGTCAAAACGTGAGTTGCAATTCTTGTTTAAATATGGTACATCACTAGAAACACAACAAACGTTTAAAACTAAGAACAAGCACGCGTCCTGATGGCGCAAGACAACAATAGGATTCTAGCCTAACTGATAGCATCCAGCAGTCATTCCTGAAAAGCTGATAGTCGTTCATCTACTCGAAATTTCCCTCTGTTTTATGAAATACAAGGTCTTATACTATTCATCATCTATCAGAATCAAACACAAATATATTTATCTACACTTTAATCTTTAAAATATATTTTAAACCACGTATTATTTTTAAAATTTAATATTCTATATCTGTGTGTTGGTTCCAAAAACTTCAATATTATTTCAATGTATGCATTCTTTGTGATCTGCCTCCCTAAAGATGGCCAGGTGAGTGGCCGAAACATGTACGAGGTATACTGTGTGAATAACATATTTTAATACACTTAACTGCATTTGCTAGTGTTCATATCATATCTTATAACTGTGTTCACAAGAGGCTGACACTGGTTACTATAACAGGGCCAAGTGAATTCTGTCCACAGCTTCGTACACTTTGGTGTCTACACTAACCTCTCATTCCGGGGTTCGAATCCCTGCAGGGGTAAGGGATTTTTCTCTAAAATTGTCCAGACTAGCTCTGCAGCCTACCTAGCTTCCTATTCAATTGGTACCAAGTTGCATTACCCGGGGTAAAGTGGTTGGGATGTATAACTGATCATCACCTCCACTACTGCTAAGAATGACTGGAGATATACCCCTACTCCGCACCCATAAGCCTTCATGGCATGAACAGGGACAGGTACATTTGTGCATTTCCCATTGTGTTAGGTATCACAAGTGAACTGTTCCTCAAAATGTGAATATTCTGGTTACAGGTACAATGGTCATGATCTCAGGGTCCGGCTTGGTGAATGGGATGTGAACCATGATGTGGAGTTCTACCCATATGAGGAACGAGATGTATCTGCTGTCCATATCCATCCCGAGTTCTACGCTGGAACGCTGTATAATGATATAGCCATCCTGAGACTTACACAGCCAGTAGACACCGTTCGTACTCCGCACATTGCCCCTGCCTGTCTACCTGACCCCCATTCTGATTACACAGGTACCAGGTGCTGGACAACTGGATGGGGTAAAGACGCATTTGGGGACTACGGCAAATATCAGAATATACTGAAGGTTTGTTGCATTCTGCAAACAAAGGGCATGAAAATGGATGTGCAATGCGATGTCCATGCAAATGTACGTTCAATCTTCAGAGCTGCATACTGAATATCTATTAAATTTAGTACTGGAAAAGTCTAGGCTAAAGTAATAGAGGAAATGCCATTTAAGTCTGTATTGCTCCACTACAGAACCTTAAATCCAAACCAAAGCTTATCAAAATTCTCAAAATGGCTCAAAATGCAGAAAATTTCCATACAGTATAACATTATGCATGCAAGTACAGTTATCTGCTTATTTTATTCCTACTTATAACTATTATTCAAACATGTTTAATACATTGCACAGCTAGAA
The DNA here is from genome assembly GCA_013340265.1 of Coptotermes formosanus. NCBI lineage: Eukaryota > Metazoa > Arthropoda > Insecta > Blattodea > Rhinotermitidae > Coptotermes > Coptotermes formosanus. The sequence goes on along the minus strand of BLKM01000799.1, from coordinate 1,159,552 downwards.
AAATGTGAGCAAAAATTATTTGCATCTCTATTCAGTATACTCATATGTACTATCAAACTGACCTGTTAACAACAGAATTTCTAACTCCATGTGCTACAGAATCTACTGTTGTTAGCTGTGCCAACAATCACACATTTACTGGAGTCACAAGAGGCTAAGCAGCCTAATCAATAAAGATGATATATCAATTACTAGCAGATTTGATGAACACCATTAGAGTGTGAAGTATGTTATACAGACACATGGCACAATGACTCTTCCATGAATATACGCTTTAAAACCCAACTGACTCCTTCCAAACCAACAATTCTACATGAAATTGCAGGAAGTTGATGTGCCTGTAGTATCACAACAGCAGTGCCAACTGCAACTGCAGCAGACTCGACTGGGATATGACTACAAGCTGCATCCAGGCATGATTTGTGCTGGAGGAGAGGAAGGGAAGGATGCGTGCAAGGTAACACACTTCTATTCCCAAAACATTTTCAGGCCCATTCACAAAATTGCGAAAAGTGACTATTAGCTTTGTCACATCTGTCAGTCTGCATGGAACAACTTGGCTTCCTCTGGATGGATTTTCATTAAACTTGATATATGAGAATTTTTTGAAAATCTATCAAGAAAATTCAAGTTTCATTAAGATTTGACGAGAATAACAGGTGCTTTATATGAACACCTATGTTCATTTATGATGTCTCGCTGAATTCTTCTTAGAATGAGAAATGTTTCAGAAAAAAAAATGTAGAGAAAATCAAACCACACATTTTATGTTCAGTAACTCTTTTCCAAAAATCATGCCGTTTGTGAGATAACGTGGAAACTTATGACACAGCCGGAGTGGCCACAGATGACAATACAATACGGCGCATGCGCCTTGCATGCCAGATAAATAAGGCTACAGACACACACTCAGAACATGTAATACTCATTGCTTTTCCACGGCGACAGTGGTTACGTGAACACACCTCAATGTTACATTGTACACATATTGCCCATCTTCTTCTTTACATACTGAATCACATAATGACATTAACAGATTGTATTCATCATTAAACTATGCAAGAACCTGAAAACACACATGCAAGTAGCCAAAAGAACAGAAATTACAAATTGTCTGGGGAATGAAAGCATTCTGAGGCTAAAACAAACTGTAGTTTCAAAAGGACTCACACTGTCAGTGCCGACCAACTGATACTATACATACGTATCTCACTATAAAGGCAATACATGAACACGTGTTGTTCTTTCACAGGGCGATGGTGGTGGTCCCATGGTGTGTGAACGTGGTGGTACCTGGCAAGTTGTGGGCATTGTCAGCTGGGGAATTGGATGCGGACAGTATGGCGTTCCAGGGGTCTATGTGAGAGTAGCACACTATCTGGACTGGATTAGACACATTGTGAACAACAGATATTAAAACAATGAATTTGTCACTAGCTAAACAGTGTGACAGATTTTATGCACCAAAACGCATTATAAAATGAAAAATTTCTTTCAGAATAATTTTAATACGTTTATACGATAAGACAAACAAATGCATAAGTAAGCAACAGTGAATTCAGTATTCTCATATATGACATCATGAAAGAGTTTATGGTATATCAGACACTTGAACTTCATAACAAGACTGTTACAGTTACAGTGGTATCTCACTTAACCAGTACAAACGGAACCAAGTGGTAGGGCAGTTACTAAAAAAACTGATTAATCTTTGGAAGCAATAAGTAAATAAATGTAATAAAAGTACCAGAGTTACAACTCATCACTGTTGTTTACTACATGCAGTAATGGTTTATCAATTACGGATACGCAATGAAATAACAATTTCTGAATATCTGTATGTCAGTAAATTAGATACAAAAGTCATTATTTTCATCTACTTTTTGTTTAGAAGTAAGGTGGTTAATGTGAGTAACCAATTAAGAATGTGCCTGTTAGGAAAGACTCCACTGTGTTATGGCAAGATATATGGTGCTCATTTTATCTGACAAATATTTGTCACACCCTATCACTCAGGCGACTGCCCATGTGCACACACACAGTGGAATAGTGGTGGAAAGTGACAAAACGATACTTGTCAGAAAATATGGGACCTTTATAATGTCTCACACACACACACACACAAAATGTAACTGGCCATGTTAAAATTAAGCCAAGTAACATTTTTGAAAGACAGGAGAATGTTCCCTTATTCCAGTCTCTTGTCTAAGGGATAGTGGGGTCTCCTTCCCCATTGAAGAACTGAACAAGGCGTGTGAACCTCACAACTCAGCTTAGTGCAAAGATTACAAATGCATGGAGCTTTACCTCTACTCTCTCATGATTCTACAACCCTACCCTTTTCTTTCTTTTTATCTAAGAATTTTAATTTACATGGATAATTTCATAGTAATTTAAACATCCTTAATTTTGTTTATTATGAATTAGGAGTTTGAATGCTGTATCAAATGCAGAAGTTCATACCCATATTGATCCCACTCCATTATCATTTTCATGAACATTTCATAAACAATGTTCTTAGCATAAGTACATCGGTCACATTATTCATCCATTTACTTGTCCTCTCAATTTGTAATTCTCATCGAATAGTTGACTATTCATGACATTCACAATACTCAATTAATACTGAGAGTTTTTGTTATCTTAAATATTATCACACATTTTTCATTTGTTTAAACACAGTTTCTCTGATCCAGGATAGCACTGACTTCCAATTTAATGTAAGAATAACAAGTTTCCTTTTTTTTTTTTTAATATTTCAGGTTCCCACAGCAATGACTGTGAATAATAATGTCTTCTGGAATGTGATACCATGTAGTCTGGTAGGAGCTCTGTCCCATTTTTTGGCATCACAGTCTCCCATTCCGGTGTCTCACTGGCTCATCTGTTGACCTGTATTGTCTCCTCCTGTCTGTGTATCTTAACCTCACTTTTCCCATGCAGTTTACTCACCTACCCTGACGAAGGACACAGCAGGTTCCTCTGACACATCAGGAAACTTCCTGCCAGACTATGTGGCATGTACATATAATGTGTATTTCCAGTTGTGTGCACTGACACCTATACAAATGGTGGGTCCTACAGGCCAATGTGCAGATTCAGAGGCCACTCTTCATGCAGTAGCAGGTCATTTACATACCCACACAAAGCGCTGATGAAATTTATATCTGATCATCATTAATATACTTCTTATTATTATTATTCTGTTGACAATACAACCCTTTGTGGATTTTGGTCTTCTGCACTAGTTCATACAAGGCTTTTCTGTCTTTAACAAGATATGTCCAGTTCTTCACTTCTAATTTCTTCAAATCATTTAGTACTTCATTTCCCATCTATTTTTCGGACATCCTTTAGATCCCATTCTTATGGGATTCCATTCCTTAATCTTCCTCACTGTTTTTGTTCTTTCCATCCCGCTAAGATGTCCCCACCACTTTATCCTCCATGCTCTTATGTATTTAACTATATCTTCTCCTCTCATTAATTTCTCCAATTCATCACTATTTTTTATTCCCCATCCTTCTTTGGTTTGAACTGAACCACATAACTTCAACAGTATTTACTGGAATACTCGTAGATCATAATACATATTTAAATTCACAACACATCATCAAACATGATCACCTAGTAACAGAGTTTTTCAAATTGTGTAAATGTAACTTGGATGTGGAGTTACAATAATACTTCGGATTCCTTGAACATGCCATTGCATAATGTGCTCTACAGTTACTTTACAAAAAAGAAATTATAGCATGTTTAAGGCTATGCATTTGGAAACTGTTTCCCATTTCAGTTCTTTCTCAGAAATTCTATGCATTTCTCCCTTCAGGTGGATAGCACAAAGTAAATATAATTAATTTCTAACGTGTTGCAGTTTTGACATCAAAACTACGACAATGAACAAGGTCCAAACAAACAGCCTTCGACACTGTAACACTGTGTCACACTACCCTTAAGTAACTTTGAACTCAGTTTAACCACTTAAAGTCCAGTGGTTACAAAAGTACTGCCAAGTTCAACACTAAAAACTGTAAATTTTATCCCTATTTGTGTCTCATATCATTCCTACATCACATACCCAGTATTTCCCTATACAGCATTAATAAACTGTTCTTTCTAATGGAAGCAAAATGTGTTCTCTGTGAGCTATGAACTGCATCTTTATAGCATATATACTGTACAGCCATTTTACTATTCAAAGGCTTAAGCCAATCTGCTTTAAATTCCTTATACCACATTTTATATTCACATTCATGTGAATTCTAAGATAATTTGGTACGATGTTTTACCTTTGTTCAGAATATTGTGAAATACCAGACACAATACAACTATGAAAAGCAATGTCCTGTTCAAGAAATCTGGAGACATGAAGTAAGGCATCTTATTTGCGCCTATGTAAGTTAAATAATAAGGACTTGTGTTTTGTAATGTCGCTCGTTTCTGTAGTAGCATATAATAAATACTGTATTTGTAACTCGCCTTTAAAATAAACTGTTGTTGTATAATTAATTATGTACCATACTTCACAGTATCTACTTGCAGTATGTTACCCTCCATGCTCATATATGCATGTTAAGTGTGTCTTATAACCACATCATGTCCTCAGCCAAGTACACAGTGTGGCTGTGAACACACTGAACAAACAGTAGCGGACAGCCAACAGGAGGTGGTCCTCTAACCTGACTTTTTGCAATAAAAAACTAGACCATTACAAAATATTAAACAAGGCCTTGGAAGACAGAAGGATTTTGTCAACATGGTAAGAAACCCTCAGGTTCCATTAAATGCAGCAAATCTGTTGCCCAACTCAACATGTCAAGGATTTGACTATAAGGAGTTACTGAGTTATTCTTCAACTCTGCGGGCTGTGATGTTACTTTTCGTCCTGATTCTTTACAAACACCTCGGGAAATGTTTGATGAATATTATTGGAATAATCATTACGTGAAAATTGCTGTCTACTAAGACTGAAATAGCTCTAAAAACAATAACAAAGACAACAGAATAGAATGGCAAGCCAGTGTGTAAAATCTCACCAGGCATGGCTTTACTGCCACTTTCTGTACATACACATATTTTGAGCAAGTTCATAAAATGTTCATTTCTAAAACCTGAAGGAAAGAGACACTTGGGATACCTAGGTATAATTGGGATGACAATATTAAAATGGTTCTTGAAGTGGGCGGCAAGAGTGCAACTATATTCATCAGGCTCAAGGTAGGATCCAATGCTGTGTTCTTGTGAACACAGTAACATTCTTTTGTATCCCGCCACTCTGTGTGGAAATTTTGACCAGCTAGGCGCATATCTGCTGCACAAAAATAACGCTACCGCGTTCAGTTAGTTGCAAGAAAGCACTAACGACCTCATGTGCTGACATATACAGATGCTGCTACCAACACAAGCCAATGGGATACGACAATATTCAAGGTCAGAGCTGTGATATGCTCAAATTTCAGGTGGCGGGCTTGTCCCGATGTTGTGCATAACTGGCAGCACTTGAAGTTCTTTTGCTACCAATCATGTCTAGAAGTAACTTAACGAGCCAGCATACGAAGCGTTCACAACCGCGTACACGACAGTCACAATTCAACTACATATACGCCACAAATGGGAATTAACCTAACCACAACACCATTCACTTCAGGATTACTGAAGCCATACGCGCAGAAACCGTGCTAAGGTGACATAAACTGGTCAGCAAATTACACATGTCTCATTCATAACATATGACAGAAAACGGCATGCATTGTGGAATAATTCATACATGTACTTACATTGAATGCAGGTGTGTATTTCATTCGAAATTCTCTGCTGAGCCTACTCAGCACCATGAAGCGTCATACAAACTTCACGTTACAAAATCACTCCAGAAAACTTAAAGATCACGTTGTTGCGATGCTGTCATGTGATATCACTTTAAAAGAAACACACGAGTTACAAAATTCCGGCCTAATTTTAAGTTCACTCAACACAAATTTAACACACGATTTCACTCCGCGGTGCTACAAATGGCGACCTGCGGGCACTTTTATCAGTACCGCATTATCGAATCCTCAATCGATAAGAGTATGTACCTATCGAAGGAATCATTAGACAACCAAAGAAACAAGTCCCATAAATTATGGCACTTTGCCACGGGTCTTATAATGCCCTCTGGCGTGTCAGCCAGCCCAAAGCGCCTGTCGACGACGATTTCCCTAAAACCACCCGTGTGGTAGTGGCTAGACAAAAGGAGTAGAAAATACGTGGACATTATTTAGATCATAACTCGCGTCACTACTTCACTCAGACCGTTTCGCGTGACGACACGGAGCGCAGCGTTCGCCCCTGTTCCTTTGCCCTGAGTCGAGATACGCTCGTTTTAGTTCGTGCTGCAGTTAACGGCACGTTTTTACTCACCACATTTAAAACACGGTTGGAAATACCTTCCTTCGGGTCGCACACACAGGTAACAGCACACTGTTCATTGCATGTCAACGTTTTATAGGTTAATCGAGCCGACTGAAGTGATTAGCGACAGTTGTCACATAAAATAATGTCCCTATACAACAGCTTGAGGACAAGGTGGAGTCGATCCATAGGACTTACCGTCAGTGGGGCACACCCAGCAAGCTATTCAATGGGTACAGGGGATAAAGCCGCTGGGACATGCAGCTGACCAGCCAGTCCAATTAGTTCTGAGGTTAAAAATGGAGCTATACATCTACTCTCCCACATCTCTCACATGCCTTCACTGCATACACAGTAACTTTACCTTATGACAAAATTAGTCATAACGAATACCCTAATTTAGAATCAAACCTGTTACTTTTATTTATTATTATGGCGCATGAAAGAAATGTATTTACATTTGTGTTCATCTAGTCAGACCGTGAAGACGGAAACAACAAGCTCCTCCGAAACATCAGCAACTATTTACCATTGGACATGGCTCCACATCCCAGAAAACTTCACTGTTCATCAAAAAACTGCGCATATTCTTCCAAGTTCAATTACCATGTGTTACTTCATGACCTAAAAACAGGTGTTGCTAATGTCACCCCAGCCTCAGACGTTCATGTGTCCACCTTGCCATTATTGCTAAATGTAGAAGCTTGATGTGTACAGAGTTGCGGTGTCCATTGATTGCTTTACATTGATACCACATCCCACAAAGTTTGGTTAAACAATGCAAAAGTTGAAATGAAGAACCAACAGACAGCACGGAAATCACATGAGCCTCTTTGTTCCATTTTAGGAAGGAACATAGACTAAAAAAGTACAGCTGTCTCTCTGCTTAAATAATTAAATGCCATGCCATTAAGACACTTAGAGTGGAAGTATACCCCCATGCATTCTTATCCTTAATGTACTACATGCAGGTCAGCAGTCAGTCATCAGCCCCTGATTACACAAATAAGAGCCATTTCTTATAGTATATACGTATGGACTATTCTTGTTTATCCTGAACCTCTGCGTTAAACACGAGATTACTGTATATACCATAACAGTAAGCTTTTACAGATATATACTCTCTTTCATAGAACAATGTCGCTGGCATTTAATATCTGAAGAGGTCAAAACCTCTAACAGTCGCAGCAAAAATCTGCTGTCCCTGTACTTGGTTGAACTTTGTTCAGTAATTGGTCAATTACACAAACAGGGCGGTCAGTCTGAATCCCCCTGACTGACCTTACCAAACAATGCATGAGGAAAGGCAGCACTACACTGGCATTAATTTTCCAGAAGATTAAATTCTGTGACATGATTCTGTGTTCTTGGGTGTGTAGTTCCTGATGTCTGCAAACATTACAGTGCCTTCAAAACGTCAGAATCGACACACCCAACCACACAATTTCATCATCACCATCATCATCATCATTTTTCTGCGTTGTTTGTGCGTGTTTATGTAACTTGTGCTGTATGTGTTTTACACTAATTTTATACCATGCCGCTGTGCTGTTAAACCAGCATGCTAATAAATGAGAAAGACACTGAATTACAGTTGAACTCGGTTATAACGTCATGAAAGGGACAGAATATTTTGTGTCGTTATAAATGAGTGTTGTTATAACCAGGGAGTATAATGTTATGGTTAACAGTGAGGAATTAATTGGTACCACAGAATATCTGACATTATAGATGAGGTGTTGCATAAACCGATGTCATTATAGCCAGGTTTCAAATAATACTGGCATTTTACAGACTTTTAAAAACAATACAGACTAAGGTACATACATAAAGCTATTATTCCAGCTCCTGTATGGTAGCAAGGGATGGCATTACCTCTTATCCTTACCCTCAATTGCACCTATGAGACAAACTGCGTGAAGTATAAATGAAACCACACAATAAGAAGGTGTCAGATTTCTGCTCATCATTACAGCACACACAATTTCAAAACAAAGTGTCGCCTCCACAGACTACACAGTATATTCTTTATAATTTAGGAACTAGGCATTTTTCAATTACATTACGAGCACCAGAAGTACCTTTAGAACTTCTTAACAATTTTGTGTTCCCAGTACTTCACAAATTCATGAAGCATGCATATGGGTATTTCAGCACCAAGCCTTACTATCGACCATCCTTGCTGTTGTCAAAAGATGAAGCAACACTCATCATCCAGTTGCCTTTTAGAGGATTCATAGTGTGCCGTCAACTGGATGTTCAGTAAGTGTGTCAATTCTGAAAGGCAAACAACAAAATTACAGATTACTAGCAGAAGTACCTGTTCTTTGCCTGGGATACAGTTGCTTTCCTTATCAGTATCTCTTATAAAGACGCAAAGGCCCTTTACTGAAGCTGTGCTTATATCTTTTAGTTCAGCAAACAGCTTCCTAAAGAAATTATAGTGCTGATGAGCCAAAACGTTGCAGCGGCAAATAATATGAAGCACTGTTTCAGTCTGCATCCTGCAAAACTGCAGGTTGAACCCCATCAAACAGGCCCATAATATGCAGGCACTTCCTCACAAATTAAAATTTATTCCTGTAATTAAAAACCATTGGGAGTGATGACCTAACACAAAAATTCTATTACAGTACCGTCATATCATTATGACTAGCAAACATAATGGGAACTACATGGCATAAATTTCATAACATCCTTGGGTCTTCTCTATTAGGCCCACAGTAGGGAACAGAAAATTGACAGAAACTAACAACAAGACAGGCTATGTACATACAAATGTAACACTAAGGCACATTCGCATAATCATTGTTGCTATGGAAAAGCACTATTACATATTCTGAATGTGTGGCGGTATCCTTAGTTATCCAGCATGCAAAGCGCATTGCGTATTACATTGTCATATGTGGCCTGTCTGGCTGTACCATGTTTTTCCATGTTATCTCATAAATGGCATGAGTTTCAGAAACAAATGTGTGTTTTGATTTTCTCTACAACTTTTGCCTGAAACATTTCTCATTATAAGAAGAATTCAGCAAGATATTATCATAAATGTACCGGTACATAGGTCTTTGTATAAAGTACCCGTTATTCTTGTCAGATTTTAACGAAACTTGAATTTTCTCAACAGAGTTTCGAAAAATACTCAAATATAAAATTTGTTCGAAACCTGTCCAGTGGGAGCAAAGGTGTTTCATGCACGCAGACGGACAGACATAACAAAGCTAACAGTTTTATTCTGTGATTTTGCAAAAGGGCCAACAGTCTACTTTCTCACAGATGTACATTACATTCCACACAAATAATAGTTCAGTCCTGTAAGTGCGATTTACTCCAGTGAACTTGATGTAAAGACAGGTCACACTGGTCTAACATTAACTAAAACTAAATTCATTCAGTACCTTCAATGTAATAAGTGTCAAAGTTAATTTTAAGATGTTCACTCATCTCAGAGACACAACAAGTACTTGGATACACATGATCTCCCTGACACACATTCACCTTGGGCAAATAAAATGAGAAAATCAGTCAGTAATACCAACACACTATGTGTGACTCTGACAGACGTTGTTCTGTTGCTGTTACCAGAGCTGTGGAGTCAGAGTCATGCAGTTGGAGTCGGAAGGAATTCTGGCACAGTCAAAATTGGTAAAAATGTACCAACTCCGACTCCAACCTCGATATAAAATCTTAAATAGACACTAGCTACAACAACCACTAGACTTACTTAACAACAGGTTATAAGCGTAAAAAGTAGCCTGATGATTCACATGGTGGTGTTGAAATGTTTTATGGTACCATTTACTATTTTAGTATGTTTACCATTGTTAATACATATTGACTTTTATAAAGGAGTGGGAGTTGTAGATTTAAAAATTTAAGAGTCGGAAATGGAGCTGGGGGTTTTGCGTCCTTGTTTGTCTGTGTTACGTATTTATTGTGACTAATTATGTATATTTTGTATTTATGTAGTTGATGTGACTTGTCTTGTTGTCTGTGACTATTTCTATATCCACTGGTTTTTCCAATCATGTAAGAGCTATGGAATGTAAATGAATGAATGAATGAATGAATGAATGAATGAATGAATGAATGAATGAATGAATGAATGAGTGAGTGAATGTAACGACCCCACAGCCCTGCTGAGGACAGCGCTGAAACATGTAGGAGTTTTTAAAACTTATGTACCGTTTGAAATCCTATTAAGTGCATTTGTTGGTATATATGAATGATTTTAGCAAGATAAGTCAAAACACTGACAATATTATACAGTGCTGTACATCAAATTTATACCATTCATAATTTGGACACCGTAAGCACTGCAATATTTATGGCAGTCATCAGAGGAAAGTATATTTTTACTGAACTTCAGCAAAGTTAAAATAGCTTTAATCAATGTTAGACCAAGGTAATACAGACAGTAAATAAAAAAAGGCAAAAAATTTTCCGAAAATAAGATGTGCTAATATTTTGGACAATAAGAAGCAGAAGTAGATAATTTGTGACAGATTAGGGTGACCCAAAAGCAAAAGGGTCAATTTCATGACCCACAACTCACACACCTGGCTAACCTCGCTGCACATTGGCATATAACTCTGGGGATTTGGGGGTTCCTATCCCTGGCTCAAACTTTACATTCGGTTCTTCGCCCTCCCTCGCTTTTCTTGACAAACCGTCACGACTGTCATTATATACCATTTCCATCTCCGGTTCTTTTGTTACATCTTCTCCCTTAGCATGGCGATCAGCAAGAATAAATTCCTGAAATACAAATGAGCAAAAATTTCATGAAGATACTGGCAATCATCACTGAAAATGATGAGCATTAGCCTGTCACATGCTGTACAATACAATACAATACAATACAATACAATACAATACAATACAATACAAACAACTGCAACAGAACAGCTCTTGGCTCTCTTTGCTCAAATGACAGTGGTCAATTCACACGCCCTTTTAAGTCTGTTAAGTATAACTGCTGTGTCAAACAATTAAAAACCACAGCATAAAAACAAAACTTCAACTTAACTGCAGTTTTAGTAGTGGCATTATTCCATGCAACTGTGATACCATCATGTCCAAGTTGCCGCAGCATAGTTTGCAGTCAGTGTGTGCCACAACATAAAATTTTTCATGTATGGTACATATTGGCCACTCTAACTATTTACACTCATACATGTCATGTGTGGCATAATGTTTACAAAACTCAACTCATGCTTTATTTACACTTACAAATGTATGGCCAATTACATTAAAAATAATGTAAACTAACACATCCAGTCACAGAATCAGTCTATTAGATAAATAAGAAACAGAATAAAAGGATATGTTTCAGGGGTGCACCCAAGGGGGGGGGGGGGCTGCCAAGCTGCAGCCTCCCCCCACCAAACCCCCCCTGAAACTGAAATTTAAAAAACATATTTTGTACATATTATGACATCAAAAGTTTTACATGATTTCCCCTTCAGCCGAAGTCAGCCACTCAAGTCAGCTGACAATGAATGCATTAGAATTTGAAAAATAAATTAATAAAATTAAAAAAAAAACAAGAAGACAGGACACTGTGATTGAGTCACGGAACACGTAGTTATATTTGTATGTATATAAATGCAGTTGCAGACTGTGGTATGTTATACCTACAGCATGATTTTTATAACATAATTTTTAAAATCAAACATAAATTATATATAGCCTCAGGGTTAGCGCCCCCAACGAAAAATTCTGGGTGCGCATCTAATCTCTTTTAACTATCATAGTACAACTACAGACACACTGGTAAAGGTGTAACCTTGGTAGCACACTAAATGAAAATTAACGGGTCACTGAACAGTATGTATGTATATATTAATCACCACAATTATTATACAAGATTGTCAACTCACCCTTAACAGAGGTGGGAATGGAATTGTCTGAGGCAAAATGTTTATTTTCTCCAATGCACCCAGAGATTCTCTCTTACAGTATGCTTCTTCCTCATCCTTTGGAATGAGTCGATAATCTGGTTTGTATGAGGCACTGCATACTTCAACAATTTTGGGATACTTGCGACCTCTAAAAACTTTCTCTGCCCACACTCGAACTTTACGAGGATCCTGAAAGATATGATATACATACATCAGACGAGGTGGTCATAGTGCAGATATTCAGATCATGATCTTCTAGCACGCAACACTGGTAATTTGGCAGGGAGGTACCAATGTTTTTGAGGCACATATACACTACACCAGTGTCACATCCCCAAAGTTCATTTACTGAATTAAATTTAACATTTAGAAAACGTTTTGATCGTAGACGAATTGTACACAAAATGCAAGAATGCCAATATAGGTAACATTTCTGGGGCAGCAGTGTTTAAATGGTCATTCACTATGTTCCACATGTGTATGTTTCAAACTTCCTACAATACTGTTTTAACCGATGTGATAATAGGCAGTCAAGGGGGAAAGGAAATTTGCCTCTCATTGATCCCACTGTGTGCGATATTTATCACGTTCACATCCCGTCATCAAGCTCCTGTACCACCAAACAACCGGTAGAAATATTAAAGTTTTAAGGTTATGTTCATGCAAGGCTTTGGAGTGGACAGAAAGAAAACCGCGTTCCGGACGAGATATGACACTTAAATACAAAGGGAGGCAAAAAAATACTATTATTGTGGCTACACACAAAAACAAAGTCGAATCGTGTCCAAAAAAATGCATAATATACCTCATTCGCCAATGCTTCAACTTTACATATTTTCAGATAACTTGGTTCAGGATAACGTTCAAAAGTACTTCTAACAACTATTCTTCCTACACCAAAATTCTTCAAGTTTCCAACAATTTCCCATAAGGTTTTCCCTTTGAAATCTGTGGTTCTTCCCACATACTTTATCGGCATATTTACCACACACAATACACACTCTCTCTCTTTACCGCAACCGTCGACGAAAACCTTTCACAGACTGGAAATTCTGTCGAAACGTACAACTACACCGCCACACGCGGCACTTTCGTGCGTTACTATAGCCGGCAGAGCTCACTGGCTGCGGGTTAAACATGCTCCTTCTGGTAATTTACGGAACTATGTAGCATACCCTCTCATTCGACCAACCTCCTTTCACCATGGCACTAACGCGAACTTCGAAATTATTACACACCAACTAAATAAAATTATTAGGAAATATTATATTACATTCTATTTTCTCCCGCATATTTCTGCTTACGTCAAAATGTAATATAAAATAATATAGTATATTTATTGCCTAACTGGTGTATTCAGTTGTTTTGTAATCCTGACACAATACACAGAAAGTGCACAATACTAAGATTCAAAATTATAGTATTTCAAGCTCTGCGATCGTGGATACCGAGCTTTTCGTCAGGACATACTGCTCCCATCTTCCGACTGCGTGTGAAGACAGACCCAGAATGCCCCTCCAACACAATCATAACCATGTACCGCACTAACCGGTGTCCAACCCCCCACCGTATTACGAATTCCCATCACTGTGGGCACTTCAGATCCTGTACCAAAGAAAATAAAAAACAAGTGAAGTGTGCACAGAAATGTCATGTTGCGAAAACAATCACAGGAATGGCTGTTTTTTTTTAAAGACGCAGTCTTTCACAGGACATTCTTTTTCCAGCAACTCTGTACACTTTTCTAATATTTCTCCTCTTGAACAAACTGAGGAAACGAGATCTCGAACGGTTCATTGTTACAAATATTATCTGTCTAAATTACATTGTTAAGACGTGCGGGAGGGACATTTTTAATTTTGACACTACATAGAAGTGCCTGTGCTTCACTCAGCAGCTGCTTTAAGCCTGTTAGACATCATCCTAAAGAAAGTGTGGATAGGACGACGAAAAGATAAATTTTGGACAGTGGAAAATTGATTCTCTCTCATACAATGCCTAGTCTTTGTAATTCCCCTCATTTAGTGCCACAGACTAGACTAGAACCACGTGTATTGTACTTCTCACAATTCTTGTAATTCTGTATAACAGTGCAGATGATAAAGCGTCAAATAAATGTACTAATAAATACAGTCGTGATTGTTAGAAATGTCACGTCAATATTATTACAGTGTGAGAGTCTGTGAGCTTCCTGCAAGTTATTCAACTTCCCAAGAGTCATACAAACGCAGCATTAACCTTTTAAAGCCTAGCGGTAACTTTACGTACCACCAGGTTTAACATTAAAAAATTCTACGTGGTGCCCACATTGCGTTTATGTGTTTTGTATGAATCTCAGAACAAACAGCAACTTTTGCCTTATAAAACATTAAGAGAATGGTTTATATAACCGAAGTGGAGAGTGTTTACAGCGCGGTACGCACTGAGTCCTTATATAAAAGAGATACGCTTCGTCTTTAAACAGTTAATCGTATACAGGAACAGAATCAATGCAAAAATATTTTGAGCCAAAATTATTTTTCAAACAGTGGTGCTAATGACTGTAACGTGTCAGAAATTCGTATGTTAAGAAAGAATAGATGATTATTTATGTGCTGTGGTGGCATGTTATTATGTACAAATTTTATGTTATTCATTTCCGTGCATATGATCAATATAAAAAACATACCCAACTTATGCGCAATATTGTCTATTTATTTACCTTTTATTCATCCCGTCCCCGTCATGTTTCGGCAGGTAGCTATGCTATTATTAAGGGGACATCATCAAAATTATGCAAGGTGTGCATGAATGTGATTACAAGATTTAAAAATTTGTTAAAAATGTTAAAAACATCTGCAAAATTTTTGTAGCACAATTCCTGTATTTGTTTGCCGCCACAATGCTGCTTTTTGGCCTGGCCTCCCTAATATGTTTTAACAAGCACAGATAGCTTTCCCTTACTTTTTGCTTGTTAAAACAGACTAGGGACGCTAGGCCAAAAAACGGCACCCTGGCAGCAAACAAATACAGGAATTGTGCTACAAAACTTTTACAGAAGTTTTTAACATTTTTAACAAAGTTTAATATTTTTAGTCACATTCACGCACATCTTACGTAATTTTGATATAGCCCCCTTGATAATGGCATAGTTACTTGGCGAAACATGTCGGGGAGAAGATGAACAAAAAAGATAAATAAATAAACAACATATTGCGCATAAGTTGGGTCTGTTTTGCTATTATATACAGTTTCATAACATGTTGTTTGCAAACAAACACGTTGTAATACTACCAACAATTGACCATTTAGAAAATATAACAGTGTTTCTATGGAAAGGCAACAATGTGTTTCCTTCGTAGACCTACATACATTGCAGTCCGAAATATGAATATTGAACGCGCTGCCATGAAAAAGCAACAATGCGTCCTATATAGTGCTGTTGATAAGCTAACACATTTTCTTCACGTGTATGCCTCCTCGGCTGTCCTAACAGCCTCATACCATTTCACTCGAAGAGAGAGATTTTATGGTGATTTTTCAGTCGTCGGCAAAAATAAAATGTCGTCACGTCCTCACGCAGTGTCCGATGTTATCGTCCGATATTAACCCTTTAAAGACGAAGCGTATCTGTTTTATATAAGGACTCAGTGCGTACCGCGCTGTGAACACTCTCAACTTCGGTTATAAAAACCAATCCCTTAATGTTTTATAAGGCAAAAGTTGCTGTTTGTTCTGAGATCCGTACAAAACACATAAACACAATGTGAGCACAACGTAGAATTTTTAGTGTTAAATCTGGCCGTATGTAAAGTTATCGCTAGGCTTTAAAAGGTTAACACAAATTTGGTTCCCTCGATAGATTTTAATAAAAGTGTCCAGTATCACATTTCACGAAAATCATGGGAGCTGAGCTGATGCAGGCGAACAGACGGACATACGGAAGGATATACACAACATAAAAAGCACTTTCCGTGACTATATGCGATCGCGCCTAAAAACCAACCAGTTAATGCTGTATGGGGAAATAATCGCTGTTTGTTCTGAGATCCACACAAAACACATAAATACACTGTGTGGGCAGAACGTAGAATTATATGCATAAAGACCCAGTCCGTACCACGCAGTAAACACACTCCGTCTCGGTTATAAAAACCAGTCAGTTAATGCTGTATAAGGAAATAATCGCTGTTTATTCTGAGATCCACACAAAACACGTAAATACACTGTGTGGGCAGAACATAGGATTATATGCATAAAGACCCAGTCCGTACCGCGCAGTAAACACATTCCGTCTCGGTTATAAAAACCAGTCAGTTAATGCTGTATAGGGAAATAATCGCTGTTTGTTCTGAGATCCACACAAAACACATAAATACATTGTGTGGGCAGAAGGTAGAATTATATGCATAAAGATCCAGTCCGTACCGTGCAGTAAACACACTCCGTCTCGGTTATAAAAACCAGTCAGTTAATGCTGTATAGGGAAATAATCGCTGTTTGTTCTGAGATCCGCACAAAACACATAAATACATTGTGTGGGCAGAAGGTAGAATTATATGCATAAAGATCCAGTCCGTACCGCGCAGTAAACACACTCCGTCTCGGTTATAAAAACCAGTCAGTTAGTGCTGTATAGGGAAATAATCGCTGTTTGTTCTGAGATCCACACAAAACACATAAATACACTGTGTGGGCAGGACGTAGAATTATATACATAAAGATGCAGCCCGTACCGCGCAGTAAACACACTCCGTCTCTGTTCTAAAAACCAGTCAGTTAATGCTGTATAGGGAAATAATCGCTGTTTGTTCTGAGATCCACACAAAACACATAAACACACTGTGTGGGCAGAACGTAGAATTTGTTAATGTTAAACCCGGTGGTACATACAGTAACCACTGGGATTTAAGTGGGTTAAGTAATACTCTAATGAACTGTGCCATTAAAAGAATGACTGAATGAAATTTATTAGTGCAGGAAAGTGAAGTAAATGTTAATGAATGAAATTAAAAAGAATAAGAAAACAGAATAACAAATCCTGTTTCTTGTTCTTCCAAAGATTAAGTGAAATTGCTTGTTTTCTGAAATGAAGAATCAGAAAAGAAAGCAATTAGAAATAACACGAAGACAAATGAGAACATTAAGTGCGTCTTTTCATCTCTCGCCGGTAAACACCTTTTCAGCCTTCTCCATGAATCATTTCTCTCTCTTTGTTTCCATAGCAACGCCTAATTACGTAGACGACTATGTTCCTTAGCAATGCGTAACATCGTTTAGCCTGACGATGGGAAATTAGCCTGACGCTGGGAAATTAGCCACAAGGTGCACAGGCTTGTTGCTTCAGGGATGGCCAGCTTACGGAGAACAAACTTATTGCCAAAACTACTACAGTTATTACTATTACTACTGCAGTTACTACTATTATTACTACTAAAATTACTGTTACTAATGCCTTTACAACTATTACAATTAGTAACGCCATTACTGATACAATTACTAATAGTACTATTTCTACGACAATTACTAATAGTACTATTTCTACTACAATTACTAATAGTACTATTTCTACTACAATTACTAACAGTACTATTTCTACTAACTAACTAACTAACTCCATGGAGCAGAGGCCTTCTTGAGAAGCTAACAGTTTCTCAGCTAATCAAGAAATTCTCCTCATTTTATGGAACCCGGATGTTCATTACAACATTCACAGTTGGCCGCCATCTGTCCCAATCCTGAGCCAGCTGAATCCAGTCCATGTCCTCCCATCCCACTTCCCGAATATCCATCTTAATATTATCCTCCCATCTACGCCTGGGTCTCCCAAGTGGTCGCCTTCCCTCGGGTCTCCCCACCACAATCCGGTATGCACCTCTCTGCTCCCCCATACGTGCCATATGCCCCGCCCATCTCAGTCTTCTCGATTTGATTACCCGAATAATATTTCGTGATGAGTACAGGTCATTAAGTTCCTCGTTATGTAGTCTTCTCCAATCCCCTGTCGCCTCGTCCCTCTTAGGCCCAAATATCCTCCTCAGCACCCTATTCTCGAACACCCTCAGTCTTTGTTCCTCCCTCAGTGTGAGAGACCAAGTTTCGCATCCATACAGAAAAACAGGTAAAATTATAGTTCTGTATACCCTAATCTTTGTGTTTTTGGATAGTAACCTGGAAGACAAAAGATTCTGCACCGAATGATAGCAAGCATTCCCCGACTTCAATCTGCTCTTAATTTCTTCATGAATGGAGTTTCGATTCGTTAGGGTTGTTCCCAAATATTTGAATTCTTCCACCCTTTCAAAGGATTTATTATCTATCTTTATTTTGTGACTGTGTCCTGCATTCTGGTTTCGAGACATGACCATGTACTTAGTTTTCTCAGCATTTACTTCTAGACCAATCTCCTTACTAGCAATCATTAAATCTTCTGCATTTTTCTTTATGCTATGTACGCTTCCGCCCAATATATTAACATCATCAGCATAAACCAGAAGCTGATGTGTACCATTCAATTTCAAGCCCTCCTGGTTTGCCTGAACCCTCCTAATGGCATATTCTAAAGCAAAGTTGAAAAGCAATGGCGACAGAGCATCTCCTTGTTTCAAGCCATTCTTAATAGGAAACGTGTCAGACAGATGTTTGCCTACCCGAACTCTGCTATACGTTTCACTTAGGCACATTTTTATTAACCTTACTAGTTTCCTGGGGATACCGAACTCAATGAGAATATTATACAAGACCTCCCTCCTAACTGAATCATAGGCTTTCTTGAAGTCTATAAATAGCTGATGTACTGCCTCATTGTATTCCCATTTTTTCTCAAGTATTTGACGAATGCTGAATATATGATCAGTAGTTGACCTGTTACGTCGAAATCCACACTGATGATCCCCAATAATTTCCTCTGCATATGGAGTTAACCTTGACAAAAGGATGTTGGATAGAATTTTGTATGTAGTCGACAAAAGTGATATGCCTCGATAGTTATTGCAATCTATCTTATCACCCTTCTTATAAATAGGCACAATGACCGACTCCTTCCATTCCTCAGGCAATTCCTCCTTATTCCAAATAGAAATAATAAGTTTATGGATTTCAGACCGAATAATCCTACCCCCTGCTTTAATCAATTCTGCTGGAATCTGATCAATACCTGATGATTTGTGACGTTTTAGTTTTTCAATAGCCATCTCAACCTCAAAGGCACTGGGCTCAGGCACTAGTGGCTCTGCCGTGTGTACTTCAGTCTGCCTAGCATCATTAACCCCGTGTATATTCAACAGCTGGGAGAAATGATTCCTCCACCTAGCCAAAATACTGTGAGAGTCTGCAAACAGGTCACCCTTCTCATCCCTTACTACATTAATTCTAGGCTGGTACCCCCTCTTAAACTCATTGATACCCCTATACAAGTCTCTCATATACTTGTTCTTACTATTTCTACTACAATTACTAATAGTACTACTTCTACTACAATTACTAACAGTACTATTTCTAATACAATTACTAACAGTACTATTTCTACTACAATTACTAATAGTACTATTTCTACTACAATTACTAATAGTACTATTGCTACTACAATTACTAATAGTACTATGTCTACTACTATTGTTCTTGCTAATATTACCATTAATGCTACTACTATTATTACTAGTACTATTACTACCGTTACTACTACTGCTACAATTACTACTATTACTATCACTACTATTATTACTACTGCAGTTGCTACCACCACTACAAATTAGCCACAAGTTGCACAGTTTTGTTGCTTCAGGGAGCGCCAGCTTACGGACAGCACATTTTACACCATCTGGTGTCCACGGTTCCTACATCATTCTTTACATCTCTTTCCTGCTGCCTCTGCTCCTTCCGTTTGCCATCTTTCACTTTCTTCCTTTCTCTTTTCTGTTCCTGAATCTTCCGATTTTTTCATTTTATTTTTCCATGTCCCTCTCTCCCTTCTCCCCTTTTCTATATCCCTCCCGTCTTTATCTTGTTCCTATTGCTTCTTACACCAGAATTACCCCAGCTCAACTCCGGGCATGCGAGGGAATTTATCGCTTTTTGTGGCATTCTGACCGCCTCTGGGTCCCGCTAAGTCTCCGACCCAGCGACTACCGGCCAATATAATCATTTCTTACGAACATTCACAGCACTGTCATTAATTACTTTCTATCTAAAACGGGTCCAATTAACGCTTCGCCTTTCATGTTACAATCAAACGAAACTATTCTCCACCATTAAGAGCGCAAAATGCCAGATTTTTTATAAAATTTAAAATTTATTTGGTGCATACAAAGAACAATATACAAAGCTACGACTGAAAAGGAGAAGTGTTTTCGGCTCTGTTTATTCCTAATGCGATGGAATTCAAAAGGGGGCCCTAAATGGACGCAGTGTTAAATCTGAAAAAAAAAACAAATTTTCTAAATATCTGTCTCAGACACTCATTGCAGAACTGTTACATTAGATACAGTCAGTGTTTATTAGGTACATTTCATATAGGCCTACACGACGTTTCGGGTGTGCTGTATCTCCGTGTTCAGTCTGATGATTGTCACTTTATCCTGGACGTCAAATAACACTAATATTAATGTGATTCAGTAATGACAAATGTCAGCAGATATATAACGACAACCACACGAAGAGAGTACACAAAACTCCCGAAACGTCGCATGTATCAAACACACCTGAGACGATGTGAACCCGTGTTACAGTGCGCCATGCAATTCTAGCTATTTCAAGCATACTGCAGTAAGGGCAAAGGTAAAGTTATCGGTGTACAGGACATGAAGATGTATGGCGGTAGGAGAGGTATTGCTCCACGCATTTTAACTTCCCCATTAGAAGGGGGTGAGTGGTAAGCGTAGGGTCTGACCGCTTTACCCTTAGAAATATTTATTTCGGTGTCCACTGGATAGGTTAAGTTAGGTGGGCCCCAGGGCGATCTGCATACTGTGGGGGGAAGAAAAACTCCAAAATTTGTGCCAGCCCCTAGACTAGTCACTATACTAACTGAGCTATCGCTCCTCTGTTACGTAGTTTGTGTATGCGGATCTTGAAGTGTTAGAATTTTGGGCAACCTTTATCTTTACCGTAACTCAAATACTGTTGCAGGAGAATTTTAATCAATGTCAAAAATATTTCTGTCAAAAGCGGAAGAAGATTGTTTTGGGATGATGGGGGTTAGAGCGGGGTAGGTTACTGGAGAAGTTTTGTGAACGATATAACGAATCGTCCAACATGCCGCGTCGCATTGTTCATCCACGTGAAAGGGTCGCGAGTCTTCTTTTGCTTTGTGACGTCAGTTCGATGTGATTAATGTTAGTTCATGTTATATACAGGGTGAGTCAAATTTGAAGATGTAATCGAAACTCGTGAAGAAAGTAAATCAGAATTTAGATTGTAATCTCCTGGATTATGACTTCATGTTGTCCCATAGATGGTTATAAATGTTTCGGAGAAACTGAATGCTGACATCTTCAGAACAGAAAATTTTCACCGCCATAAATTCTTATACCTTGCAAAGGAAATCGGTGGTTTTCTGCCATTAATTTCTCAGTTATCTTCCGAAACGTGACTAGTTTTACGTAGCTAATGAATTTGAAAACTTTTTTAATGTGCAGTATATTGACAACCGTAAAGCAACAATAAGGATAAGCACCGTCTGCTTCAACGTGAGTTATTTAGATGTATTAATTAATTTATGTAATTATTTTCTTATTTATGGTTTACTTAAATCGGCCTTTAAGAGCTGTGAATACATACAGCAGAATGATACAGCAATTTGTACGTAACTAACTAACTGACTAACTAACCAACTCCATGGAGCAGAGGCCTTCTTGAGAAGCTAACAGTTTCTCAGCTAGTCAACAAATCCCCTGCATTTTATGGAACCTGAAGGTTCATTACCGTATTCACAATAGCCCGCCACCTGTCCCTATCCTGAGCCAGCTCAATCCAGTCCATGCTCCATCCCACTTCTTGAAGATCCATTTTAATATTATCCTCCCATCTATGCCTGGGTCTCCCATGTGGTCGCCTTCCCTCAGGTCTACTCACCAAAATCCTGTACGCACCTCTCTTTCCCCCATACGTGCTACATGCCCCGCCCATCTCATTCTTCTCGATTTGATTACCCGAATAATATTTGGTGATGAGTACAGGTCATTAAGTTCCTCGTTATGTAGTCTTCTCCACTCCCCTGTCGCCTCGTCCCCCTCAGGCCCAAATATCCTCCTCAGCACCCTATTCTCGAACAACCACGAATTAGAAACGATACGCAAGGGAGCAGTAGTAGTGTGATTTAAGGTAATATCACAGAGGTTGCCTGGGAGGACTGAGGAAGACCTCAGTAAAAATATTCCGTTTCTGCACCGACATTTTAATCCAGCATCTCCCGATAAATAATCAGGATTTTTAAACTCGTTCAGATCATATTATTATTATTATTATTGTTATTATTACTATGAAGTCACAGCAGTTCAGCCGGGTCTCAAAACAGTGCGGGTCTCACTGACCGAGCAGTTCTTATTCACCGTTCTGCCACAGACTTTCTGACTACACGGCATGTGTTAAGTAGTGCTGTTTTCTGCACTAGAATATACACAGCAGGGCGGAGGTTAACCCTTTAAAGACGAAGCGTATCTGTTTTATATAAGGACTCAGTGCGTACCGCGCTGTAAACACTCTCCACTCCGGTTATAAAAACCAGTCTCTTAATATTTTATAAGACAAAAGTTGCTGTTTGTTCTGAGATCCGTGCAAAACACATAAACGCAATGTGGGCACCACGTAGAATTTTTTAATGTTAAACCTGGTGGTACGTAAAGTTACCGCTAGACTTTAAAAGGTTAAGCAGTTTAAAGTTTTCGTGTAATTTGTTTGTATTATTATTATTATTATTATTATTATTATTATTATTATTATAGTCTTCGCCGTAACGTATTTTCAACACGACTGTTTCGTCCGGCAATGACACACGCCTGAAGTCGTGTTGCAAAAAGAGTTAAGCGAGAAAACAGAGAAGCGCTCGGTGTAGGCAACACGCTAGACATGCAACCCTAATCTATCCCGCTGGATTACTATGCCTCAAAGGGTTGTAAGGCTAGCAAGAGTTTGGGGTGCGGGTGGTGAATATAAAATAAAAAAGCTGGGGGTTGGAAGCTCAGGTGAGATAATTCGCACGATTCTGAGCGGACAAAAAGGGAGAGTTGTTAAAAAAATCATTGCCAGAAAATTACTTCCCCTTGGCACTCATCGACATTTTCACCCCGTTTCTATGTACTGTCACCCTCTAGCACGGCCCTAAGCGAATCCACGGAGTATTTGGTTTGGTCATCTCTGTAGTTGGAAGTGAGACCCGTATGCTAACAATCAGAAAACAAAGCACAAAACCAAAATCCACGAGTGCCAATCACTGCACTGCCATCTGTTGACACTTACTGTAAAGCAACTAGTCATATCACTGACATGTACTGAGAAATATATGGAACTAGGTACTCTGTTTCCTGTTATGATACTCCTACGTGCACAGTAACTATACTGCGAGACGGAATTCACCTGTGCTTCAAAATCACAACACACCGGAACATGAAACGAAACCACTAGTTACCAAATTTTGACATCAGAGGTCTCCGATCTATGTAGAATCCTAGTAATAAGAGTTTGTCAGTTAAACTGGACAAACAAATGTATAACCAGGCCAACAACAAATCGCCAATTAATATATCAACCAACATACGTGATTAATAAAATACAACTCGTGCCAAGTATTAAACTTGTGCATGTTTCGACACCGGGGTGTCATCCTCAAGGAGTTTTTCTAGAACACAGTGCTACAATCTCAAAAGGCTAATCTACGAGTTGTATTGCTCTGTTCTACAACTTCCTGATAATGGCACCCCGGTGCCGAAACATGTAGCAGTTTAACCTTTTAGAGCCTAGCGGTAACTTTACGAACCGCCAGGTTTAACATTCACAAATTCTACGTAATGCTCACATGGCGTTTATGTGTTTTGTGTGGATCTCTGAACAAACAAAGATTACTTCCCTATACAACATTAACTGATTGATTTTTGTGACAGAGACGGAGAGTGTTTACTGCGCGGTACGAAATGGGTCCTTATATATAAAACAGATATGTTTCGTCTTTAAAGGGTTAATACATGTCGTGAGTTGTATTTTATTAATTGCGTATGGTGGTTGATTGTAAGAATATGCACGGTACGGGTAACATCAAATTAACAGGCCGCCATTCACAACTATTTATAGACTACACTTTTTAATGTCTAAAACGTGCTACATGTTTCGGCTTTTCTCTTAATGCCATAATCTGGTATAAGTGAAATAAGCTGTTTATATAGAGAAACACATTGCTAATTAACAAGGACTGACATCTCAGCCTTACAAATAACCAGTACTGTTGGTGTATACGTTACAAAGAGCTCCATCTCTCTTGCACTTTCGATACTCTTGTCTGGATACGGCTTTATGAAAAAGGCCGAAACATGTAGCACATGTTTGACATGAAAAAGTTATGTCTAAAATAGTTGCGATTAAGGGTATATTATTTTGTTTGCTTATTTATTGAACACAGATATGATGTTCCATCCTAACAAAATGCAGAAGTAATTGTTTGGTTCTGCTGTTCGTTGTGTTTTGGTTTGGCTACAATCGGTATAAAATATAGCCTGAGGTCGCGAAAGCAACGCACATATATACGATTTCGGACTTATGTAATGCGACATCGTATGGGTTGGTACCTGTGGACCAGACTACACGGCGTCACATCCCACAAGACCGTAATCTCAATTCAGTAGAACCTGCCTGTAACGGAACGGCAAGGGACTGAATTTTTTCTGTTGCAGGCAGGTTCCTTATAATACAGGTACCTGAAATTAAATTAAATATCCTCCAGACTACGAAATTTTTCCGCTAAAGACAAGAATCCGTTCTATCAGGGTTCCGTTTAAGACAGGTTTCACAGTGTATTGCCCCCAAAATATTTTTAATTTTATTTTCATTTAATTTCTTTCTAGCCGATGGGTAGATTTTAATTGCTAGAGTATCGGTCACGCTTGGAGAAACACTGGGAAAACGTACCTGCTGAGATCATTTCCTCAGCGGTGTCAACAGGAAGTTCAGATCACCCGTCCTTCCCTTAGCCACAGTAAGTTTGCTGAAACTGTTGCTAAGCGGTTGAAATTTTGCTGAATGCGATGTTACATGTGGGAGCTTTGAGGATGCTGGTTAAGGGGGCTGCATTCGTTTTTTTGGATTTGGAATGTGCCGGAAGAAGGGACATTAAAGTGGCGCAATGGGGCTGGTATTATTATGGGGGCTAATTCAAGGTAAGCAAGGTCAGACTTCTTCAGTACCAACCGGCGGAAACTAAATTTTGCGTGAGTTATCTTTTGTTTTGTTTGTTTTTTTTTCAAATTTATAGAGTGAGGTGAAGTTTAAAGAATTTGAAATGGGGGTGATGAACCAGCTTCCCTGTTGGTAAATTGTGACATATAAAGCTTTTTTATTGCGGTTACGAACTCCAAGAATGATCGAATTCTCCATGTGGATGTGTTTTTTTATTTTCTTGTTTGACTTGAGTGTATAATTTGAAGAATCTTACTTTTTTATTGAGCAGTTAATTAGCAAGCTTAGATAGAACACACAGAGTAAAGTATGTTGTGTTACTAATGGTGGCACCGGAACCCTATGAGTAGTGGCGACGGCTGCAAGTGGAGCCACCGGGCGCCACTACAACAGTACTTGCCCCCACAAGGTCACATCCCAACACATTACGC
This sequence comes from Coptotermes formosanus, assembly GCA_013340265.1. NCBI lineage: Eukaryota > Metazoa > Arthropoda > Insecta > Blattodea > Rhinotermitidae > Coptotermes > Coptotermes formosanus. The sequence goes on along the minus strand of BLKM01000799.1, from coordinate 1,133,460 downwards.
GCGCCTGTAACATTACCACCGTTCGTTATCTAAAGTCCACATTTCTATATTCTCCCAGAATTCCAGTCTAACTTAAATATTACGGTCTTTTGTGATGTGACACCGTGTAGTTTGGTAAAATGTAACGGCATTTCAGATAATAGGGGCAGCTGGTCTCTCTGAAACGTCGGAAAACCCCTACTGACTTACGTGACGTCACAATCCACAGTCCACGCGTCACAACTGTGATAGGCCAATACTCACATTATCCCAGCTCACTTAACCTCGTCCTACTAACGCTAGCACTTCACGTCCTTATCTCAATATATATTTACTTTTCCCTGATATATTCCATTTCTTTCACGCGTTCTTTCTTCATACATTTTTCTCCGTCTTTCTTCTTTCTCTCTTTTTCTCCCGGCTGCAAGCTACACTCATCTATAATTTCATTTCTCTATTTTATCCCTTTTCGTCTCTCCCTTCTAACATCTTCCTCAGTTCCACCCGTCTTTTGTCTGTGCGCGCTCCTGGTGTGGAGACCACGTACTAGCTCAAAGCCTTCACACTGTACCGCGCGATGTGCCACACTTGTATCTCCCACGTGAACCACCTCTCTAGATGTGGGGAATTCCCCGGAGTGTCAGGTGTTAGTACAACAGATAGCGCTACGGTATTCATCACTGTCCGTTCAATTCAATACGGAAAAAGCAGGTGCATGAGATATGACAAAATGCACGTTATATATCTAGCCTAGTGTTGACACAAACTAAAAGCACAGTCTTCGCAACAGAGAGGGGCATAATACACTCTTCCTAAGACGGAGAAAAACTTTGTTTGAGGAGACAGCATCGTATCTTTTACTGAGGGAAACTTCCGTATTTTATATGAGAATGTAGAAAATTCTTGCGAAATACAGATAGTGAATTCTTAGATAATATACTGTAAAGTTTTAACTAACTGTTTGGAGAAAAATATTTATTGAGAGTCTAATAAACGTCGAATGGCCTATAAATTCCACACAGTGCTTGGAAACCGAAGAAAGTTCATGAAATTCTGGCACAGAATTCTATCGTTAGTAAGTGGAACACTGTCCACTTTCTCAGATAATATTCCTGTAAGACCTATTTTAATATTATCATCATCTCTATACTTGTGTACAAGAAGTGGTTTCTTCCCTTTAGATATTCCAAATAAATTTGTTTCCTACGCGTGCTGCATTCCCACCCATCCCATAATCTTTCACCTGATCATCCTAAAAATATCCGGTGACGAATTAAGAAGCTCCTAAACATTTCTCTTAATCCTCCAGGTGACAGAATACTGGAGAAAATTTGTCGCTCTCTTCAAGCCTCACACTACACAGACATATGGGCGAGTGGAGGTGTAGCTCCGTGAATTCGTAACCTCGGAAGTACATGGATGTGAGTGGCCAGCTTCACGCTCCGTGAATTCGTAACCTCGGAAGTACATGGATGTGAGTGGTCAGCTTCACGCTTCGCCCAATTTACCCATGCGGAAAGAACATCTATTTCCAAACTGGACAGGAGGCTACATGGTCCCGAGACACTTCGGACACTCCCAAGAAGATAAGAATATGTTGCCCCTGCTGCGAATAAAACCCCCGATTCCTAGGTCACTCAACCTCAAGCGTGTTAACTTTCTAAAGCGGAGTGATACGTTACGTTTACAGTGAGTTTTCACTTTTAAATGTTCTGTGTTTTTACCAAGAAGCTTACTCATGTTCCTCACAATGAATATCGGTAACCGGCTGGTCTTTGTAATGGCGTCGGACTGTGTTCTCTGTGAGGTAAGAAATAGATTTTTATATATTATTTAGCTGAACGTGCAGGCTGCAAGTGCCCTGACATCACTACTTAAAGGGCCCTTATTTCAGGCCACTACCTGTAATAATGGACGCCTTCTGTCTTACACAGGATCACAGGACGACGCCGCGTAAATTAACCCCTTAAAGACGAAGCGTGTCTGTTTTATATAAGGACTCAGTGCGTACCGCGCTGTAAACACTCTCCACTTCGGTTATAAAAACCAATCTCTTAATGTTTTATAAGGCAAAAGTTGCTGTTTGTTCTGAGATCCGTACAGAACACATAAACGCAATGTGGGCACCACGTAGAATTTTTTAACGTTAAACCTGGCGGTACGTAAAGTTACCGCTAGGCTTTAAGAGGTTAAGAGAACTTTTCCGCCAACATCGAGCCTAGTGACGCTCCACCAGCACTGAATATCACACAGCACATGCTGGAAACTGATGTATATCAGCGCGACCTTTTTCCTTGTCCATCAAATCTTTCCTTCCTTCTTTCCACACTTCAGAGCTCTTTTAAAATGAAGCACCTTCCTCCAGGTCCCGCGAGACGAGTGTATTGAACCCGTACGTCATCTAAAAATTCTCAAAGAATGTTAACGAGTAGAAGAGAACAAACGGAGTGCTTTTACGGGTGAAGGCCCTGTGATCGATTTTTCTCTCTCAAATTTTTACTTTCTTTTCAAGATCTCATTTTTCCCTTTACCTCTTTGTCATTCCGTTCCATTCACACACTTCTGCCTGTGACGTCACCAGTATCTGTAACCGATGCTAATCTAGCGCCTTCCTTTAGCATCCGAGTTAGGTCAGAGTTTGATTTCCGACGGGGTTGGAGTGTTTTGCATACTTCGGCGAGATTTTTTTTTATTTGTAGTTTATTTAGTAACGCTATTCGCACCTTAAAATTTATACAGCGTCAAATCATAGGATAAATAAATTATACTGGCGAAGTGCAAGGGATAGGGAGAGAAGGGGTCATGATATAACCGGAGCTGTTGTCCAGACATTCACGTGGAGGGGGTAACAACCCGAGACTTGGGGTTCTCACAGGGATGCTGCTGAGGATGTGGCGCCGTGGCAGCAGGGAGAGGCTTCCGAGGTTCCGATGGATCAGGCTACATATATCATTAACCCTTTAAAGACGAAGCGTATCTGTTTTATATAAGGACTCAGTGCGTACCGCGCTGTAAACACTCTCCAATTCGGTTATAAAAACCAATCTCTTAATGTTTTATGAGGCAAAAGTTGCTGTTTGTTCTGAGATCCGTACAAAACACATAAACGCAATGTGGGCACCACGTAGAATTTTTTAATGTTAAACCTGGTGGTACGTAAAGTTACCGCTAGACTTTAAAAGGTTAAAGGCAAAGCAGTCCAAAAAACACAGGATAATCTTTAGACACTTATCAGGATATAAAGTTTACGGACTGAGGTTTGAATCCGAGACCTCTGAAATAGGAAGCAGGTGTGTTACATACGTGACCAAGTACATCGGTATTTATTATCATTATAATTCCATATTCTGAATGTACAATAAAGGGTACTTTGTTTCACCGAACAGAAAAAATTAATATCATAGTATAAAAGAAACTGAGATGAAATAAATATCACAAAGGAATGCAGATTCAAAGTTCTCGTCTGAGTCGTAAAAAGGATCTGGCCAAAAAAAAAAAAAAAAAGACAATTGAAAGAAAAGGGAGGAAGTCTTCAACTGTCTCAGGAATCGCACGAGCGAGATATCGATTCGTTCCTATATCGCAGCACTAAGTCAGGTAATTCTGACGGCCGATAAATTGGATGTAGTCTCTCGTAGTATTTGAATCGTGGGCTCTATCACGTTGGGTCAGTGACAGCAATGGAAATTACTCACAGGAGTTCCCAACCACAATTATGTATTAATTAAATCGCAGATGTCGAAGATATATCGACATGTGAGTACAATTACTGACAATTTTTAAAGTGCAGGGCAACTTATTCCAACAGCTGAAAAATATTAAACTTCGGATTAGAGGGATGCTTCGGATATACTTCTTAGAGAAGAATTCTACCTCCAGATACAACACTATAAAGTGTTATCTTGAGACACAAACGCAAAGCCCTAACTAATTAACTAACTGACTAACTAACTATCTACCTAACTAACTAACCAAATAAATAAATAAAGGAGTGACTAAACAATCAAGCAGTCAATGAAATAACTAACCAACAAAACAAACTTCCGATCAACTATCTAACTAACCAAACTACTTACTGTTTCACTGAATAAGCAACTAAATAAGTAGCCAACTACGCTTCTCTTAAGAGTCTTCTCTGAACAGCTGATAGCATCTCAATTAGATCAATTCGCTCTTTTTAAAACCGGAATGTCCAAGCACAAAGGCAGGAGGTGACAAAAGGAATTAGGACAGTAAGTCAGATGAAAACATTAACAGTTCGAAAAAAATTAAAATCGAGACCCTACTGTGTGCAGCTGTAGGCACAGCAAGTCACCAGCATGGGTTAGTAGCATGTACTGTGTGTGGAGACCACACTGTGTGCAGCTGTAGGCACAGCAAGTCATCAGCATGAGTTAGTAGCGTGTACTGTGTGTGGAGACCACACTGTGTGCAGCTGCAGGCACAGCAAGTCATGAGCATGGGTTAGAAGCATGTACTGTGTGTGGAGACCACACTGTGTGCAGCTGCAGGCACAGCAAGTCATCAGCATGGGTTAGAAGCATGTACTGTGTGTGGAGACCACACTGTGTGCAGCTGCACGCACAGCAAGTCATGAGCATGGGTTAGTAGCATGTATTGTGTGTGGAGACCACACTGTGTGCAGCTGCAGGCACAGCAAGTCATGAGCATGGGTTAGTAGCATGTACTGTGTGTAGAGACCACACTGTGTGCAGCTGTAGGCACAGCAAGTCATTAGCATGGGTTAGAAGCATGTACTGTGTGTGGAGACCACACTGTGTGCTGTGCAGCTGTAGGCACAGCAAGTCATGAGCATGGGTTAGAAGCATGTACTGTGTGTGGAGACCACACTGTGTGCTGTGCAGCTGTAGGCACAGCAAGTCATGAGCATGGGTTAGAAGCATGTACTGTGTGTGGAGACCACACTGTGTGCAGCTGTAGGCACAGGAAGGCATCAGCATGGGTTTGAAGCACGTAGTGTGTATGCAGCAGACCCTACTGTGTGCAGGTGTAGGCACGGCAAGTACAAATGTGGGTTGGAAGCTTGTATTGTTTTGGTGGGTCTCGGGTTGTGTTGAAAAATGACAAAGCTGTACTGTCTCTATCTGTAATTATTAACTGAAATGTCTGACATACAAAGTTTCATGGTTAGTTCAGGACACAAAAATTACTACACTAATTGGATAATTTTAAACTGAATTACAGTCAGTTTTACATTAATCCTTTTATCATTTAATCCGACAGTACTGTGCAAAACCTCATTTATATCATGTTCTTATTTTCCTGCTAATTATTTCTTTCCTTATTTTTCTATCTCTCTACTCCTTCCACTCTATCTGTAAGACGTTAGGAAAATTATTTAACAATTCCCATCCCCTTCCCTGCAACCCCATTTTCTGTCGGTGGCGCTATGAAGGCAACGTCTTCAAAGTTTAATTGCCTTCTTCCACCCAGCTTCCTTCCTTGTCCTATTATAATAGTCTCTCTCTGTCTACATACGGCCCTGTTTTAATGTGCGCGTAAGTTCATACCCTGGGTAATTACACACTGAAGGTCACGTCAAAACTGTCAACAGTTTCGTGGAGGTTGTCTACAGATCAGTTCACTAGAGGTATTAGCTGACTAACTAACTAACTAACTAACTAACTAACTAACTAACTAACTAACTAACTAACTAACTAACTAACTAACTAAAACACTACCTTACTTAATTACTGATTTACACAACTAATGTACAAGTAGACTTCATTTGGAATTCTTTACTTCATAAAGTTTGCCTAATTTTGTGCCAAAAGAAGAATAGAACACGACGTTTCGGGGACATGATAGGGTCCCTTCCTCAGGCTAAAAACTGTTTAAGACCTGTTCAAATGGGACCGATGGGCAGAGCTAATCTCAACCCCAGTAAACAGGTTGAAAGTAGCCTTTATTAAATTCTAATTATTTTTAATATGATACGAGGGATGAATTGCATGAAGTAAATTATTCCATGTGTTACATATACGACTTCCAGAATCTTACAGAAACAGACTGAAATTACTAATTCTATGGAACACAATCATTCACTCTCTTAGATATAAAATAAATCCCCATATCCCTACAAAAACACCAATCACCAACAAATGCACAAAGAGAGTTTTATCATCAATCATAACACACTCCTACATGTTTCGACCCTGCTTGGTCATCTTCAGGGAGAACTTTTTGTTACCGTTACACTAGGGTTGCACTTTACAGCTGAGTGAGAATGTGCTGTTGACTGTGTACGGCGTTGTTTTTGGAGGCGTGAACTTTCTGCGGTCCGCCGGACCGCAGAGAGTTCACGCCTTCAGCACACAGTCAACAGCACATTCTCACTCAACTGTAAAGTGCAACCCTGGTGTAACGGTAACAAAAAGTTCTCCCTGAAGATGACCAAGCAGGGTCGAAACATGTAGGAGTGTGTTACAACTGATGATAAAACTCTCTTTGTGCATTTGTTGGTGATTAGTGTTTTTGTATAATATAGTGCACGGACATGGAACACCCCATATCCCTGTTTACAAGCATCCGCCAATGGACTTATTCTTAACCATATGGATACTATCCACATCTTCACAAAATAACTTTCTAAGATACATTTTAATATTATCCTCAGTTTAAGAGTAGGGCACCCAACTTTTTTTTCCTCCCCAACAAAACCCTGCACAAATTTCTCCTCTCTCCTATGCATGCCACATGTTTCGCCCATCTCCATTTGATTAGTACGAACCACACAGCTTCCTCACTATAAACTGCCCTCCTTCCTCTGCCACTTCCTCAATGTTTCGTCCAAATATTCCACACAGTAACCTCTTATCGCCGATCCCAGTGGCCGCGCGGTCTAAGGCGTAGGCCTGTGGCCGAGCGCTTGCTGGGATCGTGGGTTCGAATCCCACCGGGGGCATGGATGTTTGTCTTGTACAGTGTTTGTGTTGTTAGGTAGAGGTCTCTGCGACCGGCCGATCCCTCGTCCAGAGGAGTCCTACCGACTGTGGTGTGTGTTTGAGTGTAATCAAGTGAAATCACGAAAACCCTCGACACCTGCTGCGAACAAGTAGGTAGAAGAGGGAAGGATTAAGAAAGAAAGAAAGAAAGAAAGAAAGAAAGAAAGAAAGAAAGAAAGAAAGAAAGACAGAAGAAAGGCACCCTCAATCTATAGCTTTCCCTCCTACTAAAACGCCTACAGAAAGACAGCTAAATTCGCAGTTCTGTGTATTTTTATTCTTTTTATTTTTACATATCAGACAGGAAGACAAAAGATTCTGAAATGAATGATAACAAAAAATTTTCAAGAAAATAAACAACTTCATTTTTACAGTATAATTTCGTTTAAGAAAATTCCGGGCTAAGAAAGGTAACTGTCTTTTTGCCTGTGTCCCCCTCTCTCTCTCCCTCGCTCTTACAGCAAAAGCGCTTTGCTGTAATTCTGTTCCAGACTTTAAAGAGGTAGACAAATTCCCAAAAAGAGCAAATACTATTTAAAATCTACTGAATGCCTAAAAATTGCTTTGCTTCATTTTACTTTTCATCTTCTAAGAGAACTTCACTGTTAGGGTGTTGTTGAGTAAATTGCTGAAGTTTCAGAAATCTGATTAATGAGGAATAACAAGAAATTTGGGTAATGTGGAAAATAAATTAATAAAATAGCATTAGATATTTTCAAATTTTCATCAAAAGAGTTTAATAGTAGGATTCGTTTCCTTCCTGATGTTTGCCTTGTTAAGTCGAGAAAAGTGGGGCGAAAGAACACTGGAAATGTACCAGAAGACGCATGCGCGAATGGAACATTCGACTTTTTAAATGTTATTATATAAAATTGGAAAATGTATGGCCGTGTGCTTATACTAATAAAATGGTATTACCCTTTTAAAGCCTAGCGGTAACTTTACATACGACCAGGTTTAGCATTAAAAAATTCTACGTGGTGCCCACATTGCGTTTATGTGTTTTGTACGGATCTCAGAAGAACAAACAGCAACTTTTGCCTTATAAAACATTAAGAGACTGGTTTTTATAACTGAAGTGGAGAGTGTTTACAGCGCGGTACGCACTGAGTCCTTATATAAAACAGATACGCTTCGTCTTTAAGGGCCTAAACGGAACGGAGTGAAACTAAGACGGACCGAAGTGTGTAACGGGGAGCTACGTGACTTATATCGTTCGCAGAGTATTATTGGTGTGATGAAATAGAGTATAGATTGGCGAGGAAAGTAGCATGAATGGGAGAGAAGAAGCTTTATTAAAAAAGTCATGCCGGAAACCCTAAAAATAGAGACCACCCAAAAACCTACATGATATAGGGAATAATATTAAAATGGATCTTAAGATGGCATTGCCGAGTTTTGTTTAAATTGAACTGACTTAGGATGAGGCCCAATGTCGGGCTCTTGTTGACACGATAATGAACATTCTGTATCAGTGAACGACAGGGAGTTTCTTCAAGAGCTGAGGAAACACTAAGTGCTCAGAAAATTCTACTGCATGGATTTCATTTAGCAGAAGAGTAAAAATAAAATTGAATTTGTCCTTTTGTTGAATTCAGCCTCACGATTAAAGGGCACTCAGCTTAATACATCGCACTGCCCCTACATCTGTGAGAAGAAACACAGAATGCATGAGGTTTGAAGTTATAATGGAGGTAACAACTCTGTACTGTTTGGGGATGTCACATCATATGTTCTGGTAACCTATGTTTCGGAGGAAAATACTGCCTCCATGATCAGGAATGAATCCACTGTTTTATTCCGAAACGTTAATAATAACTTAAGAGACGCCACAGACTCACTTCCCTAAGGACTAGAATTTTAAAAAACACAAAATTAAAACAAATTGCGTATCAATTCAGTAAGTTTAGCGCACAATTGGCGTTCCAATTATGCAATCTGCAGTCAGACGTCCCCACGTCTTGTGAGTCCACTGTTAAAACACCAAACCATTATACACTGATGGAAGGGGGTGAGAGAAAAAGGGTTTATAAATTATGCATGAGGGGTGATAGAAAGTAAAGGGAAGGGGTTGCAGGAGCCTTCAGCTAGAAAGGACGAAATCGGGAAAGCGCTTTAAGAAGAAAGCAAAACGGAATCGTTGGGTAGAAAGGAATGGGGTATGGGGTGTGGGGAAAGGGTGAATGGGGGAGACTGCCGAAACTGTTTCTTCGTGACAATTATTCTGATGGTTATTCTTCAGTGGAACTGCAGATCAGAGAACGCAGTCTTTCCTTATAGGGGACGAAAGAGTTGGGTGTGCGGAATGCTAGATTAGAAGAATGCAAAAGCAATTTTTTTCTCTTTTTATTTTTACAGGGAAGGTTTTGAGGTGAGTTTTTCCCAAAGTAAGGACCAACGAATTTAAAACGCCCAGTTCCTAAATACGAAAGAAATAATAGAAATGTCTAAATTCGTGTAACCTTTCTTTTACTTCTGAGAAGAAATTGGATTCTCTTGGTTAAAACACAATGGACCAAATGCATTTAAATTAAATTGTCTTATATAAACAGAAAACACGACGTCCTCTAAACCAGATATACAATTGGAGAGACGTTTCTTTCAGGGCTGAAATACGTACACTAGGCATGCGACAACATGCAGAACAATATACAGTATTCGACTCTGCAGAACGACTTTGACCTTGCCACTGTGGATTGTGTCCATTATTAAATAGAAGTTTGAAAAAAAATAAACAAACACGTCCTGTCAAAAACATCCGCCTCTGTGGCCACATCAAACACTTGCCACTGCTTGCCGTTTGACAGGTGTTTTTCAAGTAGAGATTAGAGTGATACTTATGCAAAATTATAACCAGTTAGAACACAACAGAAAGTAACAGAATTTACTCGCGAGTAGAAGAAACAAAGAAAATCAAATTCAACGTCTTTTAGGTAGAATAAATCGATTACTGTCTATAGATATCTCATTGTATGGCTTCATCCATAAAAGCACTGTCAATGTCAAAGTCGTACTCCTGAGTCGACCACAGTACTTGGTGACTGAAATATATGAAACAGTTTTGTACACTTTGTTATTTTACAATTTCAAATAAAAATTTGAGAGTTCCCCAAATTTCTGCAACTAAAACGTCCCCTGAACCACTCTTATATATCGGTGCCTTTGACGGAAGCACTGACGTCATCATTTTACTTAACATGGAGGCCACAGATTCGACAATCTGATAGTAGAACCGTCTGTAGCTAGATGTTTTATGATTTACTGTAACACCCTATTAAAGCACAGGCAGAATCCAGTTACGTTTGTTGTCACTATCTTCCGTCCCTCTTCACAACTATTAGCGACTCTAAAACTCTAAAACACTGCTCCGTTGGATTAAGTATAATTATACGTGGAGTAAGAACAGAACTGAATCGAACTGCAGTATTGCGTATTCTGCATAGCAGGGTTCTTTTGTATACTTCCAGTACGGTTAGGTAAAGGTAAAGCAGTCCCATTACAGGCCTAGACAGGCCCTGAGGGCTCCAGGAGGTTGAGGCTCCCAGATTTCTAGACAATCGGCACATGAAGGTGGTAAGGTTGTCAACCCTACGCACCGGCCGCCTTTACTCCCCAGGAAATATTCCTGGTACTCATTTCTGTTAGAGGCTGAGTCGACCCCAGCGCCACAGTGCGGCCGGAAGGATTATGCCACTGAAAATCCAGTGACTCCATCGGGAATCGAACCCGCGACCTTCCGGTTTATAGCGCAGTGCCTCAACCAACTGCACCACCGCGTGCTCCTCCAATAAGTTTAGAAAAGTTAAAATGTCATTAGTATTTGTCTATTGTACGGCAGAGTTTTGGTGAAGGTGAAGTAAAAATAAAAGTCAGTGAAGGTGAAGAGAGAGTTGACGGAATAAACCATAGTTGAAAATAGGAAAGAGAAAAAATAAAGTTGGGGAGAAGCGCAAATGATGCGAAAAGCTACACAGTATACCGAGAGTAGGGGGGACTGGGGTGTAATGTAACACTTGGAGAGGGTGCAAGAATCCACCCTCCCCTCCCCACCCCTCAGACATTTCATATAAATCGCGGAAGATAAAATCCAAGAGGCAAAGGGCTTGGACCATTCGAGAACAAATGAAAGTTTTTATCAGAGTTCTGGAGTCAATTTTAAGAAGTAAGTTAAAAGTAGCAGCAATGGATGGTAGCTGAACTTTAAATTGATTATAGCATTCAAGATAAAGGGGATAGCAAAGATCCCACTGCCGTCCTTTCAAACCAATTCGTATTATAAGAATTCCAAAGCTCGATGTTAGACTTTTCTTTAAGAAGGGCCATGCTGGCCCATTCTGTATCTACAATCGTCTACACTCTTCACACGAACTCTTTCTCGTTGCCATAGCAACACTCTAAGATACGATACTCTGTTATCAAATGCAAATTGAGAATGTGCCATTGAAATAACGACACGTCAATTAAAATTGGAAACAGCGTATAAAGAAGAGACAAGAGTTTAGACCACAAGAATTAGCACAAGGATGTTTCCCCAAAAGGCATAGAGATATTGGAAGACTAAGAAATAGAAGGAAAGAGAGAGACTTTAAAGTTTCTGAACGTCACAACGAACTTGCATGAAAAGACACTGAAAAGGAAGAAGAGGAAGGCGACTAAATTTAAGTAGCCTGCTTTTATAGACTCACTTTAGGAAAATTTAAACTGAATTCATAATTAGGAGGTTAGACGTGTGCGACAGGTAGCAACCTAATGGCGCCAACAGCTTGGCGGGTTTTGTTGAAACTTTGTATTCTCACAAGACATCAACATTTCAGAACACAGTAAGTGTGATGTCACATTAATCTCGACTTTAGATATATCTTGAATTAAAAATTCTTCATTGTTTCAAAAATGTTTCGTCGTGGAAATTATTGGTACACAATACAAACGTGAACCCCATTATCTAGTTCTGTTTCATAAGTTACTGCAGACAAACGATTAAACAAACACAATAAACACACGTTGCAACTCTCGACACAACGACAGACTTGTATTTTAAGCTAACTGCATAAAAGGTTAATATTGTTGTTACAATATTAACCCTTTGAAGATGAAACGTACCTGTTTTATATAAGGACTGAGTGCGTACCGCGCTGTAAACACTCTCCACTTCGGTTATAAAAACCAGTCTCTTAATGTTTTATAAGGCAAAAGTTGCTGTTTGTTCTGAGATCCGTACAAAACACATAAACGCAATGTGCGCACCACGTAGAATTTTTTAATGTTAAACCTGGTGGTACGTAAAGTTACCGCTAGGCTTTAAAAGGTTAAATAAATGGTAGACTCAGTCGGTCCCCAGCAGGAGACTGGGACGGCTCTCTAAGGAATGACAGTCAGGAGTGTTACCGCTTAGAGTTTCTGCTCGATGACGTGGGCAGTCTATGTATTGCACTGCGGTATTTTCTTAGCCGAGTTCAGGATAGACGGCAAACAGCGTTACCCAAATGATTTGCATTAGAATGACGCGAACGAAGGAAACGGCCCCTGACTTAACCGGTTAATTGGGGTCGAGAAAAACATCGGAGATGAAAGTTGCTTAAAATTAATTATGAACGTGTAGAACACATTTTGTTTCTCATAATGAATTGTTTCTGTAAAGTTCACAAGTGGGATTGGACGCAGCATCGACGGAATAATAATTGGGTATTGAAAGAATATAAGAAAAATAAAATAAGAGAAATCAGAGTCAGAGACAAAAAAACTATATAAAAAAAGAAAGAGAGAATAAATAAAATGGAGACGAAAAGAGCGACGGAATGTGTAAAGAGAGAGACGAAGATAATAAGTACGAAAATAGAGAAAGTACAAGAGAGAAGGAAAACAAACGTACGTAGACAGACAGACAGACAGACAGACAGATAGACAGATAGGTAGGTAGGTAGGAGGGTAGGTAGGTAGGTAGGTAGGTAGGTAGGTAGATAGATAGATAGATAGATAGATAGATAGATAGATAGATAGATAGATAGATAGATAGATAGATAGATAGATAGATAGATAGATAGACAGACAGACAGATAGATGACGCTCAGTCCGTAGATCACGGAAAATACAGTCCGTGTACTTTACAGAAACAATCGGTAAGTGTTTAGGGAAATAGCTACTGTCTATTGCAGGTGCGCACTCACGATTTTTCAGTCGGAAGGGGGAGGGGCGGGGAGGGGCTGACCGTAAGGCTATATATATATATATATATATATATATATATATATGACTTTACACAGTGCGTGTATCTGCACACTCCTTGCTTTTTATTGTATTTTTTGAAGTTCCCAAGTCCCAGTAGTCACCCGAATTCTGTGGCCGATTTCGATTCCAGGATAAAACATGTAAGATATTTGACATCGTGTCTACAAAGCCTGTGTTGTTCTAATTTGGATTTGCCGGGGGTGGGGGGGGGGGGCTGCAGCCTGGCAGCGCCCCACTTGGGTGCGCGACTAGTTTACTGTGAGAATCACAATGAACCACATAAATACACTGTGTGGAGAAAATGCTGTGTTTTTTAATGTTAAAGGAGTTGGTAGCTACAGTAACCACTATGCAGTACACTTTTAATCTAATTTATCTACAAGGTAGAAGAATTACACATCAGTCTAACAACTACAGCAGTGACGAGATTAGGGTGCTTTAAAGGCAGGATATGAAGTGTGCAGCAGGCTGAGATAAGCGGGTTATCTACGTCCAGGAGCGTCTCTCTCTAACTTCTACCAGAGAAGAAACTGTAGGTTTTGATCACCGAACACAGGGTGGGAAAAAGGGAGAATGAGACAAGCGTAATCCAGTTTACAGAGGAAATGAGCGCTATGAAATTACATAATAATAACAGGGAACAAAAAAATAGGAATTTTTCTCTAGCCAAATTCCCTTTGTTTCTATTCGTTTTGGTGGAAAAGTGGAGAGAAGGTGTATAAATGGGGGCGGTTCTCTTAATATGGTGCTCGTTACAAGATCAAAAGAACAAAAACTTTGTTTGTAATCACATTTTTTTTCGGTGCCAGAGACGCGGATTTCTTTCTGCTCTTGTTTCTGTTCCGTCCACCTCTCTATCTAAGCTGAAAATGTTACAGAAGCATGTAACACTCAGAGTGCTGCAACAGCGGTGTAACTGTTACAACAGAACTTCGGTATCTATTGAATTTACTTCGAAACCTTATCACGTTACTTAACCTTTTAAAGACGAAGCGTATGTTTTATATAAGGACTCAGTGCGTACCGCGCTGTAAACACTCTCCTCCTCGGTTATAAAAACCAGTCTCTTAATGTTTTATAAGGCAAAAGTTGCTGTTTGTTCTGAGATCCGTACAAAACACATAAACGCAATGTGGGCACCACGTAGAATTTTTTAATGTTAAGCCTGGTCGTATGTAAAGTTACCACTAGGCTTTAAAAAGGTTAATATTGCGACATTGTTTGGCTTTTTTTTACGATTCCGAAAACATTTCGGAGGTTATAAAAGGAAGCAGAAAGCTACAGGGTCCTCAGTTTAAATGTCAAAACACCTTTCGTCACTTCCTATCTGGGACGTTACGGCACAGAATTTTGGTAAGAAAGCGAGCCGCCCTAGGGCTGTGATAGCGCAAAGATATTGTCATGTTTGCAGTTTTCGACAGTCGGCTACAGACCTTTCTGTTTAGTGGTTAAAGTCGGTTTAAACCCAGTGGATAAATCAAATAAATGAATTATAAAAATAACAGATCTCCTTTATTTATCCACGAAGTCCCTCTGCATGATATTCAGGTTGGTGTGTGGTGTGCTAGGTGTGCGACTACGTTTACTAAGGCGGCCTAATACTTGTGATGCGTATCAACCTTTTAAAGCGTAGCGGTAACTTTACATACCACCAGGTTTAACATTAAAAAATTCTACGTGGTGCCCACATTGCGTTTATGTGTTTTGTACGGATCTCAGAACAAACAGCAACTTTTGCCTTATAAAACATTAAGACACTGGTTTTTATAACCGAAGTGGAGAGTGTTTACAGCGCGGTACGCACTGAGTCCTTATATAAAACAGATACGCTTCGTCTTTAAAGTGCAGAGTAATAATCCTCGCATTAAACATGATCAAAAACAATCAGCAAGTCCTGTCTTGAGTTTTACCGCAGGATTACCACTTGCAGTACACAATTTGTTTGTTAAATTGGGCGCGTGTCTACGAACCAAAGCGCGACATCTGCACGTTCCCTAAACACGGTGCATAAACCCGTAACAAGAACTGCTATACTTCTGTAGCGTCTTGGCGACGGTGCTGTGACGGTTGTGACTGTTGGCAATTGCTACATCTGTTGGGTGTGCTTCTTTGGTGGTTTTGCCAAGTGTAACTGTGTCCGGTCTGTTGCTATGGACCGTTCGGTCAGTTAGCACGGACCTGTCGGAGTACAGACGTATTCAGTTATTACACCAACGAAATGCACCACACCAAGTGCATGTAAGCAGTACAGACGCTAGGCAACACGTGGTGCATTTGGTTGGTACAGAGAACAAACACATTGATCCGAAATGCACGGAATTAACAAATCTGAAATAAAACTGTCATAGTGTAGCCGTCCACCTCTTAGCCCGACTTGCGGTTACAGAAGCTGGGTACTCATCGGGAACATGGATCCATCCCAAGGATTATACAGGGTGATTAAAAGCCACATGAATGATGACTGTCATACTTGGTATCCACAGTTTGTGCTTTATTCTACACACATTAGAATAGTCTTCTGATTTGAACACACACAGCAACTTCTTTCCGCTACTTCTTTCACCACTGCCTCACAGTCACTGCTGCTGCAACCATCTCAAATTTTTCTTTAAACAGTTCACACAACAACAAAATAAAAAACTCAGATGTTCCCTTGCCTTTGTTAGATATCGCAACAGTAGTGAGTGAAAACACGTCGGTCACTCAACCGACCACAACACAGCAGAGGCAACTGCCACACTGCAATAAACCAACTACAACAATAGTGCATGAAATATTCCCCACAACTCACATTTGAAGCAACCCTGCAACAATTTGTGAAGCGGCCGGTTACAATAGTCTAGTTTATGCGTGCCCTAATACAGGCAATGGCTGTATCATCATCATCATCATCATCATCATCATCATCATCATCATCATCATCATCATCATGTTGTCTCTCGTCACACCCCTTTTCTCGCTGGTACGTCTCCCCTTGCACCAACGGTGACCCCACGGCTCAGGGTTCAGTTTCAGACTGCAGCACTTCCCGCATTACGTGTGACGTTCCAAGTGCAGCTGCCTTCTGTAGCCAATCTATTGAATGTTTTCCCGGTGTGGCTTCCAAATTTTTCCTTAAACCTTTTGTTACCATTCCGGTGGCCCCAGTTATTACCGGTAAAATCATAACTTTCATGTTCCACATTCGATGTATCTCAATACATACGCCGTTGTATTTTATTCTCTTATCACCATCATCATCATTGCAGTCATCGTCATTGATCTCGCAGCATGTTACAGAACACCCTGTCCTTGAGTCAGTGTCAAAATTTGTCCCTAGGGCGAATCACGCAAGTCACAGTTTGACGCAAAATGCATTGGAAATTAATTCAGCAGCACTGCGCCACGTCCCTTGACATTATGTTTATTCCCAAAGTGGCCGTGATGTGCAATTTATGGCTGCTGCTATTACCACAACAATTTTTCTGAGACTATTGCGACTTCTGCTATCCAGTCTACTACTACTCTTTAACACCACCTTTACTACCAGTACTGCTACTGCTACCACTGTGGGCCGCGATAGCTCAGCCGGCGTAGAGACTCGCTACGGGCTGGACGCTCCGCGGATCGAATCCCGGTGTGGGCGAGATTTTCCGCATCCGTCCAAACCAGCCCTGGGGCCCACCCAGCCTCCTGTACAATGGGTAAAAGGTCTCTTCCGCGGAGCTGAAGCGGACGGAGAATGACGTTGACCACCCACCCCCAACTTTTGCCCAGGTTAAAGAAAGAGTAGAGCTAAACCTCTACTCCCCCTCTGGGGCTTTGTAGCCTGTTCTAATTTGAATTTTACATTTTACTTGCACTACTAATGTTTGCTAGTCTATGGTCAAAAACCAGGACAGAGACCACGCACGTGCACAGCAGTCTTTGTTAAGTGCGGCAAATCACCCGGCAAAGTGTCACCCAAGTTGTACAGTGTTTGTCACAGTGACAGCACACACTGTGTGTCCATTCTTATATTTCAGCGAGTTATGTAAGCTCGCGTTGCTTGGTCACAACAAGAGGCGAATTATAGGGGGAGGAGGGGTGGGAGTGAGTAAATTGAGGGCGAATACAAGGCCAAAATGAAAAGAAAAATTGTTACTATTTCTTTTGGGACCAAATCGTCAGCAACAATACACCTGGCTCTAACCGGCCTTCCTTCCCTTCCTTATGCCTGTTTCTCCAGTACTTTCCTAGAACAGGGGCGTACAAAATACATGTGCTGCATCTTATACATTAAATATATACGTTATTTAACCGTTTAAAGACGAAGCCTATCTGTTTTATGAAAGGACTCAGCGCGTACCCCTCTGTAAACACTCTCCACTTCGGTTACAAAAACCAATCTCTTAATGTTTTATAAGGCAAAAGTTGCTGTTTGTTCTGAGATCCGTACAAAACACATAAACGCAATGTGGGCACCACGTAGAATTTTTTAATGTTAAACCTGGTGGTACGTAAAGTTACCGCTAGGCTTTAAAAGGTTAAATAACTTATTATTACAACGGGAACGGTCGTGGCCTAACGTTAAACGCTATCCCCGCACACATCTGGAGAAAGTGAAGGATAACACAACAAAGACTCAGTAGTAAAGTGGCGTCTCCTAGCCCAGATATCAGCCTGCGATTTTTCTGAATTAATAACGACAGGGGTGGTGCCCACTCAACTGTGATAATCGGTAGGCAGCTAAATGTGTCAGTGTGTCAAATACCGTGCTTGAATGGTGTCAAAATGACGTTAATACGATAGGCAAAGATTAGAAGTAAGGTAGATTTAGCATGTTCAATTATGGTCCAATGCAGTCTTCTAGTTCACCGGACTTCATACTCGCTTCGCAAGGTAAGTAGGTGACCTGAATGTACTAATATCCAGAATAGTGACCGAAAGGTGCTGGTATATAGGCGAACTCAGCGGGAAGGTAATAGGCTTGACAGTGTCAATTTTATTTTCGCTGCTCCCCTATTTCGGAAAGGACATTCCTTTGTGAGTGTTCCCAGTTTTGCTTGCTTGACCTTCTGGTAAGAGTAACATGTAGATAAATATTAGTATGGAGCAATGGTGGAATGTTATTGACAGGGGAAACCCGAATTCAAAGCTTGTCAAACATGGTGGAAGTACTCTCTAGCCAGCGACTTCATGACATCCGAAACAGTACTGCTTTCTTGAAAAGTTCCCAAATTTCTCCTGCTCGTCCTTCCCATAAGAGTAGTATCTATACGAATTCGCGTACATAATACTTAGAATTTCAGTTCCCACCTCGCTGAAAACAGAGCGAGTCTCTCTTACGAAGACCAACAGGTTAATGCTATTTAGGGAAAAAATCTAAGATAATTGTGAGCATATTACAGAACACATAAATACAATATGTGGGCTGAATGTGGATTCGTATATTGCTACGTCAGGTGGCACACAGTCTGCGTTAATCACTGTACTGATCATGACTGGGTGCATACATTCACATTGCCTTCAGTGTACAGCTACGCAATACAACTTCCTGACATATTGTTAACACTTCCTGATCATATAATAAGATCAGTGTCTTCTGAGACTTGTTAAACTGTAAGTACAGACGTTTCGGAATCGCCTGCTGCCTCCATATTTGTGTTTAAGTAACTAAGAATTCTGGTACCGTTCATTTGGCTACCCTGCAGCTAATTCCATAAGACACATCTGTATCTGTCGACATCTTCGGGAAATTTTTATGCAGTCTAGGGAAACACTGATTTTATATTATATTATATTAGCTTATATAATATAATATAATATAATATAATATAATATAATATAATATATCTTATCATATCACCATACTGTGTCATATAGTCATATTACATTATGTCATGTTACATTACTTTATTATATACCACATTTTATATTACATTAAATTTTACTTTAAAATATCAGTGTATATATAAAATTTTGCAAATAACAGTTTACTTAGTTGTGGGTCCCACATATTAATTACACTGTTAATTTATTTTCTCTAATATAACGTGTACACGTTGGTAGACGCACCTCACTCAGCAACACTAAATACACGACTATTTGGGGGGGCCCCCCCCCCCCCTATCCCAGTCAGCCTCACTTTACGTTTGCTTGTACTGATGTAACACAGTTCGTTGTACACTGACATTCCTTCAGGAAGCAGCCCCTGTTCCTCTCTGATTCCGACTGCAACATAAAACTGAATGGACACTCTGACGTCACGTAGCTTCTCTTCAAACAGATTCGGAGGCTTAAATTACGTTTTGTTGTTGTTGTTGTTAACCTTCCAAAACCGAGAAGAATTCGCCGTTTCTCTAATTTTAGCTTCTTCTGTTCCAAAAGTTAATTAAATCCTGTTTTCTTCTGCTGTTTACGAGGAGAAAAATTTCGATAATTGATTAGTGCTGCCTTCTTACGGCCCGTTTAATAAGAATGAGTTACAAGCGGAACTTCTATAGAATAATTTTCTATTGCGTATGCAAGTGTCTCCTTTATCCTGTCCCCGAGTACAACAGCTTTATCGCATAGAGAGCTTGCTTCCTGCGGAACATTCCGTGACTACTGCAGTGCTGACAGACACGGCGAAAAAGACACTCTGTATTAGGACTGCAATATGTTTACTATTTCTTATAACGAAATAAATATCAGAACAACCAAACCAATATTAACATTACAAAAACTTCAGCGTCAAATACAAACGCGGAATGGAACTGTTAGCGTCGAAATACGGCGCCTATCTCTTACGCGGTACACACAAATATTCTGTTATTTCACTTTTTTTAATGGGGTTTGGGAGGGGGGGGGGGGTAGAGCATCTGTCCAGAAACGCTGTATTGAAAGAACTCGTTCAGAAATTCAAGACACTCGCGTTTAAGTTCAACGAAGGACACAAAAGAACGTCTCTTCTCATGCCTCTTTTTTCTCTCTCTCTCTCTCAGAAGTATATTACCTCAAAACGTCAATAGCTAAGTGGTTACATGAATTCAGCCTTTTTCTTCCATTTCTCATATAAAACTCTTCCCTTTCATCAGACAAAGTTGAGGGACTTACAGCGTAATCCAGTTTTCTCTCACAAAGCGAATACACTCACATCGACTGCTGAAGACATACCGTACAACCGATGCATGGGACAGAAAATCACTGCTGGTCAAGGATGATCCCTGCTCAATCCTGTTTCTCAAACTGAACGTACTTTATAAAGACTCAGTGCAAGATTAAGGACTTGCGGGTATGTGACAACGTGTAGTTTGGTGGAGAGGTAACAACGTCTATGAAAAACCTGCTGCCTCCCTCTTCAGGGTAGACAAATAAAGATTGTATTTTACTTTGAACATGGCAGCAAAACTTAATGACCTGTACTCATCACCAAATATTATTCGGGTAATCAAATCGAGAAGAATGAGATGGGCGGGACATGTAGCACGTACGGGCGAAAAAAGAGGTGCATACAGGGTTTTGGTGGGGAGACCTGAGGGAAGGTGACCACTTGGGAGACCCAGGCGTAGATGGGGGATAATATTAAAATGGATCTTCAAGAAGTGGGATGGGGCATGGACTGGATTGAGCTGGCTCAGGATAGGGACAGGTGGCGGGCTCTTGTGAATGCGGTAATGAACCTCCGGGTTCCATAAAATGCGGGGAATTTCTTGACTCGCTGAGAAACTGTTAGCTTCTCAAGAAGGCCTCTGCTCCATGGAGTTAGTTAGTTATGGCAGCAACAGGTGTATCCGAAACATTGGTATCCATTTACCAGAAAGGAAACTGCGTCGCATTTTGGAGCTGTCTATTGGCGTTCACTGCAGTGACAGTGTCAAATCTCACAGTGTCTGACATTACCAAGTGTCACCAACGCTAACTATTACTTAATGTGGAACATCGGCATATCTCTGAGTGACTGCTGTGGGTCTGACTGAAAACACTGGAAGAGAGAGCGAGGGAAGTGCCGGGGTAAAACCTACGATGCACACAGCAGACTGTCGACGTTTGTAGACCTACACGTTCGGGATTTCGACGTTTCGTGGTACCCCATTTCATTATTATTGTTCCGAACTCTCGTGATTGCTTCCGACGAGTCGGGATTACACCACGTGGCTGGTGATTTGGTTTTTCCCGCTTTCCTGCTATTGCGCAGACCAGCTGAGTCAAACAAGCTTTTTAAGAGGGTTCATTTTTTCATCCTTTATAGACACTGGCTCCACATCTACCTTTGCATGTATTTTATGCTTCCAAAAAGCGTTTTATTAAAAACAAACTTTCAGCTTTGTACGCATTTTGACGTTATTTTATATCTTTATAATAGTCGCTTGTTAAGTTCTTTGGGCCAGTTAGACGTTTTATGATTAAAATGCGTGTCGATGTTCGTGGTTCCGAAGTTCGTGAATTTTTAATGATCCCATGTAACCACGAACATTTGAAATGCGTCAGTCCCTATGATGATGTTAGAAAAAAACTACGCGTAAGTGAAGGATAATATCAAAATGAATGTTATAGAAAGAAGAAGTCATTGTGTCTGAGTCGTGTTACTTTGGTTCATTATAAGGACCAGTGGCGGTCTCTTGCGGTCACAACAATGAACCTTAGGTTTTCACGTAAAGGGCGTGGTCCATCAGCTTGTCTAGAAGAACACGGGTTCATGGAGACACACTGAGATATCACATTTAAATTACTGCAGCGAGACAGAATTTTACCTTGAATGTATGTTCAAAGTTAACACTTTACACACGAAGCATATCTGTTTTATATAAGGACTCAGTGCCTACCGCGCTGTAAACACTCTCAACTTCGGTTATAAAAACAAATCTCTTAATGTTTTATAAGGCAAAAGTTGCTGTTTGTTCTGAGATCCGTACAAAACACATAAACGCAATGTGGGCACCACGTAGAATTTTTTAATGTTAAACCTGGTGGTACGTAAAGTTACCGCTAGGCTTTAAAAGGTTAATATAAGAAAAATCCACTGAGGTGATAAAGTACGATTGGTGGCAGATATTTCCGTTCCCATCACAACAATGAACTGTTTACCCTCCAAACATCCGTAGCACAATCCCGCTATAAAAATTTCCACATCGCCAAAACAATGTCAACCTTTTTGCGTTTGATCTTATCGCGTTACAGCAGAGTGGCGCTGAGGTCGCACGGCTCCACGTGTACTCAAATAAGCGCTTTTTATAATTTCGCGATATAATATCCTTTTTCTGACTTAAAAAAATTGAGAGACAAGAATGTTGCCATAGCTCGAAATGGATTCTCAGTTAGGATGCTGGTAATTTTAAGAAACAACTTGGAAGATTTAGGCGTAGATGGAAGGATAATATTAAAATGTATATTAAAGAACTAGAATCATAATGCATGGACTGGATGCAGAAACTTCAAAACGGAATAAAAAAATTGGAAGTTGTGTACTCAGTGACGCAGTACAGACTTGACAAAGGCGTTCTTTACTTTAAATATGTCACTAGGTTGCCCGGTACACACGTACATGTGATTCCGTTTAGGCCCGCAAGGAACAAACGACATTCCGTGCGCCAGTTTTCGTGGAATTCACAAATGTATAATTATGTGAAAAACTCTTACACCTAATTTCACCCAAAATGGGCAGCAAATATGGAAAGTATGGACACAAATTAACCGTTTAAAGACGAAGCGTATCTGTTTTATATAAGGGCTCAGTGCGTAGCGCGCTGTAAACACTCTCCACTTCGGTTATAAAAACCAATCTCTTAATGTTTTATAAGGCAAAAGTTGCTGTTTGTTCTGAGATCCGTACAGAACACATAAACGCAATGTGGGCACCACGTAGAATTTTTTAATGTTAAACCTGGCGGTGTGTAAAGTTACCGCTAGGCTTTAAAAGGTTAATTTACGTTCTTAAGTAAAATACGGACTACAATGTACTTATTTTGGCCAAACCCACAATATTGAAACAAATTATGTGGAGATCTACACCGAATTTTATCTAAATCTGTCAAGAAATATGCAAAGTAAAGTCGTAAATTCATTTACGCCCCTAAGTAATGTACGACTGTCACTGAGCCGATTTTCATGAAAATTACGCTTCCTTAAAAACATTTATAGAAAAGCCTATGCCAAATTTCTTCAAAGTCCTACGAAGAGTTTAGTCGCTTATATTAAGTGACAGACAGACGGACGAAGTGATGTGGCCTCAACATACGGCGTTCTTTTTTCTGTTTTTAATAAAGGCCTAAGAATGAAACAAACCCTGAGACTTTATTGTGTACCCTAAATAAGAAATTTAATTGAAATCTGTTGCGTAGATTCAGATATAACAAATTTAGATGGACAGATATGACCTCGTCATTATTCAATAGGTTTATGTACTTAACCCTTTAAAGACGAAGCGTATCTGTTTTATACAAGGACTCAGTGCGTACCGCGCTGTAAACACTCTCCACTTCGTGTGGTGATAGGTTTCTGGACTCTATCCGTCGTCTGGACAATAATATTAAAATATTAAAAATATAACAATATTAAAATCTACACTTCGGTTATATAAAATAATCTCTTAATGTTTTATAAGGCAAAAGTTTCTGTTTGTTCTGAGATCCGTACAAAACACATAAACGCAATGTGGGCACCACGTAGATAGAATATTTGAATGTTAAACTGGGTAGTACGTAAAGTTACCGCTAGGTTACAAAATGTTAACACAAAGGAGCCACAATAAACAAAACAACAAGCAGACTTTATTTTGGTAACACCCTATGGACGTCAGTTCAAACAAAACCACACATTTCCGGAAAATAATTTTGTTTTTAGTTTGTTTTAAACGCGTTACATATCGTCGATGACAGCTGGTGGCATGATACAGACAGGGAGGAACCGAAATATTCTGAGAAAAACGTGTCCTAATGGCACTTTGTGCACCACAAATCTCAGGCGGACTGACCTGGGGTCCAGCCCGGGCCTCCGCAGTGAGAAGACAGCGACTAACCGCCACAGCCATGGTACTTGTGTTTTCCTTACACGAATGTATATCATTCCATCGTCATAAGAAGTTATCTACCGTCGTAATGAAATGATAAAGTCCTGCCAAGCTTCTGAAGATTTATATGGACGTTTCCAGGCGATCTTCAGAAAGTAAAGGGAAAAGTTACGTAGAATCCATGTCTGAGGTGGGAGAGCGTGTAGTGGAATAATTTGGCTTAGAATGGAACCATGTAAACGCGGTAATGAACAGGCGATTTCTCTGTGATGGGGAAATGTTTGTCCGGTTGAGGAAACGTGAGGTTCTAAGCAAGGACTCTGCTCCATACAAACAGTTAGCCCCCTGCAGAGCAGTACTTTTCAACCGCTGGTGTGAGTTGCACTGGTAGCACGCGGGAAATCGTCTGGTGTTACGCGAAGCTATTTTAGAATTATCTTTTCTTTTTCCACAATTCAATTTTAAAGACATTAATAGCATTACTGGAAACGTTTAAGTGTATTTAAATGAAAAGAAAAACATTAGGCTGTATTTATGAAGTTAAACTAAAAACGTAAAATTGCAGGTTATTAATAATCTCAGTATACAGCGGTTTGTGTGAAAGTTTATGGGTTTCTTTACAAAGACAAAAGAAAAATGTATTTGAAAGTCTTTTTTTCTATCTCTATTTCTTTTCGTTATATACCGTGAGATATTAAATTCTTAAAACTCTTTTTTGTTTGTCGATCTCTATTTCTTTTTGTTATGTACCGTGAGATCCTAAATTATTAAATTTTTTTGGTTTGTCTATCTCTGTTTCTTTTCGTTATGTACCGTGAGATCCTAAATTGTTAAAATTCTTTTTTGTTTGCCTATGTCTATTTCTTTTTGTTATGTACCGTGAGATCCTAAATTCTTAAAATTCTTTTTTGTTTGTCTATCTCTATTTCTTTTTGTTATGTACCGTGAGATCCTAAATTCTTAAAATTCTTTTTTCTTTGTCTATCTCTATTTCTTTTTGTTATGTACCGTGAGATCCTACATTCTTAAAAAATCTTTTAAGTCGGTAGGGGAGAACAAAATTACAGTTCTCGAATAATTGCAAATTTCCCTCATGCTTGCCCAAGCTGCAATCACTTTCATCAACGCAATAAACGGATTTTTTATTTGTGAGTCCTAAACTATAAGCAAATTTTATAAGCAGAAAAAATAAGCCCAGCAAAAGGTATTACATATACCACATTATGGAGTACATCAGTTAAAATATTCTTTATGATACACGTTGAACAACAATGCTACAAATATTATTTCATTACTGATTGTAATATGCAGAATAATACATGTAAGAACAAAGGACATACGGACTAAGCTGAATAAAAAAGCACTCTGCCTTCTGTGAAAGGCTGACAAAGAGAAGTTCGGTTAATTATTTGAATTCCGGGATAGCAATTTTGACCTTCCAATTATATCACACAATCTTTATGAAGGTAGATATAACACGAGCAAAACATTTATAAATGTAGCATTGAAACTAGGAAGGCCAGTAATGCTTCCGGATATTATATTGTTACTGATATGTATCACACATCTGACGTCGATAAGAATCGTGTAGCGACTCCTAGATTACCTGCACACTAAAACGACCTAAGTACGTTTTACTTGTTTAAAGAAATCTCCTATAAATGTTTTTATAAAACCAATAGAGCGTGGATCAATATTCAGTTCAGAAAAGTTCAAGATCCAAACAAATACCCGGGGGGGGGGGGGGGGGAGGGATGGGGAGAGGCTGTACGTAGTTTCTGCTCCAAAAACATACAGCCGTTGGTGAACAATACTGAAATATCACGCAATACCATTTTTCTCTTCTTTAAAATAAAAATTTTTCTGTCAGTTTTCTTTTTTCTACTGCAGACCCAATTGTAGTGTGAAATTTACTCCGTACCGCTAAGGGTACGGTAGCCATGGTTGCCTATGCCCCCTCCAAGTATTCCGGTACATTTTTGGGGTAAAATATAATCCCAATCCACAGTCCCAACCTTTATTTAAATACAAATTACATTCTTAAAATTTAATACTTGAAGTTGAGTGTTACCTCATGTTTAAACCCCTAGTTGCTGTATACTGTGGCATTCACACGGACGGTAACCACCCCTCTGACAAACACCACATACTTGTGTGGGTACTTCATAGTTTTATCAATATAAACGAATATAATAGGAAACGTGACCAAAACAAGTACGTGTAGAACGCGAAAATGTGATTGGTTTCAACTGGCTGTTACACTAACAGTAGGGTATTAACAATATACGGCTCTAAACGTTTCTTCTTAGCTGTACACAAAGTTGCGTTGTCGCATTCTAGAGGTTTGTGATTTTTTATTAGGTCAGGGAAAGAGAGGTCTGTTTTTGAGGTGTAACAGGCATAAATATAGACTGCCGATCCCAGTGGCAGCGCTTTCTAAGGCGTGGGTCTGCGGTACCTCGCTTGCTGGGATTGCGGGTTCGAATCCAACCGGATGCATTTATGTCTGTCCCTTGAAAGCGTTGTATGTTGTCAGGTAGACGTCTCTGCGTCGGACTGATCACTCGTCCAGAGGAGTCCTACCGACTGTGTGTGTGTCTGAGTGTGACCGCGAAGCCGCGATAATGAAAAGACCCTGGGCCACTGGGGCTGTTGCGCCATTGGAAATCGTCTAAATTACAAAATATGATTACTGTTTCAATCCATAGCCATATAGAATTGTGGTAATGCCGCAACGTCGCGAAATATTACCTCTCTTT
This sequence comes from Coptotermes formosanus, assembly GCA_013340265.1. Classification (NCBI taxonomy): domain Eukaryota; kingdom Metazoa; phylum Arthropoda; class Insecta; order Blattodea; family Rhinotermitidae; genus Coptotermes; species Coptotermes formosanus. The sequence continues at coordinate 1,106,584 of BLKM01000799.1, read as the reverse complement.
TTTCTACACGCACTGTCTTCAACCTTAGTAAAAGGTAAAGCAGTCCCATTACAGGCCTGGACAGGCCCACAGGGTTCCAGGAGGTTGAGGCTCCCAGATTTCTAGACAGTCGGCACATGAAGGTGGTAAGGTTGTCAGCCCTACGCGCCGGCCGCGTTTACCCCCCAGGAAATATTCCTGGTACTCATTTGTGTTAGAGGCTAAGTCGACCCCAGGGCCATAGTGCGACCGACAGGATTATGCCAATGAAAAATTCCACTGACACCATCGGGAATCGAACCCGCGACCTGCCGGTTTGTAGCGCGGTGCCTCAACCAACTGCGCCACCGCGGCCCCCTTTCAACCTTAGTATGAAAAGATAACGGATTGCCTTCGCAGGGTCATGGCCCCTAGCTGAACACGCCACAATAAATGCAGAACGACCTCTCAGTTCTGTGTTCGTTTTATCTATCACATCATAAAAGCCACATCAGGAAGTCCTTTTACAATTAGATCTATTAATGGAGCTTTTTCTGGGTTTTACGTTTAGGTGGCGTATTGTTACTAATGCCAGGTACGTCCTGAGAACACCCAGTATATAAGCAAATGATACGGAAGTCAAATCATCACTGCAATGGGGACGCAGTTTTAAAATGCAGTAGAATTAAGCATCACATCTGAAATAGCATCAGCCTGACGGACAGTAAGGAAAATGTTTTGAATGTGATCAAGACAAAATGCGACACAAATCTGCAGCCTTCATAGTGATCCTGTCGGTACGTCCACTTAACTAAACACAGTCGAACCCGGTTATAACGACATCCGTCTATACGGTATCTCGTCTATAACGTCAGATATTCTGTGCTACCAGTTAACTCCTGCCCGGTAACCATAACATTATACTCCTCGGTTATAACAACACTCGTTTATAACGACACAAAATATTCGGTCCCTTTCATGATGTTATAACCGAGTTCGACTGTGTTGGTGTACACAACTGTAAATTTAACCATTAGTTCAAATTGGTATGTAAAGCTGAGGGACAAATGCGGAGTGAAATTGTTATTTCAGGCTTCCGCCGCGGTGTCAATGAAATCTTCGCTCTTCTGGGATGTTACGCAGCGTAGATTGGTAGTTTGTTACGGACGTTTTGGGACAACCTATCGGTCCCATCTTCCAAGGGTCGAGCAGTCCAAGAAGTTTTATTCTTTGACTTGTTCGCGTCGGTAACTAACTGCCAGTCTATGCTGCGTAACATTCCAGAAGAGCGAATAGCTCACATTCGACGTGTCTAAGCACAGAATGTTGAGGGGACTATATTTACATAAGAGACAGGTATTACCCGTAAATAGAGAAAATTCCGTAATGAGGAGCTTTGCAAATTATAACTTTACAAAATATTATCAAATAGATTAAACATAGGATAATGAGATGAGTGGGATATCTAGCACGCAAGGGAGCGACAAAGATGTCATATAAAAATGTTTTAGGAAAACCTGGATAAAGGAAACCACTTGGTCAACTTGGAATATGGAGCAGGATAACATTAAAATGGATATTATAAGAAAGGGATTCAGCTGGCTCAAAATAAGGAATTGTAAGGGGCTCTTGTGCACACGGTAATGAGCTTTTGGGTTCTGGACCTGCAAAAAAGGATGAGGCAGGAGGCTAGGGAAAATTACACCGTTTTGCCAATTTCTAATATTTACAACGAATTATCAGGATGATCAAATGAAGGCGAATGATATGGGCAGGGTAGGTAGCACGAATGGGATAGATTAGGCTCGTTTCTATCGTCAATCTCAATGGAAGAAGGAAACTGGGAAAAAACAGACTGAAGGTAAAGGATAATATTAAAATGGGTCTTTAGGAATACAGTGTGAAAGTAAGGACTGAATTAAACTGGCTTAAGAGAGAGCTTTTGTGACCAAGATGTTCGACTTTAGGGTTATATAAAAATTATGGCCTTTCGTCACGATGTCAGTAACATTCTGTTTATCAGTGCGAACTGTGCTCAGCGGAGTTAGTTGGTTCTCTGTTGGTTTGTTCATTAGTTGCTTTGTTTGTTATAGACGGTGTGATTTTTATATAATTCTCTATATTTATATGTGTACATAACTCGTCACTGCATTCCATAAGCCTCCCATCAGCGTGAAACAAAATAAATTGATATTGCATTCTAACGGTAACACCGAAAGTCTTTAACACTTTTACACTTCTTATTCCGTGCATTTTAATAAAGTATGAAACTTACGTCATATAAACAAGTGCACAATTATACATTCCATTTATACGCGTATTTTGTATATTGTTTGCGTCACATTTAATATGCATATATTTAGGCGTTAAATGGTTGAGTCTGCACATTTTATTGAAACACATTTTTGCATTAGTTTTAAATAGTTTCTCGTTCATGTTTTTGTAATGATTGATAATTCTTGCTTTTTTAGAATCTATCATTTTTATATTGTTTATTCCGTGCACTGTAACAGAGTAAAACATTTGCGTAATACCAAAAAATACACAAGTCTCTATTTTATACAACAAGGCACAATGTACGCACACAAAATAAAAAATTGTGCATTTGTTGATATTACACAAGTCTCCAGCAGTATGTCAGCCAATGACATTCTACATTGAGTTATTTGTAGTTTCGAAGAGAAAGCATCTCCATGCAGCAGTAAAACCAAAGGTCCTGCATCTGATCCACAAACGCCCACGCAATAAACAAAAAGCGAATAACACACAGTTACACGACATAATTCATACATAGGCAGACATAATGAATTGGATTTATGGGGGATTTTGAATAGGCCCAATGATATTGCATTTTTGTTTTCATGAAATAACTGGAATGTTAATCACATTTTGGGGAGACAATCTGTACATGATGACAACGATAACATTACTGAACCTTATTTCTGGTAGCAGAACGTATGATTTATGTGACATTGCTACCGCCAGCACAGTCTGTTTTAAATTACTGCCACCCATTTCATTTAGCAACAGTTTCGGAAGCCAAATATGGGCAGCGTCATATCGTACAAGACTTGACGCTTCAAGGCCACTTAAAAATCTTGAAGGATTTCTGTCTTTGTGACAACGTGAAAGCGGTTTAGAATTTCAAGCAGAAAGAGGCTTAAAAACGGCGCTGGTTTCAGATGATTGCCCGCAAGGTTTATCACCGCCTTCACATAAACCGACAACTGCCCCGTGTTCTAAGTCAGATGAATACGGTCAACACATTTACAAAGATAACTTTTAATATAACGCCGATCCCAGTGGCCGCGCGGTCTAAGGCGTAGGTCTGCGGCCGGGCGCTTTTTGGTATTGCGGGTTCGAATCCCACCGGAGGCATGAGCGTTTGTCTCTTGTGAGTTTGTTGTCAGGTAGAGGTCTCTGCGACGGGCAGATCCCTCGTCCAGAGGAGTCCTACCGACTGTGGTGTGTGTCTGAGTGTGATAAAGTTAAAATAAATAACCTCGACACCTACTGTGAGTAGGCAGAAGAGTTGAGGACTACGACGACGACTTTTAATATAAATGATTAAAATCTGAAATCCTATTCAAACAAGTTATTACAATGTTGCGTAAAAAATCAGTAATATTTGATAACTTCCATACGGGTTTATGTCCGTTATCACACATGTGATACTGTACGTATCAGCATAATAGATGCGCAAATATGATTTTGAATTTGTAATAATTTACATCCATAATAACACAATGGAATCAAGAAAATACAAAGATACTTCTTAAGCATTACCCTTCCACCTAGGCGAAGCTTGCTAATTTATTTCTTACACTGAGATTTTTCGACAAAACTTTTTACGCGTTTGTCATTTCTCTGATGCCTGCCACAAACTGCATGCATCTCATCTTCCTTGATTTGACCACCGATTGAGAGCAGAATGCAGAACAAGTCATAAAATTTCTCATTATACAGTTTCTTCCATCCTTCTGTCACTTTCTCCCAGTCACATCCAAATATTCCCCTCCCACTGTCTTCTAAAACACCCACGATCTCTGTTCGTCCCCTAGGGTGAGACCAAGTTAAGTGCCACCAAGTAACAACTGTGCCTACTGCGCAGGATGACACAGCCGCCTTCTTGTTTGAAATCAACTATAGATGTCATCAGTAACAACGTTGCCTATTGCGCAGTATGACACAGCCGCCTTCTTGTTTGAAATCAACTATAGATGAAATCAGTAACAACTGTGCCTACTGCGCAGTACGATATAGCCGCCTTCTTTTTTGAAATCAACTATAGATGACGTTAGTAACAACTGTGCCTACTGCGCAGTATGATACAGCCGCCTTCTTGTTTGAAATCAACTATAGATGACATCAATAAATTACTGAGCTAGAGTTCTTATTGCTTGCATGCGCATGTGTAACTCAAAATTCTGCCTTTCTCACCGGACAAAATATATCACAGAACGTACAGACATTAATAAGTAACCTACTCTGACCTTAATGACTCAGATGATAAAGTACTCTGCTTTGTTGAATAAAGAATGAGGAGGAAGTGACTGAGATCTGTCTCCCTCAGTCCAGAAATATTGATAAACGACACGAAGACAAAACAGTAAATAATTCGATCTACCGTGTGGAACAGCGTAAGTTCAACTGGGGGGGTGGGACAGGTTCGTGTCTCTACCGGGATACTAACTACTCTGACTTATTTCCTTTGTTTACAATTTAGCAATGCAAATTCTGACAATGGCTACTATAACCCTCTAAAGCCCCAGTGGTTACTTTATGTACCACCAGGTTTAACATTCACAAATTCTACGTTCTGCCCACACAGTGTATTTATGTGTTTTGTGTGGATCTCAGAACAAACAGCGATTATTTCCCTATACAGCATTAACTGACTGGTTTTTATAACCGAGACGGAGTGTGTTTACTGCGCGGTACGGACTGGGTCTTTAAATGTAATTAATGTTACTTTTCGTCTTTAAAATGCCACGTAAGATAAGACATCTCCTGTCCAAATGCTTTCATCAGTTTCCTTCAACAAACGCTACTGTTACGCACACACGATGGATATGAGTATAAAGCACTTAAAAGGTTCCAATGTTGTTGAAGAACAATCTTTCTACGGAAGGTAATACAGTTAGATTTGTCTCCTCTGGCACCGTGGTTACGTAAAAGCAAACATTTGAATGATTTCTTTTCTACAGTCCAGTACTAAATATATTTGTGAAAAGAATACATGTAACACTTAGGGGCATAAGATTAGAAGTTTTTATGGTGGCTGGGTATCGGTATTACCGTTTTATGGAATTTATGACATATATATATATATTTCTTTTTTGAGTTAAGGATTCAAGGATTTAAAAACGGTGGGGGGGGGGGGGGTTGTATCGCGGCTTCAGGTAAATACAGTCGCATATGCTGAGAGTTAGCTAATGAGCAGAGAAGCTAAAAACATCAATCAGAATTCTTACTGACTGGAAACATTGTATAATGTCATCTCTCAAATAAAATCTCACAGCTTCGCCGCTGCGAAGAACTCACAAAAAAATCAGTCACAGCGAACTCTGTATCTCTTTATTTGGAGATTTTGAGCTACAAGTTTCGGCCTGTTATGGCCATCACCAGACCGGAAATAGTAGCTCAAAATCTCCAAATAAAGAGATACAGAGTTCGCTGTGACTGATTTTTTTTGTGAGAATTGAAACATACGCCAACGGGGCTGCTGAACATTAAATTTATAAATTCATTTTGTTGTTTTTTACAGCTGATATGTGCCCAAGACTTCGCTCTGCTGGGAGGAAGCAAAAGATCGCTCTTGGTGAAAAGTTTTAAAGGTAACACAAAACATTTGTTTTTTTTAAATGAAATTACTAAAGCTTGTCTCTCCAATAAAACTTTCAAGTACATAAAATTTAGCATATCAGTATTAGTCACTTTATGATGTTTTATCTAAAATCAACAAATTTTCAGGGCTCCAAGGTCTTGTTATTAAAAATGTTGGGCGGGGTGGGGGGGGGTGTATGAATACCCTGCTGTGGTGCAACCACGCACTAACAACAAGCAAACACAAGAAACAAACGCAGTATAAAATTATGCTTTCACAAAGAACCAAATGAGCCATAGGAAATCTTAGCAATAAGACAAAATGCAAATATATACGACATTCGCGTGGCTAAAAAAAAAGCAGCAACATTTTTATATCGCGAGAAGCACACTGAATGGAAGGAAAAGAACATCCGGTATATGCACCCAAAAGGGCTCCGAAAAATAACAAACTTAGAATGAGAACGTCATTTGAATTTCAATATTTCAAACCCTCATGGTGATATTACAAAAAAAATCTTCTTAGAAACGTTTCTTAAATGTTTGGTATTTTAAAATATTTGGATTATAAAAATGCCAAAAAACACAACTCACACAATTTACGGCGGCAAGAAAGAATTTAAATAAAATAAATAATTCTTAAGAACATAAAATTGTCCAGACCGGCTTAGAGACCCACCCCGCCTCCTGGGTGCCGGTGGTTCTTTCCCAGGGGGCGTGTCGATGTTAAGAATGAGTGGAGCTATACATCTACTCCCCTATGTGACTTCATGGAGTCGACAGAGACATATTTACCGTATTTATGTAAGTGATATATCACAGGAAATGTACATGTGATATTTACGTTTTTAGCTTCTTCGCAGGTATTTTATATATTACCGCTGTTAGGGCCGAAACTTGTTGCTCTGTAATGCATTTATTGCCATACGATAAATATATTTGCTTGACGATGGCTTTTATTAATTACAAACCACAAACCCCTTATGATTTGCTGTCCACGTGCCAAGCATGGAGACAGGCCGACATAATATTCACGCAGTACTCCACTGAAACACTTTACGCATTGATAGTGACCGACAGTAAATGATATTAATCCATAATCATCGAGTGTAATCAACAGTAATCGATACCAATCGAATGTTATCGACTGGTATCGATAACTATCTACCTGGGGTGTGTCTCACAAGCAGGGCACTGCGTGAATACATTTAACATTAGCAGTACTGGGTGCATAAACAGCAGGAGTTGTATCCTTTTGTCTTTTTATAATTTTATGATAACGAAGGCCTCTACACAACTGCTGTTCCTATAGATGACACACCGGCCCACAGGCCTGCGGGCAACAGCCAACCACAAGTCCGCCCGGCAAACACGCTGAAAGGTGACAACAGTGAGGGCTTTAGTGACATCAGCCCGTTAGCAGGTCCACCGCCTGAAGGCAGGGGTGGAGACGGAAGTAGAAGACCACCTGGACCAGGCAGGAGAGGGCCTGAAATAGGCGGAGATGACGTCAGTGGACCAAGGGGTCCACCGCCTGAAGGTGGGGGTGGAGACGGAAGTAGAAGACCACCTGGACCAGGAAGGAGAAGGCTTGAAAGAGGCGGAAAGGGAGGACGGAGAGACCCACCTGAAGACGGACCGGAAGAAGGTGACAGGATGACTGAGGGACACCGGCGAACACGCAGGGCCCCAGAGGACGAGAAATGGACCGATGATGACGGACCGATAAGCAGAAGACAATATCTGTATGGGACACCTGAGGAAGGAAGTCGGTTGAGGGGAGAAAGAGATCAATCAGGTACTTCAGATACATTGAAGGAAACTCTGCGTGTAGGGGTGTTATAAGAAATCTGAAATACTCCTTTTTGTTTAGGAATTAACCCAGTAGCGTCTCACACCTCCGCCTGTCCATTTTCCCTGGACTTGCCGCCACTTCCCCATCTCCCCGGTTTAATTTAAAAGCACAATATGATTGTGCGGTTTCGACTCTTCAGTCATTGGGATAAAATATATGATTTACATAAGACGTGAAATTGCTTGACTCTGTATGGCGATTGACGCGTTTTGAATTCAGTTTACCGTTCAGTGCCTAAGACACAATCTGGTTATCACTACCTACGTATCTCCGTATTTTCTGTGCTACAGAATCTCCCATGAAACAGTCAAAAACAGTTTTTAAAGCTTCGTTCCCACTGTAGGTACGCTCAGAGTCGGATCACGATCACATCACGGTCACGGTCACATTACGGGGCGATCAAGTGAGCGCGGGTATTCTTCGAAAGAATGTCCGATCTAACTGTAATGTGATTACAGCCAGATCTTCACTGGTTAAGTTTCTGAACTTGTTTAGCCTTTTAAAGCCTAGCGGTAACTTTACGTACCATCAGGTTTAACATTAAAAAATTCTACGTGGTGCCCACATTGCGTTTATGTGTTTTGTACGGATCTCAGAACAAACAGCAACTTTTGCCTTATAAAACATTAAGAGACTGGTTTTTATAACCGAAGTGGAGAGTGTTTACAGCGCGGTACGCACTGAGTCCTTATATAAAACAGATACGCTTCGTCTTTAAAGGGTTAAAGCAAAATGAACTGCTCTTGATTTCCACAAGAGGATTCGGTGTTGATCCCTTACCGTGACCTTAGCGTGACCTGACTTTGAGCTAACTGTGAGCGTATCCACAGTGTGGATCGAACCTCGCTGAAATCTAAAACGTACCAACTTTGTTACGTGTGAAATTATTCTAAACATCGCTAATTCCGATCACCGTTTACAGAGCCTTATTTGAACACTCAGTGCTAACAGTGAAGTTGGCCAAGTAATTATCTCCAATGTAACACTTCCCACCTCCAAAGAAAAACCCACCCAAACAAACCAGTAAAACCACCGTAGGCACTGACACAAAATGTGGAATACTACAAATTATTTACGACAAATCGCTTTCAAATGGCCTAAAGATTCCTTACAGGCTCTCTTGTGAACTGGTGAAGGTAAAGTTGTCTATATGAATGGCACAGAGGCGTATCAAGGGAGTAGAAGCAAAACTGAACCCAATTCTAGTCGCTGTTCGCAATTTTACGAACAGCGACTATTAGTTTCCCGTCTGTCTCTGTCTGTTTGTCTGTCTGTCCATCCATCCGTCCGTCGGTCGGCACGGAACAACTCGACTCCCACTGGATAGATTTTCATGAAATTTTATATTTGACGAATTTTCCAAAATCTGCCAAGAAAATTCAAGTTTCATTAAAGTCTAGCAAGAATAACGCGTACTTTATATGAAGACCTATGTACATTTATGTTAATATCTCGCTCAATTTTAGAATGAGAAATGTTTCAGAAAAAAAGTTGTAGAGAAAATCAACACACACATTTCTGTATCATAAAATTTCACAAAAAAAATTTCCGTGCATACAAATTTGGTACGTCACGTGATTCCAGGCTACCGCCGCTATGCTGATGACATCTACGCTATTCTGGGGTGTTACGCAGCGTAATACCCCAGAAGAGCGCAGATTTTATTAGTACGTCATATTAACACACGATGATTCAAGTTGATGTTTCATTCAAATACGTCTTCATTCTTCTGCAGGGACGATGCTAGGATTGCAGCTTACAGACGGGAATGTGGTATTAAGACAAAAGCGAGACAGTGGGAAAGGAAACAAAAGGAAGGGTCATCAACATGGCAAAAAAGATCAAAGCGATGAAGATAGTAATGAAAGTGATGACGATAAAAATGACGAAGATGACGGTGATTCCGGTGCCGATGCGGGGAAATCGCCGCAGAAACAACGACGAGGGAGAATGAACCAAGGCGAAGGTAATGGGTGCTTCCCAAACTACGAAGTTAGGGTAATGATGGGAAATTACAGGGAAATTACGGAAGTAAACCAAAGACAAGAAAATGTGTGCCTCAAAGACCACAGCATTTGGGTGATAACAGGAAACTGTAGAAGGTTGGGAAATTAAAAGGGAAAACAGGAAAATATTACCCACCAGACATAACGAAACCAGTTCAATCCAATGAATTTCATCTTAACCGAATGAAAATTAAAAAACCACAGTCTAGTTCAAACAAACCCCAAAGACCGGACCCAATTCAACCAGGTTCATCAAAGCCATTTTAGGACAAGGATTGTATTCAAAGCCACTCCAATTCAACATAAACCAATCCATCCAAAACTAGGAAAAGAAAAGTTGCATCCAACAAAAATTAACCTCGACCACCCTACACAGACGACATTAAGCAAGCCCAGCTCAGAATAAATGGATTTAGCCCAAATCATTCGACTTTAACTTAACTGAATTCAAATTATCGCATCCTAACCAACCGACTGTCTGATATTAGAATTCAGGTTTTTTGTAACTACCAAGTAAGCCGTCAAATTAATCTTGTAAACTTCAGAATAAGTTATTTTTTCTTAGGGTTCGTTTTTAATAGCATCGTTAACTTCAACACATTCTTGTACGAGTTCGTTTCGTTTCTTAGTCCCTCCCTCTTCTACCTACTTGTTCACAGTAGGTGTAGAGGGTTGTTATTTTCATTTGATCACACTCAAACACACACCACAGTCGGTAGGACTCCTCTGGAAGAGGGATCGGCCCGTCGCAGAGACTTCTACCTGACAACACAAACACTGTACAAGAGACAAACATCCATGCCCCCAGTGGGATTCGAACCCACGATCCCAGCAAGGGCTCGGCCACTGGCATCGGCCTTGTACGAATTCCCACATCCAAAATATGTGTACGTTCTTTAGCCAGACTTAATAAATGGACCATGTTGATTTCCAGATTTTCACAAATCGCGTTTATTGTTACTAAAATTCTGACTCCGCAGGCAATTAATTTCTTTTGGGGTGAAATGTATCCCTCAACGCTTCGATTTCACATATCGTAAGTTTATAACCATCTTTCACTATAAGGCGCTCCGTCTTAAAAAAAACAGAAAATGCTTAAAAATGTATAGAACGCTTTATCATGGTAACAGACAATGCATTGATGTTTATAAATGAACAGTTTGGCGGTTCATTTCAATATTCATTAGTTAAAAATAAGTTTGGCAGATTCAATTGGCAGCTTCTTGCAGTTGAAAGGATAGGCACATCGAAGTTTTCTAACTACCAACGCCATCTGCTAACCGCTGAAAGTTACTACAATCTCTGTGAGTGACTAACATGCACACTTAACAATCAATTATATAAATTCTGAAAGGTTGTGACGATGGTGTATAATATTGTGTGGTGATGCGTTTATGGGCTTTATCCATCGTCCGAAGAGTAAAATATTAAAATATTAAAATTGAAATTCACAACGTTTCGGATGCTGGCTCTGCTTCCGTCCTCAGCTGTGGGGAGGGGGAGAAAAGAAGAACCTACTCCGTCTAAGGGGCCCAACAGAGTAGGTGTTCTTCTCTTCTCTCCGTCCCCACACCTGAGGACGGAAACAGCGCCAGCTTCCGAAAAGTCGTGATTTTAATTTTTTAATATTTTAATATTTTACTCTTCGGACGATGGATAAAGTCCATAAACACATCCACTCACGATCCAATTATAAACTTTCTCTTATTTTATGTACACTACGCAAATGCTTACATTTTATATACCCACGTACTTAAATTTTGACACTTTTTGAAATTAGTTTAAAACACCTCCTATAAGTAACTGTCCTCAAGTTTAATTTTTATTACATGAAGACTTATTTTCATGTCCTTCAACTTCATTTCCCAACCAATTTGTTTCTTTGGGTACATAATAATTATTTCGAAAATTTATCTAGCATTTATACTTCATATTTTAAAATTTGGTATCGAATATCCAAACAACTGACTTTGTCTATGCGGTTACACTCCCAGACGTTTGATATTTAATTGATGAATGCCGCATTCTAGAACAAAGTTCAGATATCATTTTCCTCAAAGCCAGTTTGACTTTCCTACTAGAATTGACTGCGAAGATGAAGCGAGATTTAAAACTTCAGAGATTAAGGCAAACATTGTGTTGAAGAACTGCCAAATTCTTGGGCGGCGGGGGGGGGGGGGGGGACAGTTTAAGCTCAGGCAAGAGGAACCTTACTGAAAGCAGGTCCATTGCCAGTTAGCAAAGTCAAAACTGTGGCCTAATGTTCCCGTCTCCACAAGACATACCCAGGGAAGCCGCTTACAAAACCATATTGTTTTGCGAAGGTCGTAGAAGACGTCCCCAGAGGGTCCACGCAGGTTGCTCCTCGGTGCCGCCGCGAAGGAGAGGCGGAGGCGGAGGCGGAGGAGGAGGAAATAGTGGAGGTGGCGGAGGAAGTGGTGGAGGCGGCGGAGGGAGTGGTGGAGGCGGCGGTAGTGGAAGTGGTGGGGGCGGCGGAGGGAGTGGTGGGGGTGGTGAAGGAGGAGAAGGTGGCGGTGCGGGCGATGAGGGGGGTGGCGAGGCGGGGGGTGACGATGGTGAAGGCGGTGAAGGAGGAGAAGCTGAAAGAATTCGACAACAGAAGAGAAAAAATTCGCAGAAAACAGAGAAACAAAGACGTAAACCTAATGAGAAGAAGACGAAAGGCCGAGACGAAAGTTCCACCACACCGTCAGAACTTGACGCCCAGTAGCCACGTTGCTGCAAGCATTACACTCTATATTAACCAGTGACGTGTGTGCGTGCGTGTGAAGTAGATATCACTGTGTAGTTGACACTGGTTCCTTATTAACACAGCACATATTGTGATAAATTACAATGCAATGGAACAAAACATTCTTCTTTTTTCGCTTGTGCGCTCCAAAGTTTAGGTTCAAACTCCGTCCCTTTTCACACTTATCCTTAGAACGGCACTTTTACACGTCTTTACATTGGTTTACCAGTATCATACAGTGAAACCTTCGAATCCGTCTACACGTCAACTGTACTGCAGGAGGGACAGACTTGAATTTGCTTTGTGTAATAACAGATTGTTATATTTACCGAATAAATATTTTGTTCCTATGCAAATAAATCTTTATTTATAGATATTACTTATATGGCAGATGATCTGATAACTCTTAAAGTCTGCGTTCCTAATATGTAAATTTTACCATCAATAGAAATTGGTAAATGCAATTAACCCTTTAAAGGCGAAGCGTATCTGTTTTATATAAGGATTCAGTGCGTACCGCGCTGTAAACACTCTCCACTCCGGTTATAAAAACCAGTCTCTTAATGTTTTATGAGGCAAAAGTTGCTGTTTGTTCTGAGATCCGTACAAAACACATAAACGCAATGTGGACACCACGTAGAATTTTTTAATGTTAAACCTGGTGGTACGTAAAGTTACCGCTATGCTTTGAAAGGTTAAAACAATGATCACCACGGATAAAAGTACCAAAAGTAACCAGACTTATCATAAAAATGTTCGGAATAATGTTAACATTTATGTAGGAAGTAAGAGATGCATACAGAAATTTGATAGGGAATTCTGTTTAGAAATTTTCACTTAGAAGAATTAGGAGAAGACGTAAGAATAAATGTGTGTAATAATATTGAAATTGATTTAGGAAGTAATGAATGACTACATTAATTTCATGGGGAATTCCGTATAGAAATGTTTACTTGGGAGACTCAGAACAAATAAAGATAATATTAGAATTCAGAAATATGCGTTTTTAAGGAAAGAATGTGTTGGATTGGACTGGCTTACTTTGGGAATCAAGAAAATTTACTAATATCCAAAATTTCAGCCCTAACCTCAAGAATGAAACTGGAGTTAATGTACAAAAAATATTAATCACCAACAAATGCACAAAAGGTTTTCAATTGTAACACACTCCTACATGTTTCGACCCAGCAGGGTCGAAACATGTAGGAGTGTGTTACAATTGATGAAAAAACTCTTTGTGCATTTGTTGGTGATTAATGTATTTTGTATAATAGACTGCACGGACATGGAACACATTAAATTTGGAGCTAATATATCAATTTTACATTCGTCTCAAGGTTCTGGAGCTGGAAGAGGACAGCCTGGAACTCACGCAGGGTGTTACTGGTTCAGAGGATTCCCGCGGCGGGGAGGAGGCGGAGGCGATTCTGGGGGCGGTGATGATGGGGGCGGTGATGATGGCGGTGACGATGGGGGCGATGACGATGGGGGAGATGATTATGGAGACGAAACTGAGAGGCTCAGGCGAAGAAAAAGAAGAAGGAGAAATAGAAGGGTACAAGACAGACTAAGGATGAGACGCCGGAGAAAGAAGAATATGATGGGTGAAGGCAAAAATGCCGAAGATGCCAACCAATGAGAAATGTTGTCTCAAATTAACAAGAGCACACAGACTGAACACTCAGTATACTGAGTGTTTAAGTAGTGAGAATGAAATAAAAGACAAGCTGGAATCCTAAGTAGAACACCTAGAATATGACAAATATCGTTTCTCACTTCCTTTCGGCTCGCTTTTCGTATTATCCTAGCCTACCCACCGTTAGCCGAAAGCCGACGCGCGGTGGAATAGCCATTGGAAGAGACAAACCCTATTTGTCAGATAAAATACGGATCTGGCACTGGTATCAGGTTAAATGCTTCTCATTTAATAGGTTGGTTCGGCGGCAGGGCCGGCGTGGACGTTTCGGAGAAGAGAAAATTTTCTCGCCCCTGCCAAAAATCGAACCACGATTCCTTGGTTGTTCCAGCCGGTAGCTAGTCACTATGGTGACTGAGCTATCCCGGCTTATTAATACGTTTTATAGTCTAAATCTCTCTGTGAAATGAGAAAGCAATGTAATACGCAGAGGCCGCTTGTGTTAAACAATATTCTTAAATAAAATAAATACAGAATGGCACAGTCACTTGACAATGGATATGTCGCATGTCAGCTCCAGTGTCAGACAACTTTTAAGCCACTCTGTATATTATTAACACCTCACAGTATAATGGTAACAATATTTACCACCAACTTTAAATTAAAATAACCCCGCACTTTGCCTAAAATTTATCCCTGTGCTCCGTCAGGATCTGTCTATAAGTACCAATTGTTTCCCTAAACAAATTTAACCTGTCGGTCTCACTAATGGAAACACAGTGTGTTTTCTGTGAGGTACGTCTGAAAATTTATATACTCTTTGTACGCATTGCACTATTCAAAATGCAGTTCTATATTCACTATAGTGCTGTTGAGTCTTTGTAATTCCCGTTTCGTATCTGTACAGACCTAGGCGTAGATGAAAGGATAATATTAAAATGAATCTCAAAGAAGTGAGATGGGAAGTCATGGAATGGACTGATGTGGCTCAGGATAGGGACAGGTGGCGGGAGCTTGTGAATGCAATAAAGAACCTTCGAGTTCCATAAAATATGTGGAATTTATTGACTAGCTGAGAATCTGTTAAGACCCTGCTCCATGGGGTTAGTTAGGTACTTACATTCGTATTTTTTAAGCACTGGCCATATTTTTGTCCGAATGCCGGCTGTCTTTAAGTTCCAGCAATTGCCCTTAGTTTTCGGAAGCAGACACTAAGATAGCCTATTAAAGTTGGCCACCGCCACTTCTCTCCACAGACAGATACGATTCACAACCACTTGACAATTCCCTATCAGACAAGCGTCATTCTTACAGGCCTTCAAATGGTTAAACACAACACTCTATCAATCAAACGTTTTAATGTGCAGGGCCAGGGTAACTAGCAGTTCGGTTATAAAATTCAATTAACCTTTTAAAACCTAGCGGTAACTTTACGTACTACTCGGTTTAACATTCAAAAATTCTATGTGGTGCCCGCATTGCTTTTATATGTTTTGTACGGATCTCAGTACAAACAGCAACTTTTGCCTTATAAAACATTAAGAGACTGGTTTTTATAACCGAAGTGTAGAGTGTTTAGAGCGCGGTACGCACTGAGTCCTTATACAAAACAGATACTCTTCGTCTTTAAAGGGTTAATTAGCTAACACGCGTTTAAGAATATTCTCCGTTTCACGTGAAACCCAACACCAGCCGGTAGGTTGCGCGCGGGAAGTGCAGGCCGTACTGCAACTATCAGCCACCCGACACTAAACACATACTGAAACACTGATGAGATGACTGCCACGTGTCAACACACCGCCCGCCGTGACCTCCCTACACAGAACATGGCCAGCTGTGTCACTAGGTGAGGGAAGGATTTCATGCCTTGCTAATGCCGGCTCTTAACAGCAGACTGTATGCAAGCCACACACAGGTTGACAATCAAACAAGCTGTGCAGTGTTAGTTGCATCTAATCCTTGTGCTGCCATCTGAATGAGAATACTACGTTCAGGACACGATAAACGTTCCGGGTGGAAAAGCCGACCATAAGACTTCATAAGAACACAAAAATATAAAAAAACAAAAAAATTGGCATTATATTTCTAAGTGTGTTCGCAAAAATACCGAAAAGCGTCCACTAGTTTCGTCATATCTACCCATCCATCCGTCCACATGTATGAGCGCGGGTCCCACTGGACGGATTTTTCGTAAAATTTGATATTGGCGGCTTCCATGAAAACCTGTCAAGAAATTCTCTGTTTGTTAAACTCGTACACAAATACCGGAGAACTTACATGACGAACTAAAAGTGTTTCATAATTTTGGCAACACACACGTAGAAGCAACAGTAGGGAGAACACATTGTTGTGCTTTCCATGGCAGCGCTTTTAACATTTATCACATTGTTGGCATCGACATGTGTAGCAGCAACAATACAAATAAAAGGCATTTTTCGTTTTCATGGCAACTGTGGTTACGAGAAAGCGCCAAAATTTTACGTTATACATACATTGTGTACGTTATTATATTAATATAAAGCCTCGAAATGGCCCCTTTAGGCCGAAACATGTAGCGTCGTGTAAACAAGATATTGTTTTACAACAAATCGTAGGTTCTTCGAGGGTTTTTCTTAGTCAATTTGTATCTTCGAATGCAACAAAAGTCACTCATCAAAACCGAACTTTCCGTTCATTAACTACGTGAAAATGCATCCGCCCGTCCAGTTCATATCCCGGACAAGTAACTCATTTATTTGTACGTAAATATGGGGATATGACAGAATTGGCTTTCACAAGACCTGAGCTTTTCTGGAATATTACGCAGCGTCGTGTAGTAATTGTTTACCCGAAACGTCAGTAAACAATTACCACACGACGCTGCGTAATATCCCAGAACAATGCAGATTTCATCAGCATCGCGGCGGTAGCCTGAATCCAAGGATACAACTTTCACAAATTTGGAGTCGCTGGTGTCCCTCACCCCAAAACTGGACATAACAACCCCCCCTCCCCACCCCCACCGCGTAACTTCTCAACCTTCAATTGTTTCTGTCCAGTTGTACCACTTATTGGCCAATTGGACGTCACGCTTCGAAGTAACCTGGACTTTGTTTTGACAGTTTTAATGGACACTAAATTTAGCGCAGCTCTGGCTGCTAACATTTTGACCCCAAGCCTTGTGTGACTCCCTTCAGAGTATCTCCCTGACGGTACTTTGTTTCCGGGGAGTTGTACATTTATTACAAGCATTGTGGATTAAACAGTGTCCTATAAGGAAGATACGTGTAGATCAAACAACAGCGGAAGAAAGTTTTATTTTACCTCAACAACTAGAGAGTTCAAAGACATACACATATCTGTCAGCAATATCACTTATGGAGCAGCAAATACTGACACAAATGAAAACCAGATATCATGTAAGTAAGTGCATTTGCTGCCAGCCTGCCTGAGGCGAGGTCAGTTATATTTGTTTCTATAGCAACGGCAGATACACCATAACACTTTAAAGACGAAAGCTAATCTGTTTTAAATAAGGACTCAAGCTCGTACCGCGCTGTAAACACTCCCCACTTCAGTTAAAAAAAACAGTCAGTTAATGACGCATAAGGCAAAAGTTGCTGTTTGTTCTGAGATCCGTACAAAACACATAAACGCAATGTGGGCACCACGTAGAATTTTTTAATGTTAAACCTGGTGGTACGTAAAACTACCGCTAGGCTTTAACATGTTAACACTTTAACTGCTGGCCGCCTCTTAGGACAAAGCGCGTCTGTTAGTACAGTTTCGTAAATAATTACCAAGAAATCGAATAACTTTATGAAACCTTTAAATCCCAGTGGTTACTCTACGTACCGCCAGGTTTAACATTCACAAATTCTACGTTCTGCCCACGCAGTGTATTTATGTGTTTTGTGTGGATCTCAGAACAAACAGCGATTATTTCCCTATACACCATTAACTGACTGGTTTCTATAACCGAGACGTAGCGTGTTTACTGCGCGGTACGAACTGAATCTTTAACTAAAACAGTTCACTTCTTTCCTTCAAGCGTCAGTTCATTCATTAAGTGTCACCCTTTCATTAAACCAACGTCACTTTTCACGCAATAGCGTCACTGTCCAGACCCTGATAAACAAATTCATGCCCTCCCACACATTACTGAGTTACACCGTACATCTCGACCACTTACTCACGTCCGTTACCACAACTAATTGATAATGCCCATTCCTGTGTTAGGAAGTGTTACGTGAGGAGGAAAGATAGGATTTGTGTCGCCAGCAATGGGC
Source organism: Coptotermes formosanus (assembly GCA_013340265.1). Classification (NCBI taxonomy): domain Eukaryota; kingdom Metazoa; phylum Arthropoda; class Insecta; order Blattodea; family Rhinotermitidae; genus Coptotermes; species Coptotermes formosanus. The sequence continues at coordinate 1,088,283 of BLKM01000799.1, read as the reverse complement.
CTCGAAACTGGGCTCCTGTGTTAGAACACTGAAAAAACAAACCCAGTCATCTGTTTTAGTAGCACTGTCCGTCTGCATGTAAACACGCGACCGCAACATTTGACAAGTATTACTAACTAAAACAATTGACTAGCGAGGTACTTCCCGATCTGATCGCTTAATGGACACCTTCACCGTAACGAACTGTCCTCTGTGACCCGACTCGGAGCAAGATCAACGGGGAGTTTCGAAAATTGTAATACACAATTATGCCACAGAAATTTGCATCAGTTTCAGTACGTTATCTTGCGTTACGTACCGCAAAGTGTGTAGTGAAAATAAGGAGATATATATGGCAAAAATATTATTGTTTTTAATTGAATTATTCGTCATGAAGAAGTATGGGGAAGTGGAGGCATAGCCCCACAATATTTTCATTTCTTTTTCACCTACCAGACCTACCACACACACACACACACACACACACACACAGTACATGCTTCTAACTCATACCAATCACTTATTGCGCCCACAGGTAACACAGTACGGTCTCGATTTTGTCACATTTCCCGCAGTTCTCATTTGGCTCGCTCTCATATGTGGGTCAATTCCATGCCGCGTAATGGTTAAGACAGACGATACTGTGGAACACCCGGTGCGTGTTGTAACAAACAATTTTATGCGCGTGTGAAGTGTAAGCTTTCGTACGTGGACGGCGGTATGAATAATCGTTACGTGTGGAAATGCAAGGGCTATGCTTTTAGCAGCAGCATCAACAGCAGCGGTAGATCCGCCGATAGTACAAATTGCATTCGGTTCTTAAAACTGCATCTGTCACAGCGAGATATTGTTATTTGTACAGAATTTATGTCATTGGAAGCATAAGCCATCTGAGTGCACTCAGCTGATTGATTCCTGGGTTATTTAGTGTTGTTGTCTCAACTGTATTGGTTATAAGTAGGACACAAGAGGAAGAGTTTGATATGAAATACAAACCCGAATATAGTGGATAAATTTTTGGTGTGTTTATAACAAAATACTGGGGCACTGCGCTACAAACCGGAGGGTCGCGGGTTCGATTCCCGATGGTGTCACTGGAAATTTTCATTCATATAATCCGTCCGGCCGCACTGTGGCCCTGGGGTCGACTCAACGTCTAACAGAAATGAGTACCAGGAATATTTCCTGGGTGGTTAAGGTGGCCGGAGCGTAGGGCTGACAACCTTACCCCCTTCATATGCTGATTGTCTAGAAATCTGGGAGCTTCAACTTCCTGGAACCCTCAGGGCCTGTAATGGGACTGCTTTACCTTTACCTTTACCTTTACTTTATTAGCGAATACTGCAGTAGATCCCCGCGGCGCAATGTTTTTCACTTTCTTTCTTTCTTAGTCTGAACTTTTTTACCGAATCACTCACTGTAGGGTTATGATTGCACTTGATCACACTCAGAAATACTACACACTCGGTAGGAATCCTCTGGACGAGTGATCGGCCCGTCACAGAGACCTTTACTTGACAACACACAACACTCAGAAGAGACAGACATCCATGCCACGGGCGGGATTCGAACCCGCAGTCCCAGCAAGCGAGCGCTCGCAGACCCACGCCTTAGACCGCGTTGCCACTGGGATCGGGTTTTTATGTCTCTCCGTGTATAAAATGTTGATGCCCATTAAACGAATTGTTAGAGTGTTAGTAGAATCCGTCGAAAATTTTCCGATTTTGACTGTAACCGGACAAAAAAAGATGATGCACGAATTCCAACACGCGTTTGCGCGCGCATCTGAAGCAAAATTCGAGGAACATCTGTCTTAGCGAAAAAGTTTTGTACAAAAGTCGTGGCCGATCCCAGTGGCCGCGCGGTCTAAGGCGTGGGTCTGCGGCCGAGCGCTTGCTGGGATCGTGGGTTCGAATCCCACCGGGGGTATGGATGTTTGTCTCTTGTACAGTGTTTGTGTTTTCAGGCAGGGGTCTCTGCGACGGGCCGATCCCTCGTCCAGAGGAGTCCTACCGACTCTGGTGTATGTCTGAGTGTGATCACGTGAACATAAACAACCTCGACACCTACTGTGAGTAAGTACAAGAGGGGAGGACTGCGACGGCGAAAAATTTGTCGAGATAAATGAAACGGACACCCCACGTCCAGTAAGCTTTTATATTTACTGCAGTCAGAGTCTTTTATCCGAAATTTCAAATTTTTATTGTGGGACGTCCCGTTGTGATGTGTACAAATTGCATGAACAAGGACGACCACGCACCAGACCAATAGCTTTGCAAATATTTATTGCAGAAGCTATTGTTGTGACTGACCGTCCTCTCTCTAATTTTCAGTCTGAAAATTAGACGACTAAACATAGTAAATACCTCGGTGCTTATAAATGAACAATGGGAAAATATGCGGTTGCAAAAAACAGCATTTTGAAATGATTCATTCCGTACAATTCAATTAAATTTCTCATTTATAATAAAACCAACCAGATGCGCTTATGAAATGTATTACCCCGTTCATTAATTATTTCTGTACGCTCCGGCGTATAAATTTGCCATCATCACAAAAAGCATGCCCAAAATTAAAACCAGCTAAAATACAATATATTAATGCGTTAGTTTTAAATAGTTTCTCCTTGTTTAACGTGTTCCATGTCCGTGCACTGTATCATACGAAATAATAACACCAACTAGCGCACCAAAATATATATAATCTTTATTCGTAAAAGTCTCCTACATGTTTCGACCCTGCTGTGCCATCTTCAGGGAGAATAGTTTCGATAAGCTATGGTTGCGTTGTAAGTGTGAATGTGCCCTCAGGGCACATTCACACTTACACTGTATAAACGCAACCATAGTGTATCAATATTATTCTCCCTGAAGATGGCACAGCAGGGTCGAAACATGTAGGAGACTTTTACGAATAAAGATTATATATATTTTGGTGCATTAGTTGGTGTTATTTTTTCGTATGGTACAGTGCATGGACATGGAACATACTAAAGCAGCTAAAATACAATATATGACTGCGTGAGTTTTAAATAGCTTCTCCTTGATTTTCTTGCAGTTACAAATATTTCTTTCCTCTACAGCATTCACACCACCTTGAAGTTTATTTTAGCAGGTTTTAATTTGTTTATGTGTAAACTCCCTGAAGATGGCAAAGTCGTAAGTCGTCACATGTTGCAGTAATGAAATATTGTAATATTATGCATATCTTAAGTGCATTTAGTTGTTTTGATAAATGAACACGCCGTAGTATTTGTTTATATTAAGCCGTACATGGGCCACATACTTCAGGCGACAGTATAATATTAAAAATGTCTACAACTTAAGGGCGTGGACTATATTTATGTGGCTCTGGATAAGATCCAGGGGCGCAATATTTTAAACATGATAGTAACCTTCGATTGCAAAAAAAAAGTGTGCAATTTCTTGAAATGTTATGAAACTACAAGCGTATCAGTAGGAAGTCAGGTCCATGGAAACATTTACGAAGTCCCTGGCTAAGTGATGTGCCGTCAAACTGGAGACAAACATCAAATTCTTCATCAAAAATTCTACACTATGTTTGGTTTTGAACGTCCACATCAGGGCTGGTGGTGTGTCAGCCCAGATGAGCAGAGATAGATTGAAATTTTAAGTGTGAATTGACTGGCTCGACTAAAAGCAGTGACTAACACATTAAGCCATTTCAGATAATCTAAATTTCAAAGATATTCAATGCTTCCACTTTCAGGGAATTTAAAACAAATCGCTGCTTCAAGTGACAGTGATAGCTCAAGACCTTATGCAGTTTTATTTAAGCTACTAAGCTAGCCCATTACAGGCCTGCACAGGCCCTGAGGGCTAAAGGAGTCTGAAGCTCCTCAGAATTTTTAGACAATCGGCACATGAAGGTGGTAAGGTTGTCAGTCCCCAGGAGATATCCCTGAATTGATCCCAGGGCCAGGAAAAATCCCAATGACCCCACTAAGAATCGAACCCTCGACGTTCCGGTTTGTAGCACAGCGCCTAAACCAGATCCGCCACAGCGTACACTGCAGGTTTATGTATACTTCCTAAATGAAAATCTGAAATTCGAAGAAAAAGGGGCATAAAAACACACTGTAAGTGGTCCTATGTCCCAATGCCCCCGCCCCCCGATCAGAAAGAGCATTGCTTTGCTTGAAGGTCCCAGGCGCCTCTCGTTTGTCCTTCTGGTAGATGAAAATGAACACGGAACACTCTTAGAAGGATAATGACAGTGACAGCAGAAGTACTGGGACAGAAACCTGTCCCAGTGACCCTCCACAACTTCCAAAACGGACTGATCCGAGACAGCAGACCGGCAAATAACCACCTAAGCCCTGCCACGGCTTCTCTGAAGTTTATACAGTTGAACTCGGTTATAACGTCATGAAAGTGACTCAATATTTTGTGTCGTCATAAACGAGTGTTGCCAATCCCAGCGGCCGCGCTGTCTAAGGTGTAGGTCTGCGGCCAAGCGCTTGCTGGGATCGTGGGTTCGAATCCCACCGGGGCCATGGATGTTTGTCTCTTGTGAGTGTTTGTGTTGTCAGGTAGAGGTCTCTGCGACGGGCCGATCCCTCGTCTAGAGGAGTCCTACCGACTGTGGTGTGTGTTTGAGTGTGATCAAGTGAAAATAAACAACCTCGACACCTGCTGTGAACAGGTAGAAGAGGGAAGGACTGCGAAACGAAACGAATAAACGAGTGTTGTTATAACCGAGGCTTATAATGTTACGGTTAACAGTCAGGAATTAATTGGTACCACAGAATATCTGACGTTATAGGCGAGGTGTCGTATAAACCGATGTCGTTATAACCGGGTTCCACTGTTTTTTTTGCTCTTTCGTTACAAGACCAATCAGCAGACGTTCTTGATGTCAATAGTGCCAGTTTATTGTACTAACGAGACGCAGCACGTAATTAAACATGCTGTACGCACAAAACACAGAGTTTCGTAATGTTCAAACACATAGTAAGTATAGCAACCAGTCTTGGCGGTCATCAGCGTGGTCAAGCATTTTAGAGTCGATGTTTTCTTTGTAGACTGTAATGTGTCTTTATACCTACCGATCTAAGGTATCGAAAGAACGGAATTGAGTAGCCCCAGGCTTTCTTTCCTTATAAATACCACTCACTTATTTTCTGCAGTACCAGTAAACCATCTCCTGTAGCACTCGCTAGAATTACGAAGCCCCCAAAAGAAGTATCCATATTGACCCCTTAAAGTACAGTGATTTATGCACGTGCAGCCTGTTTTCAGAATAAGGCACTCTGCATTTTGTCCACATAACGTATTTATGTTTGTCGCGTGAGAAAAATGACATACTTACAAAAGCACAGGCTGTCTGGATAGCGCGGTGTTCCTCGACCGCTTCCAGCCGCAACTCAGTTTTAGACCAACAGCTTTGCTCGCCACTCCATGAGTCAGAAATGATAGAAAATATTCGTTAGTTCAGGCCTCCGCCGCTATGATGAGATCTGCACTCTTCTGGAGTGTTTCGCAGTGTCGAGTGGTAGTTATATACCGACGTTTCGGAACAACATAACGGTCTAATCTTCAAGGGTCAACAAGTCCAAGAAGAAAATGACTTCTTGAACTTGTTGACACTCGTAGGTGGGACCGATACGTTGTCCCCAGACGTCGGTGAACAATTACCATACGACGCTGCGTTAATATCCCAGAAGAGTCCAGATCTCAGATGCAAAATAAAGAAACCACGAATCGAAGTATCGAATGTGATATTTTAATTACAGTATAACTCCAATTATTCGGATTAATTGGGACAGCGAGCCGGAAAAAATCCGGATAATTGGATTTTTCTTTAAAAATAGGCTACGTTGGCAGTTTAAAGCGGAAAAAAATTTCTACAAAAGGCTACTTTTAGGCTACATATTTATTTACGTACACATAAAACATTAATATACAATCATATAAAATTCCTGACGTGTATTTGACAACTGGTAAAAAATTAAGCCATAAAACAGACGTAGTACAATTACAGTAAGAAAATGTTTAGTTTCTTGAAGAGCCAAGCCGATCCGGATAATTGGCGTTCCAGATAAGCAGAGTCCGGATAATTGGAGTTATACTGTATCTAATGAAATGACGATGAACATATAAAATCATTTTATGTTATTCACACCGTGCATATTCTTATAATTAATCCATTAACCAACTTATGTACTGGATAAAATACATTCAGAAATATAATACTGCTACATGTTTCGGCACCTTGCCCAAAACCTGTCCTGCATGCACCCTACCAACAGCTAGGCTGACGCTGGCATAGCTTCCGGGTCCACTGGTGCACGCAAGCGCCCTCTCGCATGGCTGTATATGCCTTCGACAACGGGCAGGTACCATCTAGGGTAAAACATTCGTAGTACTGTTTATTCCGTATGTAAAATACTTAATACTTCCTTTCGTGTCAACACTACTGTACTCTGTGTGTAACATATACGTGCATTACCGGTTTTTAACTTGGGGAGACCAGATTATGGTGCGAGGTTTAGAGCGGATCTGAAACTCCATTTCCGGCGCATTTAGACGGACACAGGCGCACAATACCTCGGTGACCCAAATTTCCTGATCTCCTTAGCGAATCGGATGTTTTTATACAAACAAGCAGTGCGCTCTGTCGGCCAGATATTGAACCGAGTGGCTGGAAATTAAAGCATTTACGTATTTCGACATAAAAACTTCTGGTCGCTTAACGCTCCACACTCATATATGTACAATGTGGTGCACCTCGCAGGTTAGTGTAGCCGTGAAGCTGTAAACCTGTATTACAGGGGCAGTCTATACATTGTTTATTTAAAGACGTTTACAATTCACAAAATATCAGCTCTAATTATAGGGTTGTTAATGAACACTTGCCTTATACACGGGCCCAAATGTTGTTAGAAGGTGGCATATAAAAGATTACGATAGGTTGGTCATGCAAAGAAAATGGGGACGCCAAGTAGCGGATACAGAAAGATTCCAGGCTTCCGCAGCGATTTAGATGAGATCTGTGCTCTTCTGGGGTGTTACACAACGTTGACTGGTGGTTGTGTAACGACGTTGCGGGACAATCTACCGGTCCCATTTTCAATGGTCAGGAAATTCAGGACTTCTTGGCCCTTGAAGATGAAAGAGATAAGTTTTCCCGAAACGTCGGTATAAAACTACCACTCAACGCTGCGTAATATCCCTGAAGAGCGCGGATAGCAGTGTATACAGAATTTTGGGTAAGAAACAAGTCCGGGGAAGAAAGGGAGAGGAGAGACTGAGAAGAACATGGCAGAACGTATTTGAGACGGCCCCTGGGGAAACAGATTGTGTGAATGTGAGGTGGATTGAAGTGGCTCAAAATGGTGTCTAATTAGGGGTTCATGTGAACAGTGCATTGAACGCTGTGGTATGTACGTCACACTTAGTATCTCAGTGTAAAGAGCTGGTTTGAAAGATTACAAAGGAATAGAGCCTATATGAAGTTTGGACTTACGCCGTTCTTCCGCCAGAATGTAGCACAGCCACAGGGGCGCCGTGTTCAGAGAGAATTCCAACGGCAGGAGAATTCTCATTGCAGAACTGATTGCTTCAGCGGGATGGATACAGGAAGCACGGACCGCTTTCAGACACTGCGCGGGTCAGTATGCTGAAGGGGCAGAAGAGGGTGAAAAAGGAATAGGAAGAAGCGGAGTAGAAGGAGGAATGGAGCAGCAGAAGAAGGGATGGCAACACGAAGAAAATGATGTAGAGCAGTGGGAGCAGAAAGAATGAAGGATGAGAAGGAATGAGATAGAAAACATAAGGGCTGAGGAAGTGTTGGGTAGACGTAGATAATAAAGAAAACGACAGAGGAGAGGAGCTATAAATCAAGAAGTTAGAAGAAGACGAGGAGAAATGAAATAGAAGAGAAAAGCGAGAAATAGCGGGAGAAGAAAGAGATAAATGAGAAGATGAAGGAAAAGAAAGAAAGAAAGAAAGAAAGAAAGAAAGAAAGAAAGAAAGAAAGAAAGAAAGAAAGAAAACTTCGTTGTATTAATTCCTTGGTTCTCAAACAGTCGCCAGAGGATTCACTGTTTGTGAATGTGGGCTGAAAGAGTCGTGACGGGACTGACTGACTGGCTGACTGGCTGCAAATGTGGACTTTCGAATTGTTAAAGAGTGTCTGCGGACCGTCTTTCCGACTTAACCGCTTTGATTCTTAAAAATAAGGGCCTATATTAAAGCAAAGGTAAAGCAGTCCCGTTACAGGCCTGGACAGGCCCTGAGGGTTCCAGGAGGTCGAGGCTCCCAGATTTCTAGACAGTCGGCGCTTGAAGGTGGTAGGTTGTCAGCTCTACGCACCGGCCGCCTTTACCCCCAGGAAATATTCCTGGTACTCATTTCCGTTAGAGGCTAAATCGACCCCAGGGCCACAGTGCGGCCGGAAGGATTATGTCAATGAAAAATTGCAATGACACCATCGGGAATCGAACCCGCGACCTTCCGTGCCTTAACCAACTGCGCCACCGCGTGCCCTACATTAAGATAACTATTTTAATAAGAAATGCAATAATTTGTTACAGGACATTATTAATATTATTATTATCATTATTATTATTAAATACATTTCACAGTTACTACTACAGGGTGTATCTGTAACTGATAGAACATTTTTGAGCCTCTGAAGTGTAAATTACGACTTTTACCATAAGATTCACTCTCATTACCTCGTATCTATTTATTGTTTCTCCCGATTAGCCTTACTACCATTCCGTCCGTTTACCCCGCTTAAGCGGCAGACCGCAGGACACGTACCTCAGATACATTATGAAGTTGCTATCCATTGCTTTCATTCAATGACGCTTGCATCGAGCAGCAATAAATTTTGAATGTATTAACGACACGTGAGATAAGGAATACGGGGGCACGGTGTGACACTGAGTGCAAGAGTGGCTTGAAGGAGTCAGCCCTCCTCATGTCTGTCTTTCTACCTTCTATTCTTTACTTCTGTCGTCTTCTCTTTTTTCTTTTCCCCGTTGGTGTCTGTTTCTTCACAACCCTTTAAAGCACAGTGGTAAATACGTACACAAACTGCCTTAAGGAATCTCTGTATTTACCACAAAGTGTATCTAAATGTTTCATGTGATTGTGAAAATTCTGTTTTCTCTGAGGCAAGATCACCTTCTTTTGCACGTTCTATCAGTGGTTCTCACACGGTGTGCCGTTGGCTGATGCTAAATGTGCTGCGAGTCTTGGAACAGAAGCAGGAATATGGCTACGGGGGTTGATGCGACCACCCCTGGCAGCATAGTACAAGGGCCGGCACAATGGGAGAAAAATTAGTAATTTAACTGGAGGAAAAAAATTGATTTTCTACACTCAAAAATTTTAAATTATTCAGCAAAATAGAAGTAAATTTATTACAAATTCTTAATTTTTAAAATTTTTTTATTTCTTTCAGGGGTGACGGTTGTGATTGCTCGCCTCAGGCAGCACAAACCTAGCTACGTCACTGGATACAAGAATTATTGTACAAAATTACATATATAAAACACAATTTTTAAATGAAAAAGTTTATAAAGATGTTACCTATACAAATTTCAGGGAGGGGATGGATGTGCGATGTAGGCTTTGCCAAGCTGAAACAGTACCAAACTACAAAGTTTTGACACCACACACTCACTTAAAGTTTTTAAATTGAAATTTATATAAAATAATTCATCATTTTTTCCTTTAAGATAATTTTATGTTTTTATACAATAAATTACATTATTTTAAAATAGGTCTGTCGTTATTTTAAATTTTGGTCATCCGTTCTAATTCTAACACACCACGAGAAAACTAATGTCCTAAACTTGTACTGAGCGTCAGAAGGGTGAAACCCCTTTCTATCATTAAGCTTCGGCCCCTCACTTATTTCTCATTGCTTATTTACTTCGCCTATATATGCTTTATTTAGGGACACTGAGAGTGCATCAGAATACTTAATTGTAAAGGGTGTGCAGGTAGGCGGTCAAGGTGTGTCAGAGATACTATCCTAGCACTTTCCTGGAGGTACTGAGTATAACCATTAGAATCCTTAGGATGGGCAATACCCCGCCCGAAATTCGAACCGAATACAAGTCAGGATGGTTACAACACGAGTCGACTTGTTGGGTGGAATATTTGCTACAGCAACACATTTGGAAAGCAGTCATTATCTCTTGTAATTTGTTTGGAGAGAGAGAGAGACAGAGAGAGACAAACCTGAAGACGGAGGCAGTAGCAGATGCCTTCGGTATATCTACGTCTGCCTACTGTACTACACGGAAATACTTATGCGTTTTACACAGGGTGTTACCGTTTATGACTTCAGCGTTTCACGGAATTTCGTGCTTTACATGAGTTTCTCCCTAGAAACTCCGGGAGACAATCCTGAAAAACGGCACGACAGATGTTTTACAAATTATTTATAAACCCACTCCTTAATCTCAACCTTAAATGTTATATAAGGATGTCCATTTTATTATGTCCCCGAACACGGCACCTTTATCGCACTGTAAGCCTTCATCTGCCGGAACATCTGTGACAGCTGCTCAGGGACAGGACAAACTGGACACTACGTATTCTTAGTTACTGACAGCATTGTTACCTAAATATAAATAAGATAACAAATTAGTTAATTAGTACCAATATAAACACTGTCGGAGAAAATATGTTTATATCATCCAGTTCAACTGCTGCTTGCACTCTAACTACAGGGTGTTTTCAAATTATGACAGTATCAACATGTCTGTAAAAGCGAGATGGTTTAGACTAGTTCAACGCTCAGTTCGGGCTTATGCCGCGCCATGTAATGAGAACCTGAAACATTCCAGCGTGCAAACTTTTTAAGTTATCATGGCAGTGAGTATCACATAATGTAGCTCTCCAAAAACGCCAGTAAATTTCTACCAGTCTGTATGGCGCCACATTCCAAAACACGTTGGTAACTCTAAATTCCATTACATAATAACTTCTTGCCTTTATGTATAACGCTACAACAACAGAAGGACATCTCTTCCTCAGTGTATAAGGAAGATGTCCTTAGGTGCGGCATTCATTTACCCTGTGCTAATTAAAGAAGCCTGTCCTCAGGGCGGCCACAGTATTGATTAGTGTCACGGGGCAGAAACTCGAAGTAATATAGGCAACGGCCACTCGAAATATCATAGTGCAAACTTGGCTCAAAATTTTCATAGAGTGATACGTTGTTTGGTTGGTCTTATACGAGATTTAAAACACTCACGGTATTCAATATGAGGATGATAGCAGTCTGGGACGTGACGCCGTGTAGTTTGGTAGCTAAGAGTTCGTAAGGGGCTCTTGACTGCACCTAGAAGTTAGACAGTTCTGCAGAGATGACCGAGATCGTAGTTTGTTCGAGAGTTTGGCGCAGTTCTACCAAAATACACGGCGTCATATCCCACCAGAAAGTAATTTCTTCGAGAGTTTGGCACAGTTCTACCAAAATACACGGCGTCATATCCCACCAGAAAGTAATCTAACCTCAAGTAAATGAAAAGAGACCGAAAATCACAACTGTAATTGTAGAAGCCACCACGAGGCACCAAATGTAAAAATTTGTAAGAGAAAAAGTCATTAATGACAGGTTGTCGTATAAAGGCACCTGAGACCTGAATTTTACGAAGTACCGGGTGTTGTTTTTGTTTCTTATACTTCTTCTTCTAAGCCGAAATTGTGTAAAATATTGATTTCTATAAAAATTTAACAAAAAGACTAAAATGTGTGGCGTAGGGGATAGAGCACCCCTGTAACAATTCTACAAATCCACCTCCTCCTCCTAATATGCACGCATGTTAAAGTGTTGTGCTTCTTGCAACTCGATACGAACTGTAGCTACCAATGCACAGATCTGCGTGCGTCAGGATTTCCCACAGAATACAGATCTTATGGCATTTTTTTTTGGCCACTGGGATCGGCCATTCACTGCGTACCGCGCAGTAAACACGCTGCGTCTCGGTTATAAAAACCAGTCAGTTAATGGTGTATAGGGAAATAATCGCTGTTTGTTCTGAGATCCACACAAAACACATAAATACACTGTGTGGGCAGAACGTAGAATTTGTGAATGTTAAACCTGGCGGTACGTATAGTAACCACTGGGCTTTAAACGGATAAATGCTATATAAGCATAACGCACGCAGCTGAAGGAACACCTATGTTTCCTTTGTTTATATATGCCATTAACTCCGCTCGACGCTCTAATGACAGGTCTAATTGCAACGAGTCCAGTTGGAATGTCTGCTGACTGCTGGCACTAGACACCGCCCCTGTTTGCTCCGAGCACAACTGTTCTAGCCCCACAAATCCCACAGCCCAGTACCAAATTGGGCCAGTTTGCCTGCATGTAAACACAAGTGGATCGAAAATCCGATCACAGGTGCTGCCCTCTAGCGTCGGGGTCAGCAACTGGGAGCCCACACTAAATTTAATTCAACTTCCGATTGCAGCACGCCTATGAACACGATCTTTCAAACTCACCAGCAAGTCAGCGTTAATATTCGTTAATTTTGCTACTGCCTAAATTAGATCCGTCAGTTTTCTTGAGGTTTTCCTTAGTCGCCCCAACATAATACCAATACAATGCCGCAAACACAGATCGAGTACTGATCTCCCAAAACACACGGCGTCAAGTTCAAGAATACTGCAATATTTATGTTATACATCGACGTCACATTCACTAAAGCAGTGGTTCCCAACCTGAGGTCGCGACCCAAACCAGGCTCGCAGGGGAGGAGGGAACGGGGGTTTGACGTAGAGTAGCGAGAGGGTTTTGTGGAAACCTCGACAATTATGAAAACAAATTAAAATTTTAAATCAATAAATTTTTGACATTATTTTTGTGTTCATTTTACGTAAAGTTGCGTAGTTCAGTACTTCATAAGTTTTTATTTACAAGCAAATAATTTGCCTAACCAACACGTACATGAGTTATTTAAATAAGTATTTGTTTCTTTCATGTTTTGTGTATTTAATATTGTCCCAAAAATAATAGACTTGACAAATAACATTAAAAATTTAATATTTATAACTAAGTGGCAATGTCATGCAGTGTTCAAGAACAGACATTAGTATTATCCATGACTTCAGGCTTCCGCCGCGACGCTGATGAGAACTGCGATCTTGTACTCTTTTTGGACTTCTTGACCCTTGAAGATAGGACTGATACGTTGTCCCGAAACGTCGGTAAAAGATTACCACTCGACGCTGCTTTATACTACAAAAGATAGCAATTCTCACATTAGCATTAGATAATTTAGAGTAAATATCACTGACTGCTGCCGTTTCCCTGGTAAGGTCGCGGGTCACATACCGTCTGCTACTTTAGGGTCACAGTGTGGGAACCGTTGCTCTGAATGATTAAGCAGAAAGTTAGTGTTGGGCCATTTGTTTAAATGGCGCCTATCTCGATCACATTGCACTAATGTGATTAATTTTAGAAACGATAGAAATTTTGTTAAATGCTTGGCAAAGCATTCAGATGGAAATAAAGCTCGGTTTTGCAACAGTAAATACAAATATCTGCGGCCGATCCCAGTGGCCACGCGGTCTAAGGCGTAGGTCTGCGGCTGCTCGCTTGCTGGGATCGTGGGTTCGAATCCCACCGGGGGTATGGATGTTTGTCTCTTGTACAGTGTATGTGTTGTCAGGTAGAGGTCTCTGCGGCGGGCCGATCCCTCGTCCAGAGGAATTCTACCGACTGTGGTGTGTGTCTGAGTGTGATCAAGTGAAATCACAAGAACCCCTAACACCTGCTGTGAACAAGTAGGTAGAAGAGGGAAGGACTGCGTAAAGTAAGTAAATACAAAATCTGTGCTGTTGTAACATTTTTACAGAGATAGGAAAAAGGCTATAAATATTATTGAAGATAAAGAGGAGGTTTTAAAGAAAAGAAACAATAAAAAATAAGAAGAGATGAGAAAGCAAAAAAAGTGTAAGAGGAAATGGGCGGGAGGTGAAGGAAATGTGAAGGAAGCAATAATGAGTTGGAAGATTTTCTTTTATGTCTTTGAGTTGGGGGGGGGGGGGGGTAGGTTTGCGGCTGCTATCGGAAGGAGAGGGAGTGATAAATTAGTCACGGCGTCGCATCTTCGACGATTAATTCTGAAGAGAATTAAAGTTCACCCGATTAGTTAGACACTCTTCATCCTACTGTCCTATCTGCAGATATTGACCCCACTTCATTACGGCTCACAATACAGGACACTCCTTCCTGCTTGCGCACAGACAGGCTGAAGAGTCGGACACACCTCCTCTTAAGTCGGGCCGACCCACAAACCTTTCTGTTCTTAACATTTATGGAAACTTAATCCATTATTTGAAATTTTTTTCCTTTCATTCCTCCGCTCTTTCTCCCTTCCTTTCATTCCTCCGCTCTTTCTCCCTTCCTTTCATTCCTCCGCCCTTTCTCCCTTCCTTTCATTCCTCCGCCCTTTCTCCCTTCCTTTCATTCCTCCGCCCTTTCTCCCTTCCTTTCATTCTATCTTTCACCTGCCATTCGTAATCGTTTCCTTTTTCCCCCAGTGGCACAACAGCCCCCAGTGGGCCAGGGCCCCCTCATTATCGAGGCTTCACGATCACACTCAGACACACAACACACTCGGTAGGACTCCTCTAGGCTAGTGATCAGCTCGACGCAGAGATCTCTACCTGAAAACACACAACATTCGCAAGAGACAGACATCCATGCCAACAGCGGGATTCGAACCCGCAATCCCAGAAAGCGAACGACCCCACGGCCACACCTTAGACCGCGCGTCCACAAGGATCGGTCCCATTTCCTTCCTGTCTGCATTTCCTTTATCGTCACTTACTCATTTTCCTTCCGTCTTTATTTTGTCTCTTCTTTCCCATCTTTCTCAGTTCCACCTAAAACTGCTAGGCTGGTAAAACAGGCCAGGGCCCCTTTGTTCCACATCTTTATAATTCATAATTCACAAATCAACCTTTAACCTTTTAAAGCCTAGCGGTAACTTTACATACGACCAGGTTTAACATTAAAAAATTCTACGTGGTGCCCACATTGCGTTTATGTGTTTTGTACGGATCTCAGAACAAACAGCAACTTTTGCCTTATAAAACATTAAGAGACTGGTTTTTATAACCGAAGTGGAGAGTGTTTACAGCGCGGTACGCACTGAGTCCTTATATAAAACAGACACACTTCGTCTTTAAAGGGTTAATTAAAATCTGTATCTTCAATCCAGTTGGAAAACGTCGTTAAATAACTAAAATACTCAGCTAAAATGTATAAATAAACAAAAAATAAATTAATTTATTGACTATGTTCATGTCATTAAGGGTGAAGACGTTTCGTCTATTTAAATCGTTACGACCTCATGTCTCAGTACACAAAATGGTTAACCCCCCCACACACACACACACAGAGCAGACTGTATTCGTAAAAAATGCATAAATTCCAGTCCTTTATGGCCTCCGCAAGTTTATGGCAGCAGCCACAACAACACACCACTGGCCAGCAAGAATATTACAAAATTGAATTTAGTCTTTTGAAAGACGTAAAAAGTGTAGTCCCGCACTTAGTAAGCAATACCTCACAACCAGGCTGCTTGCCGACACAATGTGTAAACAGGGGATTCCCCGGAGTGAACAGGACAGAGAACAACCGCCCTCTCCTTTCCCGAGGGAAATCAAAGAGTTCAGGCGACATAGCGGGCCACTATGGACCGTGGGGGGGGGGGGGGTGGGATACAAAATAGATCTGCCCTGTTACTAAACCCACATTCGATACTTCACTTTCTCATTTGTTGCGATCTCACTGCCATCTATGGGTCACAAGTGTGACAATATTCGCGTCGGATTTGCATCTGCAACTGCAGGCGTGATTGTGCCTGGGAAAAAGCTTGAGTGAGTGAAAAGAGAATCAGCAGTCCATCTGTGATTGTTGGAAGGAAGTATTCTGAAGCAGTTGCCCCGTTCTGCGGACGCATCTGAGTGTTCGTATATACATGACATGAAGGACTGTAGGGGGAGATTTATAGCTCCACTTATTCTTAATCTGGCCACTAGATGCAGACGGCTGGCTAGACTCACGCCTCGGCCGCTTTATTTACGGGGCAAAGGTCAAGAGTATTCATAAGAACGGGAGAGTGGGTGGGCCCCAGAGTAGATCTGAACGTTTTAGAGAAGAGACAAATTCATTTCACATTATTCACACGGATGTATATTTACATATATTTATATTTTAATTAACTTACTGTTTTTAACATTAATTTGTAGTAGACAAGGGATCCACCACAAAAGACACCTACGATTTGTCCAGTTCTTATACATTTTATATTTTGAACATGTAATTATATTGTTACTAAGGGTGTTCGAGAATAGGGTGCTGAGGAGGATATTTGGGCCTAAGAGGGACGAGGCCACAGGGGAGTGGAGAAGACTACATAACGAGGAACTTAATGACCTGTACTCATCACCAAATATTGTTCGGGTAATCAAATCGAGAAGAATGAGGTGGGCGGGGCATGTAGCACTATGGAGGGAAAGAGAGGTGCATATAAGATTTTGGTGGGGAGACCTGAGGGAAGGCGACCACTTGGGACACGCAGGCCTAGATGGGAGGATAATATTAAAATGTATCTTGAAGACGTGGGATGGGGGCATGGACTGGATTGATCTGGCTCAGGATAGGGACAGGTGGCGGGCTCTTGTGAATGCGGTAATGAACCTCCGGGTTCCATAAAATGCAGGGAATTTCTTGACTAGCTGAGAAACTGTTAGTTTCTCAAGAACGTCTCTTCTCCATGGAGTTAGTTAGTTAGTCAGTTAGTTAGTTAGTCAGTTAGTTAGTTAGTTAGTTAGTTATATTGTTAGTTTTGTGTAATTATACGCTCACAAGGAATCCCTGCTGAAGATCCCAGCAGGGGATCGAAACATGTTGGATTAATCTACAATTATGGTGTTCTGCGATACCAAATGAAATAACCAGAGTGCGTTTCCTGGTTTGATATTGCATGTCGACCAAGACAAAAATAGTTCCCCACTGCCGGGATTCAAACTCCAAACAATCCATAGTGTAGCCTACTATATATATGAATATATACAATTTTTTGTCTGTTTTCTTTTTCCTACTGCCGATCTAACAGAGGGCCCTGAAAGGTATTTCGAAAACGACTTCACATTCTTACGTATACGTACGGAGGCAAGGTTGTTAAAGCGATGTTAAAACACTGTGGTAGAGTTTTTGACTGTCACTGGAATCCTCTTCTCTGATCTCACCTTTTTCAAACACTCGACAAAGCTTCAATGACAAGCCTGTCTTTCCTTCACACAACTTGCACCTGCTGTACACCGAGATGTTGACTGGGAAACCCACCACACACCGCGTGCATCACGAGTGGTACTGCATGTTGTCGGCAAATCAGTGCACAGTTAATAGCTAACATCATGCCATACGAATTTGTTTCTTGTACACACGGAAATTAAGGGTCATTATCGTTTTCCTCAAAGATCCCAATCAGTTACTAGACGGTAGCAATACACACTCGTTTCGTAGACCCTACCACTTCTACCTACTTCTTCACAGCAGGTGTCGAGGTTGTTTATTTTCACTTGATCACAGACACACACCACAGTTGGTAGGACTGCTCTGGACAAGGGATCTGTCGGTCACAGGGACCTCTACCTGACAACACAAACACTGTACAAGACAAACATCTATGCCCCCAGTGCGATTCGAACTGTAGCGTTTTGGAATTTTTCTTTAACCCTGTGAAGACGAAGAGTATCTGTTTTATATAAGGACTCAGTGCGTACCGCGCTGTGAACACTCTCCACTTCGGTTATAAAAACCAGTCTCTTAATGTTTTATAAGGCAAAAGTTGCTGTTTGTTCTGAGATCCGTACAAAACACATAAACGCAATGTGGGCACCACGTAGAATTTTTTTAATGTTAAACCTGGTGGTACGTAAAGTTACCGCTAGGCTTTTAAAGGTTAAATTGTGCGTAGATTATGGTTAGACCTATTAGCTTTTGCAGAGAGTGTACCCGATATAAGGTTCATTGTGTCAATATATTAGCTCATGGCGCGAGTGGTGGGATGCCCCGCGGACAATTGGTGCATCCGGTTCATACAAAAAAGATAAAGTGACCTTGCGACTGGAGCATAGCCCGGGTGTGCAATTCGGACGCAAGACACTTCGCCTCCAGCTTCTCAGTTAGACGTGTGAGGTGTTCCGCCGTCAAAAGGACAAAAGCAGTGGGGCAGCAGGTCTCTACGCGTCTTCAGGTAGGTGGCGGTTATGTGACGTCGGTGCTCCACCCTTTTCTGGGTATTTTGAGAAGGTTCTGGCCATAATGGTGTTTTGGGGTCCAAATTTCCGAGTTAGGAAGCCACGTAGGGGCTACCGGAGGATCGCCTGAGGTAATCTGCGTCAGGTATTATTTGACTTTGTGGAGTTATCTTATGATGTGTAATATTTAATTTTGCATACTTCTTTATTTTGTGTCTTGTTACAAAGTCCTTTTGTTACATCTTTTTACTACTAAGGGAAGTACAGATTTACACGTCACACCCTTCCCTCCAAGTTCACTCTGCTACGCAGCTGGGCGATACAGTCGGGTGCGACTGCCCCCACTACGTCCCCGGTCTTTCCACCCGCCAGGCTACGAACGCTACTGTACGCGTCGCTACCAGCTTACAAATCATCTACAACCTACAGACCTTAATTTATTAAGCGTCGGCGTCCTCTTTAGCCTTTTAAAGCCTAGCGGTAACTTTACATACCACCAGATTTAACCTTAAAAAATTCTACGTGGTGCCCACATTGCGTTTATGTGTTTTGTACGGATCTCAGAACAAACAGCAACTTTTGCCTTATAAAACATTAAGAGATTGGTTTTTATAACCGAAGTGGAGAGTGTTTACAGCGCGGTACGCACTGAGTCCTTATATAAAACAGATAGGCTTCGTCTTTAAACGGTTAATTGGGGACTCTGTACTACTAGGGAACCCGCGATCCCAGCAAGCGCTCGGCCGCAGACCTACGCCTTAGACGGCGCGGCCACTGGGATCGGCCCAAGACACACACAAAAAGGTTAATTTTAGTTTTACTTTCCCTGCTGCCTTTAGATCTCCCAACCTATCTTGACCTTTGATATCTGTTAATTAAAATCTTTATGTATGCATGTTACTTTATTGGCGTTGCACACTAGATGTTTCGTATAAACCAATCCCGTGATCTGATCGCGTGACAGTTTTACGTGAAAATAGCTACAAATTTTCTCTTTTTCAATGGCACGTGTTAGTAAGAACAAAGTGTGAATTAAGACAAAAATTAGTTACGTCACGACATTAAAGAACTCACCAGGGCTATATTTCAGCCACTAAGCAGATTATATGAGTGACCAAACACCGTCTAGACCTATCATATTACATGAATAGGCTTTGGTCAGGTGCGCACCCAGAATTTTTCCTTTCGTGGGGGGTTTGACCCTGAGACTATATATAATTTGTTTGATTTTAAAAATTATGTTATAAAACTCAAGTTATAAGCACAACATAACGCTGTCTGCAACTGCATTTATATACACACGAATATAAATACATGTTCCGTGACTCAGTCACAGTGTCCTATCTTCTGGTTTTTTTATTTTATCGATTTATTTTTCAAAATTCTAATGTACCAGTCATCAGCAGAATTCAGTGGCTGATTTCGGCTGAAGGGGAAATCACGTAAAGCGTTTGATACCTTAATATCTAAAACCTTTTTTTATTTCGGTTTTGGGGGGCTCCAGCTCGGCAGCCCCCCTGTAGCTGAACACTGGGGAAACATTTATTTGTATGTATGCGTGTTCAGCCTCACCCCCGACAAATGACTCTTTGACCTTCCGACTTTCTAGTTTTCGCTACGATATGGGTAGTGGGACAGAAGGCAATAAAATAAACAGGGCATGAGTTTGGAGACAATAAGGGGCAGTAGAAAAACATGGGCAATATATACGAAGACCTGCCGAACTGACGGCAGTCGTTTGGGTGATTCAGAAAAGAATTCAGAATCCGTGCTGTAGCCGGCATGGAGAAAAGTATAACAATAACCGGTAAATGTGTTCTTCTTTCGTAGTCCTTCCCTCTTCTACCCACTTGTTCGCAGCAGGTGTCGAGGGTTTTTGTAATTTAATTTGATCCCACTCAAGCACACACCAGAGTCGGTAGGACTCCTTTGGACAAGAGATCGGCTCGTCGCAGAGACCTCTACCTGACAACACAAACACTGTACAAGACAAATATCCATGCCCCCGGTGGGATTCGAATCCACGATCCCAGCAAGCGCTCCGCCGCAGACCCACGCCTTAGACGGCGGAGCCACCGAGATCGGCACCGGTAAATGTATCAGATGTAAATAAAGGTGAACTCGCTTCAGCTAGTGAATGTAATGACCGAAGAATAAAGCAGTGACACTTAATATGAATAATCCATTTCCTCGTCGGACACACTGTTGGGCCTTGCACCGTATGAATGACCGCTACACCCCCCCACCCCCGCCTTGGGTGTGCCCCTCGTTTGGGTATTAGCGGTGTTGAAGCTTCGGGTTCCTGTACTCAGTGTTAACTATATATAAGATTGATACTACAGCAAAATGATGTGCTGATACACATTGATGCGTACGTGGGAGGATAATATTAAAATGGATCTTCAAGAAGTGGGATAGGGCATGGACTGGATTGAGCTGTCTTAGGATAGGGACAGGTGGCGGGCTTTTGTGAATGCGGTAATGAACCTCCGGGTTCCATAAAATGCGGGGAATTTCTTGACTAGCTGAGAAACTGCTAACTTCTCAAGAAGGCCTCTGCTCCATGGAGTTAGTTAGTTAGTTAGTTAGTCAGTCAGTCAGCCAGTCAGTTAGTTAGTTAGTTAGTTAGTTAGTTAGTTAGTTAGTTAGTTAGTTAGTTAGTTACACATTGATGTGGGAACTTTCAGGCGTTCAATTTGTTGCACCCCGCAACTTCAGTACGTTTTCTACGCCTCTGCATATAGCCCATTCTAGCACTCACATACTTACTGAAGGGAACCCTTTTATGGGGCCCTTAGGGAGTGAAATCTGATTAAGTTTTAACATGGACTGGATTAATATCGATTAGACCAATAGCCTTCACGCAGCCATACCACTTCCTTCCCCTATTTCCACTGGTCGCTACGAAACATACCCACAGGCACTGTTAGGTTTCCGCCTGAAACGTGGTCTATATGCAACAAGCAGTACAAACGTTACCAAACATAAGTGATCATTCTTGTATTGGGAAATTAAAGGGGTACTCCCTCGAGAAGCTGATAGTTTCCTATGTGTTCACGAATTTCCAAGAATTTCTGTAAACTGTGTTTTTGCCGCGTTCAGAAGGACTCAAACCTGGACTGCATTCTGAGTCAGATGGGTCCTGTCACACGGTCTCACAACATTTAATTTTATTTGTGACTTGTTTGGTGATAACATCAGTGCTGTAGAATGTGGGCTGTGCGGTGCCGGGTTTCACAGAACGTGTAAATGGTTAGTCGGAGAGACGTAAAATAAAGCGATTGTGGCAGAAGTTGAAGTACTGTCCCACATCAGCCTGAAATACTGTCCCCACATCAGCCTGAAATACTGTCCCCACATCAGCCTGAAATACCGTCCCCACATCAGCCTGAAATACTGTCCCCACATCAGCCTGAAGTACTTTCCCCACATGAGCCTGAAATACCGTCCCCACATCAGCCTGAAATACCGTCCCCACATCAGCCTGAAATACTGTCCCCACATCAGCCTGAAGTACTTTCCCCACATCAGCCTGAAATACCGTCCCCACATCAGCCTGAAATACTGTCCCCACATCAGCCTGAAGTACTTTCCCCCCACGTGCTCGAACAGCTGAAGGAGAAACCGGTAACTCCAATCACATTAGCTTTGCTCTTGGCCGAGATTTAAACCCGGAATCTCGAAGTTCCCCCACCGTTATCATGTTGATAAACATTGACTTACAAACAACACTCCATAAACGATGTGTACTAATATGGGTGCTCTGCGTCCACACCAAATTTCGTATGACATATTGTCAATGCTTCGTTAGCTAACAACATCAAACCCGTGCTAAAGAACGTACGTGCCCGAGTTCTACGTTTTTATTTTACATTTTGCAAAAAAAAAAAAAACTAACATTAAGTTAAAAAGAAATGTATGTTGTTATAAAATTCAGCACCACACGTCACTGCGTCGAATGAAATTAAGTAGCACCAACGTCTCTCAAACATTAAAATTTCGCGCGTGAGCCATATTGTTATTAATAATAGTAGGAATTTAAAAATTACGACTTTGGGAGGTCCCAATGACACAGTGTTCACAGATAGTTTTGTAAGAGCCTCTTACGTAAATTTAAATGCCGAAAAGTGAGGACAAACGGACAGTATGACCACGTTGTAGGCGTATTTCCTTTCCGAAACACTGGCACGAAAGTAGGGTCAAAATAAGTGCTGTATTTTCTGCACAGACAGCAAATAGTCTAGTCTGTGCAACATTCCTGCAGTTTTAGAATGTGAGTGTACAGAAATATTCTGCAGGGAATGAAGTTAAAACAGCTGCTTACAGCAAAATGAAATTTCTCTCAGAGCAACAGATGGATATTAACAGAAAACTCGATAAAATTTCATTTCAGTTCTGACAAGGCATAGCGGATTTGCCTTAGAGAATGGTCAGCCCTACAGCAGATTCGACAAACATAGAAGTCCATATTTGCTATGTTATTTCCAGCGGTAAACATTTCGGTTGGTTATTCTGGGGCGGCGTACCAACTTGTAATTTTACGTGACATCGAATGACACATAAGAGTTGATAAGCAAAACATTTTGACCAACCCGCAAGGAAATAAAAATATAAGTAATTAATAAAGTGATCTTCTGTGTACCTTAGTCTTATTTTTGAGGCACAGCTCCAGCCATTCGTAAACTTTGACACACCGTAAAGGTAATTACACTCACGTTCCGGCTGCTTTAACCCCTGTGAAGAAGACTTTTGAGTTCATTGTCTAAGATGCCGCCTTGGTCACAGGGCCTATTTGAACGCCCTAAACATCGGCAATCACCGTTTTCTTTCGTTACGAATAAAGACCAGGTTGCACACCCATATAGAAAATGTTTAGAAAGTGGCGTACAGTTACACACCACAGAGCGTCAGAGTGTATTTCCGGAAGAAATACTCTTGTCTATTCAGAAGACTTAGGCCATATGTTCCTCCAAAACGTCGGTAGCCGCTCTGGCATAACCCAGAAGACCATAACGCGACGTCTCAGGTGTGCGTAAACCCCACATAACATATAGCAGCGTCTCTCAACCGGGGGTCCGCGATTTAATTACTTCTTAATTTCTTTTTTCTTATAGGCTATTAATTACCTTATTTTTAATTACCTTCCTAACGAAAATTATTCTTTTGCACTAAACTGACGTAATGGCGCTCCTTCAGAGGTTAAGTCTGTTTTATGTTTGTAAATACTGCAGATTTTAAACACGAACCGAAAGGTTGCTTTAGGGATTTGAAAGTTGAGACAAATTTTTTTTTTGGGAGGGGGGGGGGGGGGGGGGTGGGGCACCAAAATTTTGAGACCTTGTAAAGGGGCCCTCAGTACAAGCAGTTTAGACAAAAATGTTCATATAGGAATACGCATAATTTTACGTAGGGTAAAACACGGAATTAGTCCATCATCCGCGAAATGTTAGCGACTGTCCCAGGGTTAGGCAACCAGCTTTACGTATTTTAATGCCTTCCATGTCCGTGCACTATATTATACAAAAACACTAATCACCAACAAATGCACAAAGAGAGTTTTATCATCAATTGTAACATACTCCTACATGTTTCGACCCCGCTGGGTCATCTTCAGGGAAAATTTCTTAGTTATCGTTACACTAAGGTTACACTTTATAGTTGAGTGAGAATGTGCTGTTGACTGTGCACTGTGTACTGGAGGTGTGAACTGTCACTCCTTCAAAAACAACGCAGTACACAGTCAAAAGCACATTCTCACTCAACTATAAAGTGCAACCTTAGTGCAACGATAACAAAAAAGTTCTCCCTGAAGACGACCCAGCGGGGTCGAAACATGTAGGAATGTGTTACAATTGATGATAAAACTCTCTTTGTGCATTTGTTGGTGATTAGTGTTTTTGTAAGCTTTATGTATCTTTAGATCACTTTAACCTTTTAAAGCCTAGCGGTAAATTTACGTACCACCAGGTTTAACATTAAAAAATTCTACGTGGTGCCCACATTGCGTTTATGTGTTTTGTACGGATCTCAGAACAAACAGCAACTTTTGCCTTATAAAACATTAAGAGACTGGTTTTTATAACCGAAGTGGAGAGTGTTTACAGCGCGGTAGGCACTGAGTCCTTATATAAAGCAGATACGCTTCGTCTTTAAAGGGTTAAGCTGAAATGAGGGGCACAAAAGACGCTGCATTCCTCAAGAAATCCAATTGCAACATCGCCACGATATAAGGCATCTCGAATCTCAAAAGAACTACCCTCTCACTGCGCCCGATGCCCGTTCAACTTCCGCAGACACTTGCATTCCTTAGACACCCCGCCATCTCCAGTACAGTCAAGGCTACTGCCTCTCTTGTCCACAGGTTTAATCCAGAATTCGTGCTTGGTTGAAATTTTGAGACGTCTTACGATGGTAAGAACGTCAATTGTATTATTATGGGCTATGATACCGTACAGTCTGGTAGGTGGACACAAATTAAGTACATTCCGTCCCATATTTTGAGTAACAGCGACCAATCACGATATATTCAGATTGCGTTATTTTTACATGACGTCACGTGGCGTAAAACAAGTTACCGACGTTTAGGAGGAACCTGCTGCCTCAGTATTTACGATAAAAGAGGTGACTCCCTTAAGGTTATTAGTATAATATATCAGATACGAAATTTTCAACACTGTGAGAATTCATATTTTGAATTAATTCGTATTTCAATGTGCACATGGATCGCTAGTTCGGTTTTGTGAAATATTACTTTGATATGAATCCCTGATGATGATCCCATGTGGATCGAAACATGTAGGATCGCTCAACAAGATACTGTAATACAGAATATATGAATATCATACTTTGCATTGTAAGGGACTGAATATTGCGTGAGATGATTATCGACAGTGCGCGGTGTGAACACTGCACAGCCCTTATTGGTTAGTCTAGCTTCCTGCACTGTGAATTCTTGTTGGTGGTTACGGACGTTTCGGAGAAAATTATATACAAAAATAAATTTATGTATTTAAATAGGGTATATGAATTAATTAGCAGTGAAGGCAAAAATAAATGGGGAATAAATGAATATAATAAATTAATTAATTAATACAATAATAATAAATGTGTATAAATACGTGAATAACACATTAACAAAGTTAATAAAGCATAAAAATAATAAATAAATAAATAATATCTCTTACATAAACATTTACATAAGTAAATAATAACTACATAATAAGTAAATAAGTTAAAAATGACAACTAAATGAAAGCGCATACACCTGACACATATATAAAAGTACGATCACAGCTGCCCTTTCTGAGGGCGCTGCAAGGCTTCACAAAAGCCCGAAGCATGGGGAACGAAACCCATTTTAAGAAACCCCACAAAACACGACACAGACCGGCCATTTTGGTCCAGCATCGAGGGAGCAATACGGCAGTGTAATGAAATATCTCAGTTAATTCTAAAACTGAGGGAAGAAGCAAATGGCTACGTACAAGAAAACACAGGGCACTGCTTCATGCAGGGGGTGACTCATACACGCTGCTTTTTGGAACAGCCCGTCAGCGTGGGGTCAAATAAAGTTGTATAACTTCTCTTCCTAAGGAAAACATCAATTGGGAAAAGCTGTTTTTCATATTTTTCGCAATAAATTTAGCTTGCAGACAGTGGACAGCTTGTTACTGTAGTTGTTATCATTATTAATGTTATCAAAGATAAACAGATACGGTTGTTCCTCTCCACAACACGGAGGAATGGAGGGGGAGTATAGGTACAGCTCCACACATGCTCAACCTAGGCTCTAGAGGCAGGTAAGTGGTCAAATTCACGCCCCGGCCGCTTTACCCCCGGTGAAGTATTTAGGTGTCCATTGAATAGGACGCTAGGTAGGCTGGCACATAAATACACTGAGTGGGAAGAGTGCATAACTTCTTGTTGTTAGATCTAGCGGTACATAAAGTAAACACTGGACTTTAAACAGCTAATATTCATTTTTATTGTTATCGTCTTGTCTACGTTTCGGTCCTCCACGTGGTATCCTGCTTTCAGGTTTTGCAGTCAACATTCTGTATAATTTTCTAAACTGTTACATGTATGCTACATATCCTTCCCATCTCATCTCCCTTATCTGTTATCTTTATAATAATTTTCAGTAAAGACCTGTACTTTTATTTCTTTAACGTGAGTGTACTGTCCCCCCCGATCACCGTCGCTCCCCCCCAACCAAGATGCGGTCAAACTGCCTTGCATTCCTTTTTCATTGCGAATTCCTGACTCTTCCCTTCTATCCGCTTCCTACCATTTATATATATTTATTTCAGAACACTTTTATCCATTTTTATGACATTCCTTGTCATTCATCTCCCTGAGTCCAATATATGTAAACCTGAAGGCATATTAAAAATAAATAACGCGAAGTATGCAAACATCTATATCCTTGGCTACAGTTTTTATTCCTTTTCCCTTCTTTTAAAAATGAAAATTTTTCAGTATACGTACGGATTTATGACTATGCTCTAAAGTAGATGTCACCCTGTGTCAGGGGTTAGCAACATTTTCTTATGTTATGATATTTTGAAATAATTTTGAAAACACTGACATTCCATATACGGTAAAATATTTCTTGTCTGAAGCAGATGAGTGGCAAGCAAGGGTCAGTAGAAGTCACAGTGCGTGCCTGCTTTTTAACGAAAATATTTCCCATTTAGAAATATGACATTTTTTATAGGAGTCAGTACAGCGTGTCACTGTTGGACTTCACAAAGTACTGACGTTAAGTAACCTTTAAAAAGTTCGTTACAAATTTTCGCTTTCATATTTCAATTACTTTAGACAGGTGTGCCTATTGCACCTTTACAAAGAAGCAGACTTAACCTTTTAAAGCCTAGATGTAACTTTACTCACCAGCAGATTTAAAATTAAAAAATCCTACATGCCGCTCACATTGCTTTTGTGTGTTTTGTTTGGATCTCAGAACAAACAGAGACTTTTGCCTTATACATCGTTAAAAGACTTTCTTAGAACCAAGAATAAGAGTGTTTACTGCGCGGTACGGATGGAGTCCTTATATAAAACACACACGTTTCGTCTTTAAAGTGTTAATGTTGAACGTAAAAAGGTAAAGCAGTCCCATTACAGGCCTGGACAGGCCCTGAGGGTTCCAGGAGGTTGAGGCTCCCAGATTTCAAGACAATCGGCACATGAAGGTGGTAAGGTTGTCAGCCATACGCACCGGCCGCCTTTACCCCCCAGGAAATATTCCTGGTACTCATTTCTGTTAGAGGCTGAGTCGACCCCAGGGCCATAGTGCGGCCGACAGGATTATATCAATGAAAAATTCCAACGACACTATCGGCAATCGAACCCGCGACCTTCCGGTTTGTAGCGCGGTGCCTCAACCAACTGCACCACCGCTGATGTTGAATGTAATGAAAATTTTATCCCAAAAACGTAACACCAATGATATTGTCTTACCTAGCAATACTGTTAAAATGAAACACATTGCACTTTATCCGGCTTAAGATTTAAAAATTAATTCCCTACCTCCATTCCAAATACCAACATTTATTGCTATTTGGAGAAACAACCGCCGTCCAGTCCTTTGTAAATCATTCATAAATAGTCCTGTCATTCGATACAAAACCAGCGCTGCACAAATTTTCCAAAAACCTAGGCACCACCTCAAAATTCTATGCCCCAGAAGGGTAACAGAAAGCACGTTCCATACCGAGAACCCACAGATATTATGCGACAACGTATAAAATAAGGTCGCCACCGCGACCTGGCGACTGGGATTTGTGTACCCCCTGCACTAAACTAATATATGACACCCGATAAACAATAACGTGGAAAGCATTTAGAAGAGAACTCACAGGTATTTGGAACCAAAATATAAAATAAGGTCGCCACCGCGACCTGGCGACTGGGATTTGTGTACCCCCTGCACTAAACTAACATATGACACCCGATAAACAATAACGTGGAAAGCATTTAGAAGAGAACTCACAAGTATTTGGAACCAAAATTTAAAAAAGGTCGCCACGGCGACCTGGCGACTGGAATTTGTGTACCCCTGCATTAAACAAATATATGACGCCCGATAAACAATAACGTGGAAAGCATTTAGAAGGATACTGCCCTAGCTTGTTAGATTTAGTAACTTGGATTGCCCGGAGGAACTGAGGAAGACAAGGAGAGACTTACTCCAGATAGCAGGAGAAGGCATCCATTGTCGAAAGAGTAATCTGGGAAATACAAGTCTAGAGTCTGACCGCTACAGTAACCCGCTCGGTCACAAACTTTACAGAAACACAGCACTTTCCTGGATATGAGAATCTGGGTGTTCAAAATACACATTTTCCAGCTGAGAACCTGAGAACAAACCAACGCACACTATGTTAATTTTAATAATATTATTGTCGGTAAACAACTGCATGTTATGATGCACAGTGTGTAGAACACAAAAGAGAGGGCAAAAAAAAAGTAAAATCTGAGCCCCAGCTTTAACGAAATTTAACAAAAGCCCGATTTCATTACAGCTTGAATAAAACTACAAAAAATGGAACAATGTGTGTGGAATAGTGGACTTTTATAATTCGTGCTACGTGTTTTATTTCCCATCATGCAATGCAGGCCATCCATCCAAATCCAAAACCCGTTGTCACGTTAGTCAGAATGAAATCTAGGGGTTGAATGAACATTGGGGAGACAGGGGGTGAGGGTTAGAGTGTTATTCTACCCTATTATTCATAGATATGTGAATTCTAGAAAGTTCACATTTATGCAAGGGTGGGGCTGAGAGGGGGGGGGACAGATAAAGGGGTGGTGGTTCTTTCAATCAATTATGTAAATGTAGATATTGTTATGCTATACGAATGTGATGTAGGTGGCAGCACCAGCTAGAAAACTAATTTAGTTTCAAACTTCCCATCCGACTCCTACATTCTCTTTCCACGTCCCTTATTCTGTCCGTTCTTTCTGCTCCTTTCCCCCAACCCCACAAAATTACATTATTTTTGTACCTAGAATCCTACTGCAATATTTTATTAGTGACACAACTGTTACGTAACAATCCGCTTCTTTTGTGTTTTTCACTTAACTTTCAACTGTTTCTTGCATTATTCTTGTAATACATACCAATGAGTACGAAGAACAGGAAAGGAAATGTAAAATAAAGAGAAAATGGAAGAGCCAAACTGAATCAAACTGACTTAAAACAACGAAAGTTCTTTACAGAAACAAACCGTTACTTTGTGATAAATCTGAGAATGTATCGTCAAGGAGTTCAAAACAGACCTTAGCAATGTGCACTTTCCTATTGCAAAACATTTCTAGTCCACTAGGACAGTCACTGTCTTCTGTAAACTTTGTGAAAAACTTTTCTTAAACACAGATCGTGTATACGTTAACATTTTCTGGCACAACAAAAAATTTTCGCATGGTCGCCACGTTTGTACCTTTTGACATGTAAGCATAACTGTCTAGGGATACCTGTGATCTGCCACCATACCAAAATGAACTTGCTTATTTCGTACTATAATTACTGCCATCAAATTCAGAGCGAAATAAAACTTTCTACGTTAATTAATTAATTAATTAATTCATTCATTAATACACGGTCGTCGTGTGAGAAAGTAGATACGACAAGGGGCAGAAGACGGCAATAATAAACCAAAAATAAATGCATACTTCAGTCGGTACTGCAATGTCAAACTTTGTCCTGAAAAATTATGTAACATACATATGTATCCATGCACCAGTAAGTGTGTATTGCAGTTTTATCAAACTCAATAATTCGCTATAATTCGTCTTCTTTACACAACTTTGCTAGTTACTGAATTAGGTGTTTTGACATAGTCTGGTTTTAGAAGCAAACACATTCCCAACGTACACAAATGCTGCTTCTCTCAGTGGACATCACGCTCGAGATGTTATGATGCTGATTACTGCATGAACTGCCGTTTGAAACTTCAACTTACACCACGCCAATTTGAAAAAAAAATAAATATCTTTCTTAAATAAACCCTACTTAGATAAATCTTGCTTAAATAAGAATAAATAGCTTACTAAAATAAGTCTTACTTAAATAAATGTCTTAACAAATTTTACTTTAAAACGTGTTACGTAAATAAATCTTACTTAAATATCTTGCTTAAATAAATCTTAAATGAATACCTTACTTAAGTCTTAAATAAATACCTTACTTAAATAAAACTTAAATAAATATCTTACTTAAATAAATCTTCAATAGCTTACTTAAATAGATCTTAAATAAATATATTACTTAAATAAATCTTAAACAGATATCTTACCTAAATAAATCTTAAATATCTTAATCAATAAATTTTAAATAAATATCTTAAATAAATCTTAAATAATTATCTGACTTACAGTTTAAATAAATATCGCAATTAAATAAATCTTAAATAAATATCGCACTTAAATAAATCCCACTTCAATAGCTTACTTAATTACCTTACATAGAATTTAAACCTATCTCGTAGAAAATACAAAGTAATTCAACAAACTGGGACTGAAACCCAGCGCCTGTATCATTACATGAATCCCGCCTGCTGTAGATATCACTGCAGTAATAATTATGCACTGTGCACTGTTTATGTGCAGTCCTTATCAACCTTGACGCAATTCATCATAACAGTAATGACTATAATCCTCAACATATTAGCGCAGGGATTAGTTACAGCATGTCCGAGGGTTTAATTTCATATGATCGAAATATCGCAGTCTTTAACGATGCAAAGTCATTAGAAGATGTGGAAGCAGGACACACACACGTGCCATTGCAGCTGGTGGCGTGTTTCACGGACTGCAATGCCAGCGATTTTAGTTGACGATCAGCTGTGTAGGAACGACGATCAATTGCTGAGGTTCTCTGGGCAATGAAAATTATATGGCGTCAGTAATAGGTTAAACATAGCCTATATGTACGGCTCAAATATCATTACTTTTGTGTAGTGAGCACAGGACTTAAAAACTTTAGTTCAATTTTAAATTCTAAGGTGGTGCTTGTTATATACGCTTTATTAACTGTAAGGTAAAACCACCCCATTAAAGGCCTGGACAGGCCCTGAGGGTTCCAGGAGGTTGAGGTTCCCAGATTTCAAGAAAATCGGCACATGAAGGTGGTAAGATTGTCAGCCCTATGCACCGGCCGCCTTTACCCCCCGAAAGTATTCCTGGTACTCATTTCTTTAGACGCTGAGTAGACCCCAGGGTTATAGTGCGGCCAGCAGGATTATGTCAATAAAAAATTCCAGTGACTCCATCGGGAATCGAGCCTGCGACCTTCCGGTGTGTAGCGCAGTGCCTCAACCAACTGCGTCCCCGCGTACCCCTTACTTAACTGCACCACCTACTTAATAACAGTCAACAGAACCTATATTAAAAGCTCTGTATATTTTGGCTCAAAGGGCGTTCATCAGGTGACTCCAGAATACTCATAAACTCATTCTCGAACAGCTTACCTGTTCACACGAACTCTTCCAGGTATTATTTTATCTGTGGTTAACATTTATTTTTACACCTTGAGCTAATGACCGCACCCAAGGACCAGGGTACGCGTCATACTGCCGCCACAAGCAAAGAAGCTATGAAAAAAGTCAACGGAGAAGCAAGCACGCATGTGCGGATGTCTACGTGATGTTTTGCATTGTGGTGACCAGATAACTCGCTATCTGAGCTTCCAGACAATGCACATAGCTGAAGTCAGCATATA
Organism: Coptotermes formosanus; assembly: GCA_013340265.1. Classification (NCBI taxonomy): domain Eukaryota; kingdom Metazoa; phylum Arthropoda; class Insecta; order Blattodea; family Rhinotermitidae; genus Coptotermes; species Coptotermes formosanus. The sequence goes on along the minus strand of BLKM01000799.1, from coordinate 1,056,309 downwards.
AAATGGTCGTGGAATAACGCGTGAATTTTGTGGAATCCCACCACATAACCGTAAGGTGTGTGGCATCTCGCCACATAACCGTGAAGTTTGTGGCATCCCGCCATATAATCGCGAAATTTGTGGCGTCCCGCCATATAACCGTGAAGTCTGTGGCATCTCGCCACATAACCGTAAAGTTTGTGGCATCCCGCCACATAACAGCGAAGTTTGTGGCATCCCGCCACATAACCGAGGAGTTCGTGGCATCTTGCCGCATAACCGAGGAGTCTGTGGCATCCCGCCACATAACGGGAACATGCATATTTTTTATATAGGTAAATATAATGATTTCCAAAAGACATGCTGATTTCGTAGTCAGTGTCTGAGACAAATCAGTGTATTTACTAAGACAAAACTTATTTATTTTTACGAATTTACACCGCGTATAGAATTCAGAGTACAAAGTCCAAACCTGTGAAAAGGGACAAGTGCACATAAAAGCACGTGACAGTGACAGATTCGCCTTAACCCTTTCCTGCTATTAACCACATCTTAGGCAAGATGTGTTGTAGGAAAGATTCAAAAAGAAGAGCAAAGAGCAGTGCATTATGGGATATCACCTGCCGTGCCACTATTTCTCTACAAAAGAACAAACATTTCACCCTCTCTTTTCTCGTTTCATATATTCTGTTTATTTCTTCTGCCCCCCCCCCCCCGTCCCCACCTTTCTTCTATTCTTTCCGCTTATTTTACACACGAAAGGAACTCCAAGTTTCTTTTATTCTTTTCAACTTCAGCTATATATATATATATATATATATATATATATATATATATATATATATATATATATACACACACACATTCTTCTGCACTCAAAGATTTGTCTGCTTCATTCTTTCCTCTACTTCACCTTTTTTAACTTTACCTCCGCCACGTACACATCCTCAGTTACTTCTTTACATATTACTGCCTTTTCTTTCATATCTCTATATACTTCACATCTTTCTTTGGTAGTCCATAATTCTTCTATACGTACTTTCTAGAATATTTCTCCTGTCGTGAAAATGAAAACTTGAAAGATGCAACACAGTGCGTCCTGTAAGTTCACTGTTCCCCTCTCCGTATGTAATCACACAAAGTAGTGAAATGAAGCCCGATTAAGCTCCACCGCTTGTCGTACTGCTGTGATAAGAGGTTAGGTTTGCTTTTGTACAAGAAAATACGATAGCTAATATACGTACATGTAAAGATTGACCCTAAACACCGGCCTTTCGTATTTTTTCCCATAATCCCTGTTCCATTTAACAACCTTCATGTTTGTCGCGCCTTTCGCTAAAACAATAGCATGCATTCCGTCTGCCTAACTGCCATGTTTACACGCGACAAAGTGTTTGTCTAATAAGGCAGAAAGAGACATTGAACCAGGCGCTGCTGTGAAGGTGTTAGCGTTCTTGTTTCTTATTATGGAGGTCACAAGTTCAAAACTAGGTCGAGGAACAGACTGACCTCGTTCAGGATTCGTGGTTTTCCTCAGTCATTTCTGACAAACTCCTGGATAATACTTCAAACTACGTCACGACGGTCGCATTCCTTACCCTTTCTAATTTTTTTGTTAATTAATCTTCCAAATCTAAAATTGCAAAAGAACTCATAAATACCTAAAAAATATGACGCTGAAGCACATGTAGGTATAACGGTGACTGTACTTCAACAGCTGAAAGCATGCAAGAAGAAATAATTAAAAATGTAAGGATAAACAACCGCTTGAATTGCACTCGTCTGGGCTGGGATCCAGTGTCACTGTCGAGTAAGTAGAAAAGTTTCGCTGGAATATGTTGCTTCCACCTTCAGGTTCGTATTTCCCTACCATACCACAGGATTAATAACCAAGAGAAAATCCCTATTTCCACTGACATTAACCTCAGTAAACTCAAGACAGAGTCCGTATCTAACATACTACAGGACATCACATATTGTGGCACCTTCGAAACGTCAGTATTTACCAGTCGACACGGCGTAACACTCCGTGATCAGACACACGTAATATTCCGTAACACCGTAACCATCGCAAATCGACGCCAAGCGTCTTCGTGAAACGCATGCGCGATGAAATTCGGCGTCGGTATCGTATATTTTCTTTCCCCACAAACAGCGAGCAATGTTCCGAGGGCAGTCCGTCGCGGGCAATTGTTGGCGGTGGACGTCAGGTGGCGACGCCTGGTGTTAGAAGCGAGAGTGATTGTGTTCGGTGTTTTAAACGCACAGTGAATATTCCAACAACAGTTACAGCTTGTATTGCCTCCATAAGGCAACGTATGATAACACAGGTAACATTTACCTTGCGTGAGACATCCCGAATGGCTTCTCGATGTGAGGATGAAACGCAAAAGTACTTCCGTCTGATACAAATTTATCAACCTTTTAAAGCCTAGCAGTAACTTTACATACGACCAGATTTAATATTAAAAAATTCTACGTGGTGCCCACATTGCGTTTATGTGTTTTGTACGGACCTCAGAACAAACAGCAACTTTTGCCTTATAAAACATTAAGAGACTGGTTTTTATAACCAAAGTGGAGAGTGTTTACAGCGCGGTACGTACTGAGTCCTTATATAAAACAGATACGCTTCGTCTTTAACCTTTCAAAGCCTAGCGGTAACTTTACATACCACCAGGTTTAACATTAAAAAATTCTACGTGGTGCCCACATTGCGTTTATGTGTTTTGTACGGATCTCAGAACAAACAGCAACTTTTGCCTTATAAAATATTAACAGATTGGTTTTTATAACCGAAGTGGAGAGTGTTTACAGCGCGGTACGCGCTGAGTCCTTATATAAAACAGATACGTTCCGTCTTTAAAGGGTTAATAAAACATTGTTTTGGTCTGCTGATGGAGTTGCATGTTTCGGCATGAAAGTCATCGTCAGATCAACTGCAAAAAGACTGCACAGGAAATATTACAAATTATATACAGTTTTTAAGGTGTTGACCTCAGGTTGACCTCGACAGTTTAAACAACTGTAGTAACTTTGTAATATTTTTTTACAGATGGCCTGATAACGGCTTACTTTTAAGCCGAAACATGTTACGTGTTGTAAAAAAAGTTTCATCAACAACGTCACGTTACAAGGAAGTGCCTTTGCGTTTCATAGTTACAAGTAACAGGAACGTATTTATTTTATGGGTCATAAAATAAATACTACTACTACTCCATGGAGCAGAGGCCTTCTTGAGAAGCTAACAGTTTCTCACCTAGTCAAGAAATTTCCCGCATTTTATGGAACCCGGAGGTTCATTACCGCATTCACAACAGCCCGCCACCTGTCCCTATCCTGAATGGACACTTAAAATATTAACATCATATTTGTCGGTGTAGAGTTAGTGAAGGGCCCCGCAGCAGACGCTACGGACGCACCGCAGCCTTGAGGCTTCTTGTGCAACCCTGCGATGAAGTTGACGATGATGATGATTATTATTTTTTATCCTTTTCCTAGTAATTGAGCACCGGTGGAATGAAATTGACAGGGGAAAACCGAAGTGCTCGGGCGGAAAACCTGTCCCAGTGCCACTTTGTCCACCACAAATCCCAACATGGACTGACCCGGGATCGAACCCGGGCTTCCGTGGTGGGAGGCCGGCGGCTAACCGCCTGAGCCATGGCACGGCCTTGGTGTAGAGTTAATATTTATGGTTTATTTAAAGGCACTAACAGTTTCACATAATATTTAATGTTCAATAATAGGATATTTTGTGAATAATATACCAGGTATGGCATGGGGGAAAAAGTGGTAGCTGCATAAATTACGTTATCATGCTGGCATTTGCCTGGAGTGGTTGAATAAAACCATAAACACCCTTAGTCAAAGTAGCAAGTGCCCCTGTCGAGATTCGAAGCACGAGTACTTCGAATAAGAACCAGATTCGTCACATCTTTGGCTCCATTTGCGACGTAACATGGAAGGCGTTTGCTTAACCTGTAAGACAAGAGTACAGTTAAGCGCGCATTTGAACTTGGCAGGCAAATAATGAATATGTCCCCTTTTTGCATTAAACAGCAAGGAATATTTTCTGTCATGAAATGTAACGCTGCTGTCAGTTCCCTGCTGCCTGCCGCGGACCTAACAGAGAACACCTAAGGGTGCTATCAAATTTACTCCCTACTCATGCCCTTACGTACGTTAGCTACATCGCTTATAGCGACGTGCAATAGCGAGGTGCAGTTTTTGCATGTGTTTCCAATTTTCATCCCAGGTTTCTCCTATAATTAACTGCGTCAATAAATTTTATTTTCTTCAATTTCAGTATTATTCCTTCTGCATAATTCCAGCTGCTACCTTGACAAGCAAAACAACCACATCAGGGACGAAGAACTAGTCTTCCTGCCCTTTGCGTTGTGTTTTTCTTTATCGGCACCGATATAAACAAGCGGAAAAACCTAGGCGTCATAAAGTTTATTTGATATAACAATTTTTGACCGCAATTAAAAATAAAGCCAGGGTATTTTACAAATCTCCAACTTAGAAACAAATATTTATGAAATATTACCTTCGAGATTTACAGTCTTTATTTACGTGATAATTAACACTTTAAAGACGAAGCGTATCTGTTTTATATAAGGACTCAGTGCGTACCGCGCTGTAAACACTCTCCACTTCGGTTATAAAAACCCATCTCTTAATATTTTATAAGGCAAAAGTTGCTGTATGTTCTGAGATCCGTACAAAACACATAAACGCAATGTGGACATCACGTAGAATTTTTTAATGTTAAACCTGGTGGTACGTAAAGTTACCGCTAGGCTTTAAAAGGTTAACTGAATGAGAATGCGTATACGCTGCGAACAAATCCAGTCCGCAATAAAGATATTCCACTACGAAGAAATGTGATTAATGCACGAAGATTCGAGTGGTCAGTGATGTTACGCCGTCTCGACTAATAAATAGATAGCGACGTTTCGGAGAAGCGTGCTTCATATTTCTTCAATGTCTAGTGTTCCAAGAAATTTACTCTTCCCTGCATTTCTTTTAACGTTAAAAACATGCGAAAGTACACTCAAACTCACAAACAAATTGTCAAGTTTTCTGGGACGTGGCTTTACGTATTTGTGCCACCATTTCTCAGTATTTCGACCAATTGTAGTGTCTTTATTTTACGGGTTAAGCAGTCCGATCATTCTTTATGGAGTATTTAACCGTGAAGATGAAGGCACTAGAATCAGTCGAAACGCCAAGAAATAATGGCCAAAACACAAAGAGTCGCATCCTAGAAGACTCGAATTTTCACCAGGTACAACAAGGGAGTTACAAGCTGTGTTATCGTGGGTTAATGTTTTGTTGTTGTCGTCGCCGTCGTTGTTGTTGTTTTTGTTTTTGTTGAGCGTTCAATTTATTGAGCAACTTAGTGAGGTAAGATGTGACTTAGTGAGTTAATGTGCCTGTGTAAATATAGTGATGATAAACACAGTCAGACGCACCACAGTACATATATATATATATTTTTTTTTTGCACACTACGTCATTTATTCTAAGGTTGTGCCAATATGCTACATGTTTCGGCTCGGCCAAGCCATCATCAGGTGCATGTATAAATGTTAAAACTCAGATCCTTTATCAAATATCATAAAATAGCGTAAAAGAGTATATTTGATTTATACATGTACCTGATGATGGCTCGGCCGAGCCGAAACATGTAGCATATTGGTACAACCTTAGAATAAATGACGTAGTGTGCAATATATATATATATATATATTGTGGTGTGTCTGACTGTGTTTATTATCACTGTACGTAGACTAACACACCGGGATGACCCAAATTAAGTGTACCTGTGTAAGTTGCTGAGTGACTTAGTGACACAACGAGTAACTACCAAACTAACTACGTATATTGTATGTAACTTACACATATAAATACGCAAATATACGATATTACTTGAAGAAATCTGACAAATTTGCCGGTCGTGCGAAAAAGAATCCCTTTTCGATACAGAGCATTTATCGCCTTACCAAAAAACTCTGATCTGACCATTTTATACGGCAGTGAAATCCAGTCCAGGTCTCCAGTAGACGTTTCCCTTACTTAGCATGTTAATACAAGCCTTCAACAGGCCTAGATCGCTCAGTGCGATAGATAAGCGGATTTGCCAGCAAACGTGTGCGCAAGAAAACGGGATCTTTTCAATGAGTGTGCTGATTTATTCCTGGTTTTGCTGACGTCTCGTGTTCTACTGCTTTGAACTAACACTGCACAACTTACGTTTTGAGCTGCAGTCCAATTCGACATATATTTCTTTTCATAAGCTAGATTCCTGCGATTTCTCCAAACCTTTCACCAAATTACGAACTTACTTTAATACGAACACGAAGTATAGAATTTGTAACGAAATGTTTGTGAAGCGTGGGCAAATATTTCGTTGTGTTCGAAATATAAACTTAAAATATTTGAGTCACCATTTGCGAAGCCCGCTTCAGTCAGGGTCACATAACTAACTAACTAACTAACTAACTAACTAACTAAATAACTAACTAAATAACTAACTCCATGGAGCAGAGATTTTCTTGAGAAGCTAACAGTTTCTCAGCTAATCAAGTAATTCCCCGCATTTTATGGAACCCGGAGGTTCATTATCGCATTCACAAAAGCCCGCCATCTGAGCCAGCTCAATTCAGTCCATGCCCCCATCCCACTTCTTGAAGATCCAATTTAATATTATCCTCCCATCTATACCTGGGTCTCCCAAGTGGTCGCCTTCCCTCAGGTCTACTCACCAAAATCCTATATGCACCTCTCTTTCCCCCCATACGTGCTACATGCCCAGCCTATCTCATTCTTCTCGATTTGATTACCCGAATAATATTTGGTGATGAGTACAGGTCATTAAGTTCCTCGTTATGTAGTCTTCTCCACTCCCCTGTCACCTCGTCCATCTTAGGCCCAAATATCCTCCTCAGCACCCTATTCAAGTCAAGGTTACATGGCGAAAGAAAATTTTACACAGCAATTTGCGGTGTTTATGTAGATGTAAAGCAAACATTATGTTCCGTACATACCTTCTGTTTAATGCTTCAATGCCTACCTCGGTGCAGTGTACGGACTTTTAATACTTTAAATTCTGGCAGCCTCGGTGCACCGTTAGGATAGCGTCCGTCCGCCCGTCCTGGAGAGTAGTTGGAATTTAAAGGGCAACTTTATTGAGGGTTACCTTACGAACAAATTGTGCTGCACACATAAATCTGCACCATTCTTCTGCGTAACTTTGTACTAAACATCTTTAGCTATTTACGCAAAAAGTGCGGTTGATATTCACGTAAAATATCAATTACGTTCAACCGCTTTTATAAAAAATTCGAACATAACTTCTTTAGTAAAACATGCCAGATTCCATAAAGATTACTGTACTCTTTGTCAAGGTACTTCATGTGGAGGCACAGAGAGAGAGAGACGAGACAAGAACAGGCAGACAGACATGACAAATCTAATAATCTCAGTTTTTACTTCTTTCCATTGCGAAAACTCCAAAAATTCTAATTTATTTACTACGAAAAGCATACGTTCTTCTTCCGGATCTCCCCTCCAAAAATATACTTAAATAACCACACTGTTACACACAACAACAATGTTGTTAATACAGGTCGTCACTTTGACTAACAGCCATCATCCCTCACTTCTCACCGCTACTCCGTCGCGCGCGTGTGTGCGGTCAGCTGAGTGCGCTACGTTAATATGATAAACGAGCAGAGATGAAGTGGCAACCGATAGTTGTCAGATAAAATAATGACCCTCTATACAGTCTATACATTCCTGCTGACGAAGTTCTCTTATTTAAAGCCGCTCTACCGGAGAGTAAAGGCCTTATTGTGCCAAGTAATGGCAGGGCGGTGTCTTTTAAAGACGTGGCGTAAAAAAATACAGAGGTACAAAAATCAAGACCTTGAAAGAAAGAACCTTATCCTGTAAATAAAACGTTGGAATGTTTCAAATGATTCTCAAATATTCAAAATTTCCACCGAAATTTCGCTCCGAATCTGTTACATTCCCAGGCCACTTTATCAATCTTTATTTCATCACCCTAACGACAAAAGTAAAACTCTTGAACCTCCATCTTAAGCATTCCCTCCCTTCTATGTCCGATTATCACCTCTTAGCATCTTTTCTCAAATATTCTTATTCTGTGGTCTTCCTATAATAGGCAAGCCCGGACATTACAAACATGAAAACCAGCGAACAAAATTAGAATTTCGCATATTTTAACTCATTCGCATAATTTGACAAGTGCTGGACGTCAGATAACGGTGCATCAAAATTCTAAATAGAATTCTAAATAGTATCAAACTCGGTTATAACGTCACGAGAGGGATTGAATATCTTGTGCCGTTATAAACGAGTGTTGTTATAACCGAAAAGTATAATGTTATGGTTAACAGTGAGGAATTAATTGGTAACACAGAATATCTGACGTTACAGGCTAGGTGTCGTATAAACCGATGTCATTATAATCGGGTTCAACTCTATGTATTTACTTAACGTCAGGTCTGTCCCGTAATCATATAAGGAAATACTTTTGTGACCTTGATACACCTATTTACAAATTCATTAATTAATTTTATACAGGATCTGAGAAATAAAATAAAACATTACCTTTATGGATTAAGCTGTCCACTTCAGATATCAGTCATGAAGACCCAATAATCTAATCTGGCAACACATGTTGATAAAATGCCCCTTCTTTGTACCTAATTCATTCACTTTGTATCCGTATATCTGATTTCAGGACGATGACATTTCACTTTATAGAGCGCGTTTTGAAATTAGGTTAGACCTAACGATACTCGAGCGGTCCGTTCTTCTTTTGTTTCAGTCGGTCGGTTTCCTGTGATACTCCGCTCGGAGCCCACAGAGCATGATCCGTCAAGTACGACACTAGAACACACGAAACTTTCAGAACGCACGCAAAGTGGAAATTTCTCTCTCTCTTTTTTTTTTAAATCCTTTATCCACTGTAATCATTTTAAATGCTGTTTCTAATTGGTCATAGGGCGCAGAAAAAAAAATTGCTTGTCTCTCTTCTAATTTCTCTTCCTCTGAGCAAGTGAGCTTAATTAAATGAAACATATTCGCCGTTTGTAACGGAGACAAAAGTGTAGGTTTCAGTTACAAACGTACAAGGCAAAAGGTTTTAATGTATTAATCCGCCGTTATTTAAAATTCGTTTGGATCCTGGGAAAGGGAAAGTAATGTATGGATTATCGCTGTACTTTAAAAACACAAAGATGTAAAAAAAATTGGAAAGGTCATTGCTTGTCTCGAAATAGAAGGATTTTGTTGCCAACACAGCGATAAACGGATTTACATCTTTGCAAAAACATGGAAGTCTAGCCCGGCTAGGTTACAACGACCGCTGCATGACCTTCATTACAATTCAATATTAAGGCAATAGGGTGTAGAGCGGTCTCAGTTAAAAGTATAACGCTACCCACAGATTTACCCCGAAAATGAAGGCGACCGGTAGATCCGTATTGTTACTACTACCGATCTACCAAATTACACGACGTCACACTGCAGAATACAGCACTGTCGTAGAACTGCGCGTTAAAAGATTGTACAAAATACATCTAGTGACGAATGTGTGGAGCCTTACTTCCAAACCCCCATCCCTTTCTATGACGCAGTTCTTATGCACGATGGAAGTCTACGTCACAGATCATATACTACTCTGTACTGTCTTTCTGGTGTAGCTGTCATGAGCACGGTAGCGCTCACGGGATCTCCCGGCAGATGAGGGCTTTCTGTCCGATAAGCTGTCTCGGTCGGTGCGGCGATTAAAGATACGAAATAAACTACCGTATTTATCGATGTGTATAAAAATTATTCTATCTGACAACTCTTGCTTGTCATTTTCCGTAGGATAGATTAACTTATAAAACCAAACAGGATTTCGACGTGCCTCGACCAACGTCTTTGTCGGATGTGAGGCGTCCCTTGTGGGGCGAAGCAAACTCATTCCATTGCCTTATTTAAATATGACAAGTAAACACTTGTTATTAACAGTAACATATCAAACCAAAAGGCGTAAATCCTGATTTACGGTAAAATGGAATAATTCCGAACGCTGTGTTGCCGGCAGTCACGTGGAATGGTGTAAATGAATTACTGGTGTGATTTGTTAAACAAAATAACGTCCCCCTGTTATCAGTACGTGGTTTTCTCCTCTAAAGTGACCGTAAAAATTGCAGGAAATCTTACACGCCGATAAAGTTTCCATAATTGAAAGACTGATAAATTAACAATATAACTGTCATTTTCAAGTGAAGCGAACAGAGCAAGAGAGATTCTTAAAAGACCCCGCAAATATTCTTTGAGAAACAAACGTGAAAAAGACGAACTGACTCGGAACACTGTGCAGTGGTGGATTTTGGTACTAACGGTTTTGAACTTTCGGCTCCAGCAAACACGGCGTCACGTCATTACCTTCCTGCCTAAAGCGCTTAAAATGCGTCCCATATTCGTTAATAAAATTCCCCCAGCTCTGCCCTAGCTGTGTTGTTATCGCTAATCGATGGAGTCAGCAGTTTCGATAGTACCAATAGCACCATCGTGCCTTGCACATATAGCAGAAGGACTGCGCCATTAATACCTAAAGGATTTAAAGCTGCCGTTATTGACCCCCTCAGGATAGGGACAGCTGGCGGGCTCTTGTGAATGCGGTAATGAACCTCCGGGTTCCAGAAAAATGCGGGGAACTTCTTGAGTAGCTGAGAAATTGTTAGCTTCTCAAGAAGGCCTCTGCTCCATGGAGTTAATTAGTTAGTTAGTTCGTTAGTTAGTTAGTTCGTTAGTTAGTTAGTTAGTCAGTCAGTCAGTTCATTAGTTAGTTAGTTAGTTAGTTAGTTAGTTAGTTAGTTGGTTGGTTGGTTGGTTGGTTGGTTGGTTGGTTGGTTGGTTGGTTGGTTGGTTGGTTGGTTGGGTGGTTGGTTGGTTAGTTGGTTGGTTGGTTGGTTGGTTGGTTAGTTAGTTAGTTAGTTAGTTAGTTAGTTAGTTAGTTAGTTAGTTAGTCAGTCAGTCAGTCAGTCATTGACCCCCCTCTCTGCATTCTTCACACAATCAACTGACTATGCTCCATTTGCAAGGTTTGACGGTGTCACGTCTGTGAGCACGCAAATTTCCATCTTCTGGTAATTTGACAACATATCAACCGGTATAAATTTTCGTACGATTCGGGAAAAACGGAAGCCTGAGTCTTCAGGAAAAGCTTCCTGAACGCTGACGCACATTAAAGTACTCAACTAAATATATACTTTTAGTTACATATGAGTGTTGAACACGTGGCTCCAACACGTTTCGGTACAAGCCACGTGTTTAACACTCACATGTAACAAATAATGTGCATTTATCTGGTACAATTAAGGCTCACAGTACCGGCCAAAATCTTCATACCTTTATTTCGGTATTTTTAATTCATGAAACCAATTCAAGGAAGGCAGTCGGTTGGTGTCTTATTTGGTGACTCGTATGTCTAGACTCGCCGTCACACATTGTTGTTATACAGCTACCTCGCTAAAAGAAAACTGTTTTTAGATTTTTATAATACAACAATGTCTTAAATTATCCGTTAACAAGCAATGTTTACTTTTTCTTTTGTGTGCAACAGGGTGTTCAGTAAACCAGATCTGCGTTTCGTGACGTTTTCATGTTTCGTTACATTTGTATTGTGTATAACAACCCCTCACTTCCAAATTCAGTAATATTAATGATTTGTTGTTGTCGATTTTATAACCTTTATGTGAATAAATCATAAAAAATATTTTTGAATTTGGTACCGAAAAACCGGTACATTTGTATCAATACCGGTATTTGTATACTGGAAAGAATAACCGAGATCCCGGTACCCGGGATCCCGGGAGCACGGTATTGTAACCTTGGGTATAAGAAATGTAATACACTATTCTAAAAAAATGCACGGAATGGATAACTTTAACCCTTTAAAGGCGAAGCGTATCTGTTTTATATAAGGACTCAGAGCGTACCGCGCTGTAAACACTCTCCACTTCGGTTATAAAAACCAATCTCTTAATGCGTTATAAGGCAGAAGTTGCTGTTTGTTCTGAGATCCGTACAAAACACATAAACGCAATGTGGGCACCACGTAGAATTTTTTAATGTTAAACCTGGTGGTATGTAAAGTTACCGCTAGGCTTTAAAAGGTTAAAGACGAAGCGTATCTGCTTTATATAAGGACTCGGTGCGTACCGCGCTGTAAACACTCTCCACTTCGGTTATAAGAACCAATATCTTAATGTTTTATAAGGCAAAAGTTGCTGTTTGTTCTGAGATCCGTACAAAACACATAAATGCAATGTGGGCACCACGTAGAATTTTTTAGTGTTTAAACCTGGTGGTACGTAAAGTTACCGCTAGGCTTTAAAAGGTTAAAATAATTGAGGCAGATTGCTCCGAAAAGTCTGCAAACATGTCAGATAACACGGCATTAAATATCAGAAGAGAAGAAGCCTGACGTTTATGTACACTCACTCATTTCCTGTCTCATTCAGTCTAATCCAAGCCTCTAAAGGGTCAATAACACAGTTTGGGACTGAAAATCAATACGTTACACGTAAAATTTTCCAACCAAAAGAAACGGAGCTCAATCCGGTGATGAAATGAATGATTTAGTATATGAACTCCAGAGATCACGTCACTGTTTTACGCCAGTGACAGACACGCTGCCATTTGAGTGCACTGATTTCACTTCCAGCTCTGCGTGTCCCATTTCATGACCGAAAATGTGAACTGTGTGTCCATTAAAACAAAGCAAGGCGCAGGTCAAATGTGTCTTACACGCGACTGTTGGAATGAGTAAAATATTTGACGTCATACTTTACAACAGGAGACACAGCAGCAAAGTAGATAGCAGGTAGCATTAATTTCAGAAGGTTTCGTTTCGTAGTCCTTCCCTCTTCTACCTACTTGTTCACAGCAGGTGTAGAGGGTTTTTATTTTCACTTGATCACACTCAAACACAGACCACAGTCGGTAGGACTCCTCTGTACGAGGGATCGGCCCGTCGCAGAGACCTCTACCTGACAACACAAACACTGTACAAGACAAACATCCATGCCTCTTGTGGGATTCGAACCCACGATCCCAGCAAGCGTTCGGCCGCAGACCTACGCCTTAGACCGCGCGGCCACTGGGACTGACCATTTCAGAATGTGCCGGGTTCAACTCTTGGCCCAGGCGGCCGGTCCTGAATAAGAATTTTTGTAGTTTTCCTCCGTCACTCTAATAGCATGCCCGAATTATATCTCAAATTAGAATACACTTAATTCCTTACACATCCTTACCAATTAATTATTTACCAATCATCTGGACAGTGGCGGTACGTAATGCAAGGTAGTAACAGCGTTTTACGCAATAGGACTCTGTAAGGGGGGATTGTATTCAACTGGCTAGGGCACCGTCAGCTAGCAGACTCAAGTGAACACATCACTAAACTTCCTGTACATATCAGGGACAGGTGCATTTCTTGAACACGAAACAGTTATTATCTTATTAGGAATGTGTCTAATCTTTAGAATTGATATTTACCTATATTAAAAAGATGGAGAAATGGATTCAACTGCCTAAATTTATTGCCTACTGGCGAGCTCTTGTGGATATCATAAAGAAACTTCTGTATAAACAAGAGAAGAGAAAACTTCTGTGTCATGGGACGTCTGTCAGAGTGTGGAAAGAAATTCCGAGTTATGGAATTAGTGTACGCAGAAAGAGTGGCCAGTATTTCAAAACATGTTAAAACTGCAAGACACAGTTCCATAGCTGTAAGCCCCTACCCCCTGGCTCTTGTGTACGCGGTAATGAACCTTCGGGTTCCACAAAATGCGGGGAACTTCTTGACCAGCTGAGGAAACACTAGTTGCTCAAGAAGGACTCGGCTACATTTAGTTATTTAGTTAGTTAGTTATATAGTTAGTCAGTCAGTCAGTCAGTCAGTTGTGACAGCAACGTATAAACGTCATTTCAGTCTTCCGCCGCGATATTGATGAAATGTGCGCTCTTGTGGGATAATACGTAGCGTCGAATGGTAATCTTTTACCGACGTTTCGGGAGAACGTATCGGTCCCACCTTCAAGGGTCAAGAAGACGAAAAAAAAAGAAAAATGGGGACGGATACGTTGTCCCGAAACGTCGGTAAAGGGTTACCGCTCGACGCTACGCAATACCCAAGAACAGCGCAGATCTCAGCAGCATACAAGTCATGATTCTGGGAACTTGTCTGCACAAAGTCTGGCACGCAAACCTTTAAAACGTAAAACAGTAGATTCGTTACGAGTCTTCCCAACAGCAGCCCGTGTTCAGCTCCTGTAAGTTATAAAAGCAGGTCCCCATCCCATTTTACAGTCCCCAGGGACGATTCCGTAAGGCAGCACTCCACCTATGGCTTTATATCACGCTCTCGATAAACATGCATTAGCTGCCCTCATTACATCGCACGGACAGGGACAGACACTCCGTGCGTTTCATGTCCTTTCTTTTCATGAGTGCTAAAAGTAAGGAATTCTGTTCGCTGATAATCTAAATTGTGGCCGATCCCAGTTGCCGCGCGGTCTAAGGCATAGGTCTGGGGCCGAGCGCTTCCTGGGATAGTGGGTTCGAATCCCACCGGGGGCATGGATGTTTGTCTCTTGTACAGTGTTTGTGTTGTCTGGTAGAAGTCTCTGCGACGGGCCGATCCCTCGTCGAGAGGAGTTCTACCGACTGTGGTGTGGGTCTGAGTGTGATCAAGTGAAAATAAACACCCTCAACACCTGCTGTGAGTAGGTAGAAGAGGGAAGGACTGCGATAACCTAAGTTGTGTTCAAAAGTACCTGAAAACGTGTTACGTAATCAAAGCTTTCCGATAAGTACTCATCAAGGCAATCAGCCTGCTCTGTATTCTTCTACGGCCACAAATCGGGCGTATATTTACTATTTCTTCGTTTATTTTTCGCAAATAACTTATTGCATAAGTACAGATTTTGTTTAACCCTTTAAAGGCGAAGCGTATTTGTTTTATATAAGGACTCAGTGCGTACCGCGCTGTAAACACTCTCCACTTCGGTTATAAAAACCAGTCTCTTAATGTTTTATAAGGCAAAAGTTGCTGTTTGTTCTGAGATCCGTACAAAACACATAAACGCAATGTGGGCACCACGTAGAATTGTTGAATGTTAAACCTGGTGGTACGTAAAGTTACCGCTAGGCTTTAAAAGGTTAAGGATATATATGTCTGACATGACCTCAAAGTTTGGCTCACGTTTTACAGTCTTAGTTATCGATTTATAAAAAAATATTTCGCAAATAATATTTTGGTGTTTTATTATCTAGCATTGTCCCAAATCCCTAGGTCCAGTGGTTGATTAGTCACCGCCATAAAATACAGAGCTCAAGAAATTTTTTTGAACTGTCGCCATGTTTGCATTTTACGTTCCAAAGAATTGTTTAAAAAGTTATAGTATCTTTTGGGAGGTCTACTCTCATACATAATTTAGGTACCTAAATGAACGTGTCGCTAGTGTCGCTGTAGCACCAATATTTCGCTCATCCGCCATGTTGTTATTACCGTCCATGGGAAATTATAAGGCACGGTGTTGGGTTAACTTCTAATGGTATAAAATTCGTACTACGTTTCGTGAAAACAATTATTAATACGTTAAAAATTTAAAATTAGACATACACAAACACAGACAGCGGGATACTCTTCAGAGCTTGCACATAGCGTTAAAAAATATGTCTTTCTACTGCAGAAGGTTAATGATTTGTGGAACATACAAAAGGAATATTGAAATGTTATTAAATTTCATGGTAGAGTGATTTTGTTTTGAGAGGTGTATATTTCGACAATAAAGCGTCAAAAAAGAGAGGACATGAAATATAGTCAAACCCCAACCCAGCTGCCCCCCCTTCTCCCCCGACATAGCCCCATCCTCATTTAACGCCCATGTGAGTCTGTAAACATAAATTCCCTATTATACTTCGTACCTATTTACCTCCACCCCTGATACATCGCCACAAAATGCGGTGAAAAAAGAAACAATGGCGTTAAATCGAATTGGGTGATCAAAACCTTGCATTATAAAAGCCATTTCTACCTACTCTGGTTTTAAACGAACGCCACTGCTTCGTAATTTCAGTGTTTAAATCCCCACACGAGTGTGGGTACCCTGTCTGCAAATTTTCGTAACTTGCCTTAGCCCTTCCAAAACAAATGCCGGCAATAATTTTAACCCTTTAAAGACGAAGCTTATCTGTTTTATGTAAGGACTCAGTGCGTACCGCGCTGTAAACACTCTCCACTTCGGTTATAAAAACCAGTCTCTTAATGTTTTATAAGGCAAAAGTTTCTGTTTGTTCTGAGATCCACACAAAACACATAAACGCAATGTGGGCACCACGTAGAATTTTTTAATGTTAAACCTGGCGGTACGTAAAGTTACCGCTAGGCTTTAAAAGGTTAAGCTATGCCATATATTGAAGCCTCCAGACCCGTCATTTCCCGTTTATATCCCCATCATTCACTACACCGAGCTAATCAGAGCGTCACTAACTAAACCACACACAAATGTATTGTTATCAATAATAATTTGTTTTAATAATATCTTCTTTCTTTTTCGCAGGATTTCCTTCTGGATATAACATTGGACGAGAAACGGCGCAAGAAATAAGATCCCGTCTCATAAATATGTTGAGAGGAGTGGATATTGCAGCAGTGTTGTAGTCGTACCAACATTAACAAGTAAACTTCCCCAGAGACGTCAGGCTTTCAAGAGACTTATCACAAAGTGTGCTGATATGTCGACACAATAACACAGGCTACACCAAAGTAGATGTCGCTTTCGAAATTACCGTTTTGAAGAATTATACTAGCGAGTGTTTTGTGAGATTACTGAAACCAAAATAATAAAAAAAATAATAATAATAGGCTAAATCAATTAAAATAATAGCGTTAACTTTCGAAATTTCTCTTCCTCAGCGGGAAATATGTCAGTGTGTGATGAAGAGGAATTTTTTAAATAAGTTTAGAGTGACTCTAAACAAAAGACTAAAGGAGTAGCAGGTCGATATTAAAATTTGACCGTGAAGAAAGAAACACAACAGAAGATTCTACAGGAAGGGGACAGAATCTGAAGAAACATGCCTACAGGCTCTTGGACTCATTTCGTCATAGCCACTCACCTGCTGCTTGCAGTTCTGCTACCACAAGGTAAGTCTGGCTGTAAGGTCATTTGCCACGGCGTCTACATTTGTGCACGAGGATGTGTATGACACGTCTCGTATTTAGTTGCCATGGAAACAAGAGGTTAGTGACATCATGCTAACACAGTGCGTTCTAAGTAATTCTAAGTTGTCTACATTATATAAAGCACTTTGCTTGTGAAATGTTGACGCACTGAGTGACAGCTTAGTTGATGTGAGATACAGAATTGTGTTCAGTGGAGTTCAGAACCAAGATTCTCTTTCATGCGATAGTTGAAAATTATAATGCTTTGGAATATTATATAACTGGAGTTCTACGAAAAATGCTGTGATAAAACAGTTACTAAAAGATTAATGAAAAACGTTATTTTTATTTAATCGACGTGGTATCGAATATTTATTACCATCGATATACAAATTATCGATATGTTGCCCTTCTCGAAATTCGTTTTATAAAACGGAAAATGATTTGTCGCTTTATTCCACAAGGCACACATAGTTTCCATTTTATCTTCACCAAATACCTGTACGGGATTTTTTTGACACAATTCTTCCGGCCGCACTGTGGCCCTGGGGTCGACTCAGCTTCTAACCGAAATGAGTACCAGGAATATTTCCTGGCGGGGGGTAAAGTTGGCCGGTGCGCAGGCTGACAACCTTACCACCCTCATGTGCTGTTTGTCTAAAGATCTGAGAAACTCAAACTCTTGGAGCCCTCAGGGCCTGTCCAGGGCTGTAATGGGTTTGCTTTACCTTCACCTATATGGGAAGCAAGTCTGCCACTCACTTGGTATCAGTAATTAACGTGACAAGGATGTCTCTAGCACCAATATATACATGCGTGTGGGCGTGCGTGCGCCCTACATAAGATAAATATAGAACCGTACTGAATGAATGATAACAAAGCGGACAGTTCAACTGCATAAGAGAGAGAGAGAGAACCTGAAGTCTTACGCACTGAGTTCTAACTTTGACTTAACTTTCAAATATTAACAAGGCGACAGCGCTGTCCCATATTCCCCCACCTTACCCTTATTACATTTATATTCCGTGTGAGTCCCCCGCCTGCCTTGCAGGACGTCAGCCACAACTGTCATGAGAGTGAGACGAAGGCAGAATAAGACACAATCGATTCCACTTTTGGATCTCGGCAGACAGAATAAGCAAGAAAACTTGTAATAAAGACTAAAACAAAGTAATTCAGCAAAGAGAAACAGAATGTGACAAATATAAAGTGTGTGAGACAGAGAACGTCACAGAAAGAGATCAGGTGACTGAGGAAAAGCGGGACGCCATATACAGACATAAAGAGATTGAGACAGAAATGGAAAGTCAGAGACAGCGATAAGGTTATTGAGGCAGAAATCGAATGTCAAAAGCAGAGATAATGTGATTGAGACAGAAAATGAAAGTCAGAGACAGAGATCAGGTGATTGAGACAGAAACGGGACCTCAGAGAAAACGATAAGATGACTGAGACAGAAACGGGACCTCAGAAATAGATAAGGTCACTGAGACAAACAGTCTTAAGTCGTCTCCATTAAGTCTAATTACTGACATAAGCACCTCATTTTCAAACACCTTCACATTGCCCTTTACTTAATAAAAGTGTCCACCCATTCAAAATCAAATTCTACTCCTCTAATTAAAAATACCCTGACCACACATAAAACTGCAATCATATGAACCGTTCTGTCTCTTCTTTAGCTGTCAGCAGTTCCGACACCGACACACTTACTGCTGAATAAGCAATCAAAAAAGATGTGGATGGAAGTAGCCGTGGATTTCTTTAGGATACAATAGTCTGATATCTGACATGAAACCCCCACTGAAGATATCTGTTTTCAACACCAAAAAAATAAATGAGAAAACAGAAACAAAAGTGCACTGAAAATTTCGGGACTACTCTTTGGAAAATCAAACCACGATAGTACAATCCATATATCACTAAAATGTGGAATGTTAACCCTTTAAAGACGAAACGCATTCTAATACAGTCAGTGCGTACCGCGCTGTAAACACTGTCCACTTCGGTTATAAAAACCAGTCTCTTAATGTTTTATAAGACAAAAGTTGCTGTTTGTTCTGAGATCCGTACAAAACACATAAACGCAATGTGGGCACCACGTAGAATTTTTTAATGTTAAACCTGGCCGTACGTAAAGTTACCGCTAGGCTTTAAAAGGTTAAAGTACGTGTGCGTGTTTTTCCTTCAGTATTATTTGACACCTCAAAGGGATAAGTGGAAAATAATTTGTGATACGTGCAGTGTGATGTCTCTAGTGCTTTTTATTTTGCACCCATAAAGATCCGTCATATATATGCGTCGAAGACAGTAATGTATAAAAACATCAAAGAACAAAAATTTCAGCTTTATTTACGAAGTAAAAAAATTCTCGTGCCAAGACCACGCCCTCCAGTCTGTTCGTGAACCACTGTCAGCGACTACAGCTTTTGTCGGGTTTTCACGAAATTTCGTACAGAAATTTTTTCGTCTCGGTTATAAAAACCAACCAGTTAATGCTGTATAGGGAAATAATCGCTGTTTGTTCTGAGATCCACACAAAACACATAAATACACTGTGTGGGCAGAACGTAGGATTTGTGAGTGTTAAACCTGGCGGTACATAAAGTAACCACTGGGCTTTACACGGAGACCCAGTCCGTACGGCACAGTAAACACACTCTCTCTCAGTTATAAAAACCAGTCAGTTAATGCTGTATAGGGAAATAATCGCTGTTTGTTCTGAGATCCACACAAAACACATAAATACACTGTGTGGGCAGAACGTAGAATTATATGCATAAAGATCCAGCCCGTACCGCGCAGTAAACACACTTTCTCTCGGTTAAAAAAACCAGTCAGTTAATGCTGTATAGGGAAATAATCGCTGTTTGTTCTGAGATTAACACAAAACACATGAAATAAACGTGGGCAGAACGTAGAATTTTTGAATGTTGAACCCGGTGGTACGTAAAATTACCGCTAGGCTTTAAAAGGTTAATTTCTATTCGGACTTTTAACATTTATTTTCCTGCACGGATAAAAATGGGTTGATCATACGTGGGTTCCCTTACAGTCGCCACGCGAAAGACCGTCCTTTTTTTATGGGCGTAAATGAAACCAAATTTAAGCTTTTTCTTTAAAACCTTACATTTTGGAAGTACAGGACGCCTTGGTATATCCTTTTACTAAGACACGGAATACACCATTTGCAGTCTTAATCATTCCCTGTTATATCTGTTACTGCTAAATACACTGTCTCATATTTTCCCGTGTGATTTAACTCGCTTTTGCTTCAAGCCATCATCTGGAATGTCTAATATAAGACATCTTAAGACTCATGCAACGCAAGCAGAGGTACTTCACTTAAACGTCACGTGAACGTACGACAGAAGAAATAAGAAGGGGAGAAACATGGGTGAAGGGGAAGGGGGGGACAGAAATACGTAAAATGTTAAAAATAAATTTGATTGGAAGGGAAATACGACTGATTCGGAACGAAATGGAACGTGAGCATAATAGAATAACGGAAATTACAACTATCGACTTAACATTCAAAGTTCTGCTGCTTTTGCTTTATTCCTATTTCAATGTAATAGCCAATTTGGTTGGTAGAAATAAAATATGATGATCGCATTATACGGAAACTGCATAATGGCGGAATACGTCGCAACTTGAATTAAATATAATGTATATAAATGATATTTTAAAATAATCAGATATGGTCCTTAAATACGTCTTCCTGAGCTACAGAAATATAATGGAACTGCAGATATCGAATTGTGACAGATGGCAGAGCAACGCAAGAAAGTAAAAAGTACACCAGCGGAGTTTGCCAGAGACTGTCTTCAGCGTAAAACTTCTGGTTTTTATAAAACTTCACTCATTCACAGGCCAACAACATGAGTTGCGTCTGTATTAACAGTAAAATGTGTTATAAAACTTTTATATTAATCTAATATCGAATCAATGTCTAATCAAACATAGTGAGTGGCAAAGTAGAGGAAATGAAGGCATTCATTTGAAATAAAATTTGTTCGCTTTGCCACCTGTCGTCTGAGCCCTTTAAAGTCCAGTGGTTACTGTATGTACTGCTAGGTCTAAAATTAAAAAATTCTACGTTCTGGCCACACAGTGTATTTATGTGTTTTGTGTGGATCTCAGAACAAACAGCGATTATTTCCCTATACAGCATTAACTTACTGGTTTTTATAACCTAGACGGAGTGTGTTTACTGCGCGGTACGGACTGGATCTTTATGCATATAATTCTACGTTCTGCCCACACAGTGTGTTTATGTGTTTTGTGTGGATCTCAGAACAAACAGCGATTATTTCCCTATACAGCATTAACTGGCTGGTTGTTATAACCGAGACGGAATGTGTTTACTGCGCGGTACGAGCTGAACCTATATATAATTCGGGTTAACCCCAGACTACGTTCTGCCCACACAGTGTGTTTATGTGTTCTGTGTGGATCTCAGAACAAACAGCGATTATTTCGCTATACAGCATTAACTGACTGGTTTTTATAACCAACATAGCTAAATAACTAAATAAATAAATAAACAAATAAATAACTCCATGGAACAGAGTCCTTCCTGATAAACTAAAAGTCTTCAGCTAGTCAAAAATCCCCGCATTTTATGGAAGTCTAAGCTTCATTAACGCCACGTGTCGCCAAGCCAGACCAAAGAAGTCACCCATGGAACGTCTTGAATATTCATTTTAATATTATCCTCCCATCTACTCCTAGGTCTTGCAAGCGGTCTCTTTCCCTGTATGCACATTTCCAGTTTCCAATATGTTTTTACAACCGAAATAAAGCGTGTTAACTGTCAAATGATAAATGCATTAAATGTCAGACGGTAAACCTGAAAGGAAGTTCCCACTTGGGAGATTTAAATACAGATGGTACGATAATATTTACACTTGTCTGAAAAGTCGGTTTTGAACTCTTTCATCTGGAGCAGGTTTAGTGACTGGTGATGTTTTTCTTTTCCCTGACAAGGATTAACCCTTTAAAGACAAAGCGTAACTGTTTTATGTAAGGACTCAGTGCGTACCGCGCTGTAAACACTCTCCACTTCGGCTATAAAAACCAGTCTCTTAATGTTTTATAAGGCAAAAATTGCTGTTTGTTTTGCGATCCGTACAAAACACATAAACGCAATGTGGGCACCACGTAGAATTTTTTAATGTTAAACCTGGTGTTACGTAAAGTTACCGTTAGGCTTTAAAAGGTTAAGGGATCTTCAGTGTCCATAAGAGGCAGGGAATTTTTCAGGACTCTAAAATTGCGATAATTAAATCGATTTGTGAGAAAGGACCAATTATACGACGGCGGGGTGAAAAGTTTAACCTCTTCTACCATATTTTTTATTACAGTAAAGAAAACTGGATAAAACCGTCTCCACGCAGTCATGTGATATCCCCCCCCCCCCCCCGCCATACGGAACCTTGAACCCATAGCTATCCGCAAGTCCGGTTCAGTGTCAGTTCAAAGGGATGGCTGTGAAGACGTGCGGTTCAAACAACGTGCCACTACCGAGTTCTCAACTGCGGAAAAAATTCCTCCAATCGACATTCATCGCCGTATGCAGACAGTGTATGGGAATATGTGATCACTATGATCCTGACAACAAAACACAGTCTTTGTAATACCGCCACGAAGGATCACCCGCGCCAAATATATTCAACACCTAAGCCTCTGCTGAAAAAGCCATGTTGACTGTATTCTGGAACCCTGCAGGTGTTGTGCTCGCTGACTCCCTGAAAAACGGTGCTACAGTGAACTCAGAACGCTATAGTGAAACCCTAAGAAGCCTCAAAAACGCATCACGAGGAAGAAGGCAGAAATCGAAGACGTCTTGTTTCAACAAGACAGTGCCAGTCCTCACACAAGTGCCGCCACGATGGATGCCATTGCACATTTGGGGTTTACGGTGTTACGACATCCAGCCTACAGCCCGGACCTCGCTCCTAGCAATTTCCACTTGTTCCCCAAACTGAAGGAAGACCTCACGGGCCAAAACTTTAGCTCTGATAAAGAAGTCAAAGCTGCAGTACGCCAGCGGTTTCGGGAGAAAGAAAAGGTTATTTTACGACCGGGATTCAAAAACTTGTTGAATGTTGCCAAAAATATATTGAAGTTGGAGGAGATCATGTGGAAAAGTGATTTTGGGCAGGCTGTAAACAAAGGTCAAAGGTACACTTATCTTTTTGTTTTACTTGAATGTCTTTTATTTTTCATTTTTTACTCAGCTGGAGGCAAAACTTTTCAGCCCGCCTTCGTATATTGTCGCTAAAATTTCTTGAGCTCACCGCCAGCGTTCAAACCTCCATACAGCACACAGACCCAGTGTAAATTGTTCCGAAAAGTCACGAATAAATTGAGTGAGAAAAATGTGCCACAAAATACGGTATATCGAACTTAGTACTGCAGACAGACCCGTGGTCGACCAACATCTTTAACTTCGGCAGTAAACGTTTTATTTGAAAAACTCGCATCTAATTAAAGATCGCAGGAAAGTGAATACGCACGCACACGGTCCAAAAAAAATCACCCTCACCCCAAACATAGTAATGGCCGGAATTCTACAAGTATTGACAGTGCGACACAGTGCGAGCAGAAAGAACTGGCCCATTTCTAAACGATGTGTTATCGCTCGTAACGTCTAAAATGTTGAAGTTCCGAAGAACAGAGACAAAATATAAAGTCATTTTCATTTTAACGCTTGCTTACATCTCACAAGCACACACGCAATCGTAAGCCCCATACATTGTTCTGCGTATGACTGCACCTGAAGGTGGTCTTTCCAGACCTAAACATAGTGTGACATTGACGAGGATTATTGTTAATAAATTCCAAGTTTGTGCGAGCTGGACTTTCTATTTTGTCTCGGTTCTTCTTGATTGGAAACACAACCGGATGGAACACGTTAGAAAAGACGCTGAAGTTCCGTTAATGCAACAGCAGCACCCAGTATGGGGCAGCTACAATTGGGAAGACTCTATATGCCGTAACACTAACTAACTAACTAACTAACTAACTAACTAACTAACTAACTAACTAACTAACTAACTCCATGGAGCAGAGGCCTTCTTCAGAAGCTAACAGTTTCTCAGCTAGTCAAGAAATTCCCCGCATTTGATGGAACCCGGAGGTTCATTACCGCATTCACAAGAGCCCGCCACCTGTCCCTATCCTGAGCGACCTCAATTCAGTCCATGCCCCCATCCCACGTCTTGAAGATACATTTTAATATTATCCTCCCATCTACGCCTGGGTCTCCCAAGTGGTCGCCTTCCCTCAGGTCTCCCCACCAAAATCCTGTATGCACCTACGTGCTACATGCCCCGCCCATCTCATTATTCTCGATTTGATTACCCGAATAATGAATACAGGTCATTTGGTGAGTAACATTGAACGTGTTAAGGTCTGTGTTCCTGTTACAGGCGTGCTGAGTTTAAAACTGTTGAGGGTGGGCGTCCCTCCGTACATACTGCAAGGACAAGCGGCGTCGCTGCAGTGCCAGTACGAACTGGAGAATGATCGCTTGTACTCCGTCACGTGGTACAAGGACCACGAAGAATTCTACCGCTACGTGCCCGGGGCGAACCCAACGAAGCACAGCTATTCTCTGGAAGGCATCAGAGTGGATGTAAGACTCGCGACTAATTAATGTTTCAGAGTTCAATTCCTTTAAGGTGAAGTCAACTGTACTTCTTTTTGCTTGGATAAAGTGTTAAAGGTTTCAAAGACTGGCGTACTCATGCAGGAGTGAACAAATTTTCCAAAAATTTCGAAGACAACTCAAAATTCTACTCGCCAGAAGGGTCACATGAGGTAGGTTCTATACTGAAGACCCACAAATATTGGGCGTCACCGTGCAAAATTTGTGGACACGGTGATCTGGCGCCAGACATTTGTGCACCCCTGGATAATTATATTACGAAGGTGACCCAATATATGCAGGCCCTTTCACTTTTCTTCCTTATAAGTAATTCAACGCACACAATATGAAATACTGTGACATTTTAAGGTTCTCACTGAAATTTCTATAAAGAATGTTCTTTTTTCGGGATGTGACGCCGTGCAGTATCGTAGATACGTAATGATGTTACAGCATAATCGTCTGCCTCCTTCATCATATGCCAACACGTTGCAGAATTTTGCTACCTCACTTTATAAAGCAGAAGACGAAGGAGGAAGCAGGTTCTTCTGAAACGTCGACGAATGTCTACTGGACTAAATAGCGTCATATACCAGAAGACACGTATCTTCAATACTAAGTCACGTTACTCCCGACATATTATTCGGGTGATCAAGTGGAGAAGAATGAGATGGGCGGGGCATGTGGCACGTACGGGGAACAAGACAGATACATACAGAGTTTTGGTGCGGAGACCTGAGGTTGGAGACCACTTGGAAGACCTAGTCGTAGACAGGAGGATAACACTAAAATGAATCTTCAAGACTAGGTATCGGAGCGTGGACTGGGTTGATCTGGCTCAGGATAGGGACAGGTGGAGGGCTGTTGTGAATGCGGTAACGAACCTTAGGGTTCTATAAAATGCGGGGAATTTATTGACTAGCACAGAACCTGTTAGCTTCTGAGGAAGGACTCTGTTGTATGGAGTTAGTTAGTGAGTGAGTTAGTTAGTTAGTTAGTTAGTTAGTTAGTTACCCCGAAGAATATTACAGTACACAGCAACAAACTTAAGGCATATATGTGAGACCATATTTTCCCACAAGAGTCACTATGGAGATTACTGCGTTACGTTACGTGGCACCGTGTAGCCTGATAGATGTTTAACCCTTTAAAGACGAAGCGTATCTGTTTTATATAAGGACTCAGTGCCTACCGCGCTGTAAACACTCTCCACTTCGGTTATAAAAACCAGTCTCTTAATGTTTTATAAGGCAAAAGTTGTTGTTTGTTCTGAGATCCGTACAAAACACATAAACGCAATGTGGGCACAACGTAGAATTTTTTAATGTTAAACCTGGTAGTACGTAAAGTTACCGCTAGGCTTTAAAAGGTTAACGACGTTTCAGAGGATCCTGCTGCATTCTTCTTCATCTTCTACCCTACAGGTGAAGCAAAAAATTCCTCCATAACACAGACAAATCTCCCACACTGCAGTGTTTCACATCACGTGATACAAATGTTTTGAATATGTATAAAGTATTTCCTGCGCTTAAACAAGCAACATATAAATAAGTAGGCAGGAGTGGAGGCATAGCTCCACGAATTGAATGTTGGAAAAAGGTAGAAAGCCCACGATCACTATTGGAGATGCAGGACAGGCGACAGAGCAGGTCTTGACCTTAGGAAGAAGAGAAACAGACCTTGCCTATATAGATAAGCGAATACCGATTATTTGGTCGTCCGGCTCGTATGGTTGTAACTACACTGACTGAGCTACCCCTGCTCCATGCTGCTAAAATATGCATCAAAATTAAGAGCAACACTTGAACGGTAACGTGAACACCTCCATAAATAAATCAAAGCAACTGTATACAGTACGTACCTCATTAACGCATCAGTGTGTGAATCATACTTGCTACACACTAACCAGTTTTAATATAAAATTTGATTGGTTGATATAACACTTAGATTTAGTGCCGCAGAAGAACTTCGTTAGTTCCTGCTCCTCTTAACTTTATTTCTTGGTAAACTACGGGTATAACCGAATTAATTGCAGCCAGCAAACTTCGCAAGTTAGTTGGTCCCAAGAGGGCGGGGAATTCCCCTACGTAACTTCACTCGTGACGTACACATCAGACAGGTAGGCAACCAGACAGGCACAGGAGTAGACAAAGTGTGTATAACACAACATAGCAGTGATCTGCTTACAGGCAGACAATTTTACATGCAACTAGGGAAGGCTAATCCACTTTTTATATTGTTTATATATATATATGCCTATATTGCGTGTAAAATGAATCCATAATGGCAATGTCATGTCTAACCTCCCATATCATTCTCCATCAAAACTACTGAAAATTTTTTGATAATGTCTTTGATTTTCTGGGATATTACACAGCGTAGATTGTTAGATACTTGACGACGTTTCAGCACAAACTACTGGTCCCATCTTCAAGGATCAAACATTCTTCTTGAACTGCGTGACTCTTAAAGATGGAACCGACAGGTTATGCCGAAACGTCCGTAACTAACAACTAATCTACACGGCGTAATATCGCAGAAAAGCGAAAATTTCATACACACACTGCGGCAGAAACCTGAAATCGCGTAGATTTTGATAACGTACTTCTGAACAATTCTGTGTGTCACTCAGTCTGATTTGCCACAAAGTTTCGTAAAACCCAAACAAATTGTAACCCTTTATCACTTACACATCGCTATGCGTGTTTATATACTGGCTGTATTCGATGAAAACACACGCTAGATTAACCCTTTAAAGA
Source organism: Coptotermes formosanus (assembly GCA_013340265.1). NCBI lineage: Eukaryota > Metazoa > Arthropoda > Insecta > Blattodea > Rhinotermitidae > Coptotermes > Coptotermes formosanus. The sequence continues at coordinate 1,028,654 of BLKM01000799.1, read as the reverse complement.
CGAAGCGTATCTGTTTTATATAAGGACTCAGTGCGTACCGCGCTGTAAACACTCTCCACTTCGGTTATAAAAACCAGTCTCTTAATGTTTTATAAGGCAAAAGTTGCTGTTTGTTCTGAGATCCGTACAAAACACATAAACGCAATGTGGGCACCACGTAGAATTTTTTAATGTTAAACCTCCTCGTATGTAAAGTTACCGCTAGGCTTTAAAAGGTTAAATGAAATGAAATGATATTTTGAGAAAACTCCATGTTTATTTATTTATTTATTTATTTATTTATTTCTGGTTTTTACACCAAAATACCTGTGGCTCAGACCCCTTTGTATCGAATGCTGGACTGATACGGTAAAACCAAATAAGTCTCCATACTTACTCAAACATAACGCCGTGACAAGTGAGAGGGAATGCGAGTATAGCTTATAGCTCCACTCATCTTTAACCTTGATGCTCAGTTTCATCCTCCGATTCCTTTAAAAACACAACGGGATGACAGTACCGGAGTCTTACGGTTGCTCATATGGTGCAGTTATTGCCGTATTATTGTGAACACGCAGTAACCCTCTACTAGCGTAAGGTTGACGGATTTTTTTTTGCGCCGAAGAAAAATGTACTGTCCCACACACAGAGAATTTTTAAATAGTCCTGATGAGATTTTGAGTGAAGGGACAGGGACAGGGACAGAGGGACACGTCAGTTGCACGTTTTACAAAGTTCGTAGGCCGTCCCCCATTGCTGCGAGACTAATTACGACAAACCCCATCCACAGCTACTTCACCTCACGCCACTAAATGTTCTTCTATGGATGTTTCTGTGACGTCTGTGGTAACAAAAAAAATAGAAAGAGGGTTCTTACCACTTTTTTAAAAAGCTTGCAAGTTTCAAACGTAATTGTGTGGATTGCCAGGACCATGAGGCTAGCCTCAGGATAATGGCTACACTGAGTGAGGTCTTTGGTGGCTTCTGTCAGCACAACGTGGTTAATATCTGGTTAGTAACAGGACGAGGCCACGACTGCTGCTTCCAAATATGTTCACAATTGTCAGTCATATCTTTAGAGTTACCGACTAAACTAACTAACCAACTAACTAACTAACTAACTAAACTAACTAACTAAACTAAACTAACTAACTAACTAACTAACTAACTAACTCCATGGAGCAGAGGCCTTCTTGAGAAGCTAACAGTTTCTCAGCTAGTCAAGAAATGCCCCGCATTTTATGGAACCCGGAGGTTCATTACCGCATTCACAAGAGCCCGCCACCTGTCCCTATCCTGAGCCAGATCAATCCAGTCCATGCCCCCATCCCACTTCTTTAAGATCAATTTTAATATTATCCTCCCATCTACGCCTGGGTCTCCCAAGTTGTCGCCTTCCCTCTGCTCTCCCCACCAAAATCCTGTATGCACCTCTCTTTTCCCCCATACGTGCTACATGTCCCGACCATCTCATTCTTCTCGATTTGATTCCCCGAATAATATTTGGTGATGAGTACAGGTCAGTAAGTTCCTCGCTATGTAGTCTTCTCCACTCCCCTGTCCCCCTGTCGCCTCGTCCCTCTTAGGCCCAAATATCCTCCTCAGCACCCTATTCTCGAACACCCTCAGTCTTTGTTCCTCCCTCAGTGTGAGAGACCAAGTTTCACACCCATACAAAACAACAGGTAAAACTACAGTTCTGTATACCCTAATCTTTGTGTTTTTGGATAGCAACCTGGAAGACAAAATTAGAGTTACCAACAGTGCTGTAAATCGGGCAGTACAAAGAAAGAAACTCTGCTGTTCTTTGGAGAAAATTCTGCCGGTACGGCTGCCGACGGTGCTGAACCCGACACCCGGGAAGTGCGCATGTTAGGAACATATCTCTAGACAGTAACTGGTGTATGTACTGTACAGCACAGCAGTGTCTCCCAACCTCAGGTAGCGACCCAAATCAGGATCGCGGGGGATCTGACGTAGGGTCGCGAGAGGGTTTTATGGAGAACTCGATAGTTCCGAAAAAATCAAAATTTGTACCTAAATTCAAAGACAATGATAAAGAAAATGTAATTATTGAATCTGTGTTTATTAATTTTAAACATACTGTAGCAATTACGTTTTAAATAACTAATGAACACACTTTGTTATTGTACGGTACAACGTGGTTGTTTCTTACTTCTTTTGTGTTTTTAACCTTTTAAAGCCTAGCGGTAACTTTACATACCACCAGGTTTAACATTAAAAAATTCTACGTGGTGTCCACATTGCGTTTATGTGTTTTGTACGGATCTCAGAACAAACAGCAACTTTTGCCTTATAAAACATTAAGAGACTGGTTTTTATAACCGAAGTGGACAGTGTTTACAGCGCGGTAGGCGCTGAGTCCTTATATAAAACAGATACGCTTCGTCTTTAAAGCGTTAATATTGTCCCAAAAATATTGGATTTGACAAGTAACATTAAAAATTTAATATTTTCGTCAAATAAGTGGCAACGTTATGCAGTGTTCAAGAAAAGGCATTAGTATTAGTTCATTTGCAGTAAATATCACTGACTATTGCCGCTTCCACGGCAGGGTCGTGGGTCACGTATCATTTGTCACATAAGGGTTACACACATAAAATGGCGGGACCCGCTGCTATGCGGGCCAGACACCTTGCCGTCAGCCTAACTCAGCTCCTACTGTTGATGTAAGATGAAGAAAAATTTGACACATGCAGTGGCGTAGCTAGGTTTTCTTTGGCACCCAGGACAGGTAATCAGAACGGTCGCTTCTAACAGAAATTATAAACTTTAAAGGAACACAATTAGAGTAGAACCCCGTTATAACGACAACGGGTTATAAGATGCCTCGCCTATAGCGTCAGATATTCTGTGGTAGCAATTAGTTCCTCACTGTTAACCATAATATTATATTCCTCGGCTGTAACGACACTCGTTTATAACGACACAAAATATTCAGTCCCTTTCATGACGTTATTACCGAGTTCGACTGTATTTATTAAATTTCTTGCAGTTTCTCACTATTTTAAAAACTGTTGAATGCAGAAAATCATCTTTTTTGCATCTAAAACATTCATTGTACTGCCCACTATGCTGTGCCTCGGACCCTGCCGCCCGGGGCGTCACCCCTCCTTCACCATCTACGCCCCTTACTATATGTTTCGGCTTAAATTCGATAACAGAATACTAACTTCTCGTGGAGTCGGCTTCATTGAGTTAGTTGGTTAGTTAGTTGGTTGGTTAGTCAGTCAGTCAGAGTGACTAAGTAGACTGGCTTCATTAGACCCACGGTAGTGTCACGTTTCCGGCTTTTGTGAAAACGCTAATGAACTTCGGCTGGCATAAGAGGCAAGATGTTTTTTGGTAGCTGAAACAGCATAGCATTCTCAAGACCTCTGCTCAGCGCTGTTGAATATTGTTACATGTGCATAATTTCGTGTTTAGTTAAGTACAGGGAGAAATTTTCTTTCATTAGATATTATACAGGATGATTCAGTAGGAAAAGTCAATATTTTGGGGGGTGCAGCGCTGTTGAATATTGTTACATGTGCATAATTTGGTGTTTAAGTACAGGGAGAAATTTTTTTCATCGGATATTATACAGGATGATCCAGTAGGAAAAGTCAATATTTTGGGAGGTGATATTTTCGGTCATTGTGAGAAAAACGTTCCTATGAACATGTGTCTAATTCTGAGTGGTTACCGAGATACAAATGTTTGAATCTACAAATACAAAGGGATTGTGAATGGTAATAAAGAAAAATATATTACATTTCAATTGCAATGTAATGTTTAAACGACAAATCTATTACACGGAAATGACAAATTTGTTGCAGTTCACAATAAGTTTTCGAAAATCCCACCGCCAACCTCAGTGCACTTTGCAACTCGAGTGCGAAGATCGCGTGTTGTTCGTCTGAGTTGATCTTCACGTTTACTTTATGCGGGAAACAACATCCAAAATGCGAGTGAGCAATTCATCTCGTGTATTCACCTTTCTTTTGTAAACTTTGTTCTTCATCCAACCCCACAAACCAAAACCGAACGGAGTTACGTCTGCACATTCAAAGAGCTCTATTTCAGCAACCACTCAGAATTAGACACACGTTCAAAATGACTTTTTTTTTATCACAATGACAGATACTATCACCTTCCAACACCCTGACCTTTCCTCCTGAATCACCCTGTATTTGTGACTTTCAGTAAATGTGTGTGCGTGTATACAGCAATAGTGTCAATGAAGCTATGAATATTTGTCTGCAGCACCATAAGTCGGATAGCCAGGAAGTGACCTTGAAGAATGTCAACCTCAAAGCGAGCGGCACGTACAGATGTGAGGTTTCCGGCGAGGCACCGTTGTTCACATCGGTACACGGCGAGGGTCGAATGGAGGTTGTTGGTACGTGATAGTTGTTTATGTATTTATTTGGAGCTATCAGCATCTCAGACCACAAGGCTTCGAATTAGTGGATAATAAATTGGAAAGAAAGTGAAAAGAAGAGTTTGAGATAAAATTTGAGGCACTTCCTTGTAGGCTATGAGGAAAACTTAGGAAATACCGCAGTCGGTATTGTATGCAGTACAGTGTCTCTTTTATCGTGTCCCTCAGAACGGCAGCTGCCAAGGGTCTTCCCGGCAAATGCAGGCTTTCTGTGCGATAAAGCTGCCTCACTCAGAGACAGGATAAAATGTACACCCTGTATAGCCAATAACCTGATACTAAAGAGTGAATTATTTATAATAAATGTAAGCGTTTGAGAATTAATAAGGTTAGACAACTATCAGAAGGGTATTTAGCAGACTAAGTCCATCTGGCAGAGATCTTCAAAAACTAACATTATGCGGTCAATATATTCTCCTCAATTTATAGATTGACTTCATTAATTATTGCGTTCTCAAGATCTTACCATTGGAACCTAACCTAAGCCAGATTAATCCAGTTCCAAGAAATAAAACCTACTTCTACAAGATTTGTTCTAATACCAACCGCACATATGTCTCTAAGTTTTCAAAGCGCACAACCCGAAGCAAGAAGCAAAATTATTTGTACAGAAAAAAAAAACCTAGGCAGGATATCGTCAGAACGTTAGGAAAAATATCGATACGTTAATTTTTTGAGGGACTAACAGTCAGGTGCTTTAGACTTTCAAAATGTCCTTTTGGAGCACCCAGAATTGATTGCCAAGCTTAGAAGAGCTCTGCAGAAAGATGACAAAAATTTATTTCCAATTTACTGTGTACATAAACCAAGTACGTATATTTGCCTAGTCTTAAACACGGCTTGTTGGTTAAATTTTAAAATTCATAAGAAGACAAGAAAAAGTGAGATGTTCCGGACGTGAAGAAGTAAATCTTCAGTGAATCTATTACGGATGTGTGCACGTGATATCAAATAAACATCACGTAACAAGAAAAGCAAGAAAATACACACAATATGAGAAATACACTTTTCAATTTTTAAACAGTTTAAAACGTTCGTGTAAAACATAGATACAGACAATATTACATTATTAAAACAAAACACGAATGAGAAACTGTCATGCACAAAAAAAAAATAGCGAAGGTAGATGGGAAATCATGATAAATGTTTAACTTTGTACGTAATTTACATTCAACCCACGTTCATATTACAGCCTCTAGTGGGAATATAATGGCAGCCATTTTTCACAAACCTCGGAAATGTGTAAAAAACAAAAAAAGAAGAATACAGACCAAAGTTATGAAAGACGCAATGAAAATCCGGAAATTAACACCACGCCCAAAAATATTCGTAGTTAAAACAATCCATCATCACGTTGCTATGGCAACGTACAAATACATATCGGTGGCAATTTATACCGCTCGCGTGCGAACAGTTCGTCATATGGAACACTAACTGGAATTGTCGCTTAAGTTAGGGTTTCGTAAAAAAAAAATTTCCACTGACTCGTTTTTAACCTACGAAATATCATACTAGATACTTTCTTGGTAAATTTAAAGTTAATTTTGTTGAGGCGTTAACAAAGAAAAATTTGCAGAAGTGAAGCCCTGAACTTCGCTACTTCTGTCAGCCGGTCTGCAATAAGTCGTGTACTGTCAAGCGGATTCTTATGAAATTTGGCACTGGCAAATTTTATTCAGATTTGTTAATCCATTGCCGTTTCGGTTAAAATAGCGCAATAAGAACGGCGATTATATGCATTTCTGTGCGCATCTCGCTGAAGGTCAATAGGAAAGAAAAATGTTTTGAAAACATGGTGTACAGAAAAACAAAGGGTATGTTTTATGCCCAGTGTTCCCCTTCCTGAAGTCTTAAGGTTTTATAGATAATTAAACAAATCATGCTGTGTCGCTTTATACAGATTTATTATTTTATTTAACAACGATCCTTTTGTCACTTCCCGCCGTTACTCCACTGCGCGTACGGCTAGTCGGCTGACCGGACTGCGTTAGTGCGACAATACTATTCTTGTCCTCTTCCTGTTCTACATCCATCCTCTCGCCTCCCGTACATTTTAAGACCTTCCTTTCAACTGTCCTCATCATTGCAGCCCTTCCCGAAGAGGGTCCTCACATCACTGGACAAGAGCGCATGTACCAGGTGGGTGACGTCATCAGCCTCAACTGTACATCCGGCAAGTCGTTTCCTGCGGCAAGGCTCACGTGGTACATCAACGGGAGCCCGGTAAGTGTCACCTGCAGACTCCTGCCACTTGTTCATTGCGTAGACGAAATGGCACAGTGCTTTCCTTCTAACAGCTACATATTCACAGGAGGTGGGTGGTAGTAGTAGTAGTAGTCGTAGTGGTGGTGGTGGTGGCGGTGGTGGTAGTATTAGCAGTAGTAGTCGTAGTGGTGGTAGTAGTAGTCGTCGTAGTGGTAGTAGTAGCAGCAGCAGTCGTAGTGGTGGTAGTAGTAGTAGTCGTAGTGGTAGTAGTAGTCGTGGTGGTGGTGGTAGTAATAGTAGTAGTCGTAGTGGTAGTAGTAGTAGTAGTCGTGGTGGTAGTAGTAATAGTAGTAGTCGTAGTTGTAGTAGTAGTCGTGGTAGTAGTAGTAGTAGTAGTCGTAGTGGTGGTGGTAGTAGTAGTAGTAGTAGTCGTAGTGGTGGTAGTAGTAGTAGTACTAGTAGTAAAGGATGTTAATGGGTAAGTCCCAGCCGAAAATATTCTATGGGGATAGAATCATGTAATTTAAGAACACTTTCATAAAAGTATCGAAGGCCAGGGACATTAGTATATTAACATTAATATTAATAATACACAGTATAATTGCTGCCGATCCCAGTGGCAGCGCCGTCTGAAGCATGAGCCTGGGGCCGCTTGATTGCTGGGATTGCGGGTTCGAATCCCGACGGGGCATAGATGCGTGTCTCTTGTGGGTGTTTCGTGTTGTCAGGTAGAGGTCTCTGCGTCGGGCTGATCACTCGTCCAGAGGAGTCCTACTGAGTGTGGTGTGTCTGAGTGTGATCGTGAAGCCTCGATAATGAGGAGGCCCTGACCCACTGGGGTTTTTGTGTCAGTGGAAACAAACAGCTAATTCCTGTGTGATCTGTGACACTGGAGGTTCACATGCGGTGACTACATGGATTACTGTGTTACATGTGACTCCGTGCTGTTTGGTATATATGTACTTACATTTCGGACAAACCTGCCCCCCCCCCCAAAGTCTAGAATTATTCCCTGAAAATGGAGGCATCAGGTTTCCCCAAACGTTGATTCCTATGTACCAAACGACACGGTGTCACTTATCCCATAACGTAAAATAACATGCAGTGTTGTAATTCTGTCAATATTTAACTTAAGCTTTGCGTTAGGTGATGCCAGACTACAATGCAGTTGTACAACACCACGGGCTGATGACCTCTGTAGTCGGGCTCAACTTGGAGGTCATGCCGCACCATTTCCTGTCAGGTCACATGCAGATCCGGTGTGTCGCAACCATCTCTACCACCCCACAGCATGGGCACCACGACCGCGCTTTGCCCCTCGAGGACAACAGAGAGGTTTTCCTGCTAAGTAGGCACGAATAACGTGTTACATGTTACGGACAGCATACTGTTGTCGAATCACAAGAACAGCTTTGGCCTTGACAGTCAGGGAGCAGCCAAAGTGAAACTGATATACAGCTTATGACGAGTAGCTGATGTATTCCGAAAATTAAATCAATATCTGCCCAAACACAACTAAATTCTATTTATTATAGAGAACTACATGTTTCGACCTATCTCAGGTCATCCTCAGGTTCATAATTGGTCCTTAAAGCACATCAAGGAAAAAATGTCCATTAACGTATGTTTGTTTCTTAATTGGTTTTAAATAAATATACGTTAATGTACACGTCTTCCTTAATATGTTTCAAAGACCAACTGTGAACCTGAGGACGAGCTAAGATAAGTCGAAACATGTACTTCTATAAACAAACAGAATCTAGTTGTATTTGAGCAGATATTGATGTAATTTTTGTATTATTAACAACACAGGGGGATGACTTTCGTTAAAATTGTCGATGTATTCCAGTTAAAAATAGATGGACTGAAGTGCAGTTGTGTCTTGTGGGTGCAAGTAAATTCTGTTTTTTATTGTGACCTGTGTAGTTACAGCTGTGCACAAAATTGATGTTAGACGTTTTATAAACTGAACGACTAACTAATGGAAACCAGTATAAAACAATAGCGGCAGTGATGGAGGATTATATCTTTGACATGAACTATACGACTGACCAGCAAGATTAGCCTGGAGAGAATATCAGCTATCGACCCTGTCAAGGTCAAAGCTGTTCTCCTCATTCGCGGACAGCACATCGTTTTGCTGTCTCTCTATGTATAACTATGGCATGTGGAAAGACCAAGCGTTGTGACTAAATTGTATGAATCTTTTTTTCCTGCTGGACAGAAAATACTAGTATACGAAAAGTCTCAGACAAGATTAACCCTTTAAAGACAAAGCGTATCTGTTTTATATAAGGACTCAGTGCGTACCGCGCTGTAAACACTCTCCACTTCGGTTATAAAAACCAGCCTCTTAATGTTTTATAAGGCAAAAGTTGCTGTTTGTTCTGAGATCCGTACAAAACACATAAACGCAATGTGGGCACCACGTAGAATTGTTGAATGTTAAACCTGGTGGTATGTAAAGTTACCGCTAGGCTTTAAAAGATTAAGAGATTCGACGTTGAAATTCAAACTCGGGCCTACTGAATATACAGGAGAAGCGGGACAAAACCTACCGCAATGCTACGAACATTAGTGGAATATCTACTGAAAATTCGATGGAAAATCTGGACAGTTCTTGCGTTATTTCAGGCTTCCGCCGCGGAGTAAATTGACTCTGCGTTCTTCTGCTATTTTACGCAACGTAGAATCCCAACGAAGACTGCTTGACCCTTAAAAATGGCATCGATATGTTGTCCCGAAACGCCGGTAACTAACTACGATTCCACGCTGTGTAAAATCCCAGAAAAGCGCAGATCCTTGGTTAATTCTTATCCTAGTTGCTGTTTTCACGCATATCCCTTGCATTGTCAAATTTTAGAACATTACAGTCCTTACCGGGGACTTTGACGTTACGGACTCAGTCAATATGCACGCCATTTGATTTAAAATCCCTGGAAAATTAGTCATAAGTTTAGAGAAGAAATAACAAAATAATAGTCTTAGAAGTACATTTATCGTAAAGAAATATGGCCACTCACTTTATTATATCTAACTTTAATTTTCTCTTTTAAAGTCAAAACAAAAGTTTGTAACACAGAAGACATCTCCTTACTTTACCATAAAGAGTACTGCATAGAATAACCAAGCTGTACTTGATATGTAAATAAAAGGTGAAGGTAAAGGTCACCCTAGAACATGGCATGAAGGCCCAGAAAGGGATTAGAGTTATAGCTCTACTCTTTCTTTAACCTCTGCCCTAGATGGGGGCGGATGGTCAACACCACGCCCCGACCGCTGGGAAAAACACCTGGTGCCCAAAATACAGGAGGCTGTGTGAGCCTCACGGCCGGTGTGGACAGGTGCGGAAAATCTCGCCCCCACCGGTATTCGATCCCCGGACCGTCCAGTCCGTAGCGAGTCAGACCTGTAGCTAACCGTTCCCAATAATGATAGTGCGATAATTGCAACTAAACCCGGATTCCAATACCGCTAATTGGTACCCTGCGTAGACTATGTAGTTCTCGGGTTCGATCCCGGGTAAGTCCATGTGGGATTTGTGGTGGACAAAGTGGCACTGGGACAGGTTTTTCCCCGAGTTCTTCGGTTTTCCCCTGTCAATTTCATCCCATCGATGCTCCATTACTAGGAAAAGGACAAAAAATAATCATCATCATCTTCATCACAGGGTTGCACAATAAGCCTCACGGCTGCAATGCGTCCGTAGCGTCTGCTGCGGGGCCCTTCACCACTTAAAAAACTACGTAGTTACTATGTTTCGTTTCGTTTCGTAGTCCTTCCCTCTTCTACCTACCCACAGTAAGTGTCGAGGTTGTTTATTTTCACTTGATCACAGACACACACCATAGTCGGCAGGACTCCTCTGGACGAGGGATCGGCCCGTCGCAGGGACCTCTACCTGACAACACAAACACTGTACCAAACAAATATCCAATGCCCCCGCTGGGATTCGAACCTACGATCCCAGCAAGCGCTTGACAACAGACCTATGCCTTAGACCGCGCGGCCACTGGGATCGGCTATTTACTACGTTGCAAACTAGAAATACATTCTATCATAAATACCAATAGTCAGAGACTAAAGTGACTAAATAGGAACTTACGAAAAAAAATTTTTAATCTGAGCATTAAGTAATTTTCTCTACACTCCGACTGCAATGCGCCGATCTCGTTGCCCCTCCAGTTTACCTGAGAACTGCGTCTTACAATTTTAATACAATTCCTATCCGAACCTTGGCACAGCGTGCGGTATTACACCGTAGGCTGTCCCCCGCCTCATACAGTACATATAGCGGGATTGGCCTGAGTTATTGATGGCTTGGGGGTCCCACAGGGACTTAGGTAATGCTCCCTTCCTGTGTACAGATATTACCAACCGCAACCCTTATTTACTGCCCCTAACTAAGCCTCCCTCATTATTAAACTTACTTCCTAGTTCCCTGAATATCCTGCTTCATATATCCACATGCGCTGTACTTCGTAATATCACGCACAGAGCTCAAGTTAAAAATTAACTTACATTGAATGTAGAATAAATATTTTCCCAAATTCGTTCTTTGTCTCTTTTTTTCTATGTATTTAAACTGTATTCGTGGGCCGGGATAGCGCATTCTGTATAGCGACGCGCTACGGCCCTGGACGGTCCGGGGATCGAATCCCGGCGAGGTAAAAATTTTCCGTACCCGCCCAAACCGTTCTTGGGGCCCACAAAGCCTCCTGTACAATGACAGCCAGGGGTGTGGGCTTGACCACTGACCCCATCTAGCGCTGAGGTTGAAGAAAGAATGGAGCTGTACCTCTACTCCACCTCTGGGCCTTCATGGCATTTTCTAAGGCGAATTTTACCTCCAGAAGGTAAAGCAGTTCCATTACAGGCCTGGACAGGCCCTGAGGGTTCCAGGAGGTTGAGGCTCCCAGATTTCTAGACAATCGGCACCATGATGGTGGTAAGGTTGTCAGCCCTACGCACCGGCCGCCTTTACCCCCCAGGAAATGTTCTGTTAGAGGCTGAGTCGACCCCAGGGCCACAGTGCGGCCGGAAGGATTATGTCAATGAAAAATTCCTATGACACCATCGGGAATCGAACCCGTAACCTTCCGGTTTGTAGTGCAGTGCCTCAACCAACTGCGCCACCGCATGCCACCTTATGTAAACTGTACTGATCTTCATTTATATCAGGCAAAAATCCGATGTTGCGCACCCCACCGTATACGACAATACGTTTTTCTTCTACAAAATATAATTCCTTGTTCTCTCCTGTTTGCTCAGTTTCTCCGTTTGTGATCTGTTTCACAGCCTGCCATAACCACTTTAATGTCCGCAGCAGCAGCACCGTTACTTTACAATTCATTTAAAGCAAAATGTAATAAAGTTTAATTCGATATACGTTATCTTGCGCTTTCGTAAGATGTAGTTAGTTACTGTCAATGTTTCATAGATGGCAGTCATTTTCAGAACGCCACGACGCATCACTCTGTAACACATCTACATACGTTCACATCTTTTACAAATTTATGTCTGATAGGAAACTAACACGTCTTTCCTTGAATGCAGAAACTATGGGGACCTCCAAAACAAACCCTTCTTACGTTTGACGAAGCAAAGCTATTACAATATAACTCCAATAATCCGGACGCTGGTTATCCGACTCGCCAATTATCCGGATCGGCTTCGCCCTTGAGGTAGATTTGTCGAAAATTCTACAAAACTAATTTGCCCTGAAATTACCGGTTATCGGATTGACTACAGTACTGTAAAGTGTTATGCCTGTACGTAAATTTATATATGTACCCTACAAATAGCCGTTTGTAGAAATTTTTTTCCACTTTAAACTGCCAATGTAGCCTATTTTCAAAGAAAAATCCAATTATCCGGATTTTTTCCGTATCCGGACGGCTCGCGGTCCCAATTATTCCGGATAATTGGAGTTATACTGTACTTCCATAGTTATTTGTATAAAAATGACATACCTTCCATTTACTTTCCTACGAGTGCTATGACAATTGATTTGTAATTTATGCCACTTTCTCTACAACGAATTATGAGTTCCCGCAAAAATAATCTTCACAGGCTATTTCAACACGTTGTTACACGTGTCAAACTTTTTTCTGTTGCAGTTAAAGGAGACGCGAACCGAGCGCGATGTTCTGTCGCCATCTTGTTGATGCTGACATCATTTGCAACATGGCTGGTCACGTGATATGAAATCATATTAACAGCTGACATGTAAATATGAAGCAACATTGCATTCAAGTCCTTTAATTAAAAAGAAAGACAGTCTATATGGTATTCTTCCTTCGAGCATGGTGGAAATGTTAAATGTGTTTTTACATGTATCATCTGTGAAATGTGCGAATGTTATGAAGTTCTAAGTTAAGACGAAGACTTCATTGGAAGTTCGGCGTGAGAAACAAATGGGAATTAAGAAGAGTTGTGAAATTGTATTTAGTAAAGGAAGAAACTTTGTGAAATAGTACAGTATAAGTGCGTACTGGTGCTGTATACGCAAGCCTGAAACATGTGTGTAAATGACAAGACAGAAGATACCGTGGGGGGGAAAAAACTGCAATTGTGAAATTGAAATAAGGTACATTTACACTGGCTGAGAATCAGAGTGTTAACGTTTATAAATGTGATAAGATTCGTACGTATCTACGAGCATACGCCCTGCAGCAACACATTATGACTCTTAGAAAACACTACAAATTGTGACACAAATATAAAAGTCTTGGCTTTTAAAAACGCAGAACAATTCTGAAACACAAAAAAAAAAAACGGATGTCTGTGCCATGGATTAAAAAGTCAAATTAGGTTTTCAGAATCTTGTATTTGTGTGTTTCACACATACAAATCATAGCGGTTCCATAGCCTTCATTACACATTATCCAGTTTTAAAAAGTTCAATTAAAGATATATTCGACGGGCTTTGGTGTTACTTCCCCATTTTAAAGATGACTGCAACACAGTCATATGTCTTAACCTGCTCCAACTTGCTCCACTGTTGTCTAGCCCCATAAATTCATGTCCTTCGCTTTATACAGGGAAAGCGGTTCGCTTCAGTAACGTCGGATTTGAAAAACTTTGTAATCCTCCCACGTGACTAAAGTACAAATAGGGTAACGGTGCATCGACACAGTTTTACTGATTAGCCAATGTTCTTTGAAATTTCGTATATTTAATTGTGCTCAACATTTCACATATAAAAATATATTTTGTTACGGATAACCATTCGGCACAGAATTAAAAATCCATCTTCTATTTCATTAATATTTACCATATGCAAAAAAATTTCATTCATTTTCTATTATATTAATATATACCATATGCAGAAGTATAACAGATAGACAATTTAAATCAACAGTAAGATTCTATGAGAGGTCGCAAATAAAACTTGCAAATATACGCCAAGTGGCATTGTCAGGTTTGTCCAGCTGTCCGTATCTAAACATTTCGCTGAATGGATTTTCATAAAATTTTCTACCGAGAATTTTGAGTACATTTTGTCCACACGTCTAAATTTTAATTTCGTCTAAAATCTAACAACAATTACGGACACTTTACACTGAGACTTATACACTGTACTCTACGTGCTGCAGCGTGACTCCACAAGTGTTTATTAGAACGAAAGCCTCTAGAACAAACTACGTATACAAAATAGAAAAATACACCCTTTATCCAGTACAAGTTTTCCGTAAGTGTTATGTTTTGCGAGAAAACGAAGCAAATTAAGAGAAAATATCGGAATCCTTACTCTACGCGCACAATTCAATTTTTTTTCCGGTTGTGTAGCACACAAGATGGTTTTCAGTGTGATCCATCATTTAAACAGATCAAATGCAAGTATTCCCATGCAAACTAAGTTTTGAATTTGACAGAAAGAAACCAAATCAGCAGCAAAAAATTTTTGCGTAAGACCCCTGTAACTCACCAGTATTAGACTCCATCTAAACACGCCACATGTTTCGTAATTCAAACACGTGCAATGGAAGGCATAAGTCCTTCACTCCACATCCGTTCACTTCATTTGGTTGGCGAAAATAATGCTACAGAAAAATGTCAGGGCAAAACACGCCCTCCGCCATATTTTCATTCGGAAAGCTGGAATTTAAAATAACTATGAATTTGACACGTTTCTTACAAATCGGTCAAACGATTTAAAAGTTAAAATGAAGGTCACATGCACGCAGCACACAGCTACCCTCCTAAGCGTGCTTATCTTTCCCCTTCAGTTCCTTTGTTATCTTCGTTACGTGACAATTCGTAAAACAAAGATAAAACGACTGACGGAAATGACCGTGATCCAGTCACATAACTGCAGTAGCTTAAATGTAATCAGGTGCAGACAAACACTTGTGTTGCAGTTACAGACCTACTTGTCAATGTACTCATCTCATGTGATCAGTACTCAAGATTTTGAGGTTATGTTTCACAATATGCGACCTATAATCCTCTGTGATTAATTCATATCATTTAATGTGTTCCATGTCCGTGCACTATATTATACAAAAACACTAATTACCAACAAATGCATAAAGAGAGTTTTATCATCAATCGTAACACACTCCTACATGTTTCGACCCTGCTGGATCATCTTCAGGGAGAACTTTTTCGTTACCGTTACACTAGGGTTGCACTTTATAGTTGATTCAGAATGTGCTGTTGACTGTGTACTGCGTTGTTTTTGGAGGCGTGAACTCTCCGCAGTGTAATGGTAACGAAAAAGTTCTCCCTGAAAATGACCCAGCAGGGTCGAAACATGTAGGAGTGTGTTATGATTGATGATGAAACTCTCTGTGCATTTTTTGGTGGTTAGTGTTATCATAGAATTTAATTCGCAGTTGTTTTGTACGTTGAACTTAAGAGTGTTAAGGATATACATAAACATATCTTCTTCAATTGTCTTATAAGTACTAAAAATGTAACAAATTGCGTATTATTTTCAACCAAAATTGTGGTTTAATTGTCTGAGTATTATTTGTCATCGCTAGATCACTTGTGATGAGGCACAGAAGGTTTTAAACCTTTATATAGTGTTAATCATTTATACCATTTGGTTTAATGTTAAATATCTCGTCATATTGCTCACATAATTTCAATTGTTTGTCAGAATAAACAACTATGGTCTTCCTAATAACATCAGCATACTTAACTTCACGATAGACATGTGTTGTGTTCTCTGTGAGGTACGAAGTGCTGTATACTGCTATTTATATCAGTTTCGCAGTTAAAAGATTCAAGAAAATAAAATTTCCACTCACAGGCATGTGACAACAGAAATAAGTACACGTTAAGTACCATAAGCCAGAATCCTTCTTTAAAAGCTAACCGTTGCATAGCTAACCATGCAACTTCCCACATTTTGTTAAATCTGAATTTAGGTTTCGTAATATATGTTGTTCTCACGCCAGTGACAATGAAGACTACTGTCTGCTGGGATGTGACGCCGTGCAGTTTAATAGACAGATACCAGAGATTCGGAGAAACGTGCTGCTTCCATCATCAGGGCGGGTATTCTCTCATACGGCGGGACGTATTTATCAAAATATATGACATCACATACAAGACAAATACTGCGTGACTTGCACTCTGAATATCGTGTTTACAAGACCATAAATGTGGTTGCAAAACCGAGCTAGATAAATCAAATACAAGGCCGTGCGCCATATTTGTTTACCATCTAATGTGTTATTCCGACTTAAATATAGATTTTTGAGACTAAACTTTGTCACAGTTTATCTTTCCAATTCATGATACGTACTCGTACTTTGCCCATCTCATCGTCACTTGTCCAGTTTATCTTTCTTGTATTGTTACATTGCTGTCCATTGCGTTCTCTTTGCTGTCATCGACCTGATACTGTCCGGCGAATAGTGACAGTCACTAAGTTCCTCGTCACACATTTTTCTCCATTCTTCTGTCGCATCCTCCCCCTAAGATACCAAAATTCCCTTCAGCACCCTCTTCTCAGACACCCTCAGTCAGTGTTCTTCCCTTAATGTGACAGACAGACAGACAGACAGACAGACAGACCACCTTTCTAAGAAATGAGGTAAAATAAATGTGCTCTGCTGATCGGGGTTGTGGAGTCTGAATCGGAAGGAATTTTAGGTGGAGTCGGAGTGGGAGTGGGAGTCGGAGTCGGAGTCGGAGTCGGTAAAAATGTACCGACTCCGACTCCGACCTCAATTTAAAATCTTAACTAGATACTCCAACTCCAGAGCCCTGATAGCTACAGTAACCATTAGCCTTACACTTAAATATAGGTTATAAGTCTAAACAGTAGCCTGATGATTCACGTGGTGGTGATGAAACGTCTTATAGGTTTACCGTTATTAATACATATTGAGCTTTTATGAAGGAGTCGGAGTCGGAGTTTTTGTGTAGCGACTCCACAGCCCTGCTGCTGATATATATTAGTAACTATATTTTCCAAAGTTTTATGGAATTTAATATACAGGATGATTCATAAATTTGCTCTCCTTTTATCTTCCGTTTATTACTTATGAAAACTATGACATTACTTCGACCTATTTCCCCCTTTCTCAATATACATAAAATATAAACTAAATTTCTCCTTCTGCTTACGTCTAGTGGAGGTAAAACTCCATACATTCTTAAACCCATCAGGCTTATCATACCGATAGGGAAAAAGCGCCAGTTATAAGAGGAAGAGAGCGAAGAAAGGGAAAGAAAAATTCGTAAAGCAATATAAATCCTTAATTGGTTGAACTACAGCTCGTCAAGTGCTTAGCGGTGAGTACTAACAATGTATTGAAAAACGGAAAGTACGCCTACACGTGTGTACGTGCGCGTTCGAAATGTAGTCCCTTTATATTAGACAAATATCTTACGAGTAATTTAGCGTTTTGTGTAAGTATGAAGATTCTGTAATTTGCGTTTATGAAAGAAAATCAGACGAGGGGAATATTCAGCACTACTCACCTGTCCTTTAAAATGAATTCCTCCGGTCACTAAGCCATACAAACACGCAATAACTACGCGCGCATATTTCGTAACACAACATTTTCCATTTAAGGTTATAATAAAATTTCTTCGAGAATAATTGTTTATGTTGAAGATTCGTCTCTTCTGGGATATGCAGCCGTGTATTTTATCAGATATGTACCGACGTGTCAGGGATTATTGCTGCTTCCCTCATTAGGCTAAGCGAAAACAAAGTTTTGGTATTTTCCCAAGAAACACCTTTCTTTTTAACGGAGCTGTCGCCTGCGATATGATGCCTTATGTTCCAATTCAAGCACACCGACTTTTCAGAGATCCTTGTAACCTCTACAATTAGGGTAAAGAATGGGAGGTACAACTCTAATAACCTGCACAATATCACTTCATAGAAAACAGCAATACGTACACTTACCAACATGGGAAACTCAAACCTCACAGAATCATCAAAGGCTTTAAAGACGAGACGTAACCTGTTTTATATAAGGACTCAGTACGTACCGCGCTGTAAACACTCTCCACTTTGGTTATAAAAACCAGTCTCTTAATGTTTTATAAGGCAAACGTTGCTGTTTGTTCTGAGATCCGTACAAAACACATAAACGCAATGTGGGCACCACGTAGAATTTTTTAATGTTAAACCTGGTGGTACGTAAAGTTACCGCTAGGCTTTAAAAGGTTAAGTGTAACAGCAGTCCACAAATCCAGTCTCCAAGAAAAGCACTTTACTTCTTGTAATGAGATACAATATTCGGTCCAAGTTTCTTATCCTTAAATGATTAGAATTACTGAATGTGTTTTTCCTCTTGAAAAGCAAAAGAAAAGTCAAGACTACGAAAAAGTTTTAACCGATTCCAGAAGGAGTCCAGTCACTCTATGCTACTGCAGCTTTAAAGAAGAAAGTTCGTAAAGTTTTCTGGGTCCTTGGGCGGTCATTAATCCACTTAAAGCACTTGTCTTTCCGTCCTTGTGCTCCCTCTCCATTTTCGTCACAACATACAGGCACACGGCTTAACTTGCAAAAGCAGTGTTTTGATACTGTTATCACGCAATTAGCCTAACTTAGAAGTAGCTTTTTCCTCTTGGTTTACTTACAAAGGCTGTGCAAATAATGCAGGTTACACGCCCTTAAACGTTCCTATGCAGGATGTCCCTTTTATTGTGTCCCCGATCACGGTAGCTTTATCGATAGAAAGCCCGCATCCGCCGGGAAATTTTCTTGATAAGCGAACGATAAAACAGACACTTTGTACACGAAAAGGTTAACACGTAACATTCCCTCGTTGTTTTCTCGTTAGGCCACTAGTCATGAAGAGGACCGCAGGACGGCGCGATTATAATGCGACTGAGTTGACACCTTGCGGTCCGCCACAGCGGGGTAGGAACATTTCAGGCACTGCCTGTTTTCAGACACGTGTATTTGCAGCAGGAAAGGCTCGGTCGGTAAAGAAATCAGCTGCAGAGCTCAATCCATGTACGGCGCCCCCCCCCCCCATCTGTTTATTCGTTAGCACCACCAGCCCCGTTCTGGGGCCCAACCAGCTACCCAGCGATCAGGTTTAGACATGATGCTCTTTTTCTTCGGCAATATAGCGAACGTATCGTGACCCTCCAGTAATTTTCATCGCCTAACTAACTAACTAACTAACTAACTAACTAACTAACTAACTAACTAACTAACTAACTAACTAACTGACTAACTGACTAACTAACTAACTAAATAAATAAATAAATAAGTAACTCCATGGAGCAGAGGCCTTCTTGAGAAGCTAACAGTTTCTCAGCTAGTCAAGAAAGTCCCCGCACTTTATGGAACCCGGAGGTTCATTACCGCATTCACAACAGCCCGCCAGCTGTTCCTATCCTGAGACAGCTCAATCCAGTCCATGCCCCCATCCCAATTGTTGAAGATCCATTTTAATATTATCCTCCCATCTACGCCTGGGTCTCCCAACAGGTCGCCTTCCCTCAGGTCTCCCCACCAAAATCCTGTCTGCACCTCTCTTTTCCCCCATATGTGCTACATGCCCCGCCCATCTCATTCTTCTCGATTTGATTACCCGAATAATATTTGGTGATGAGTACAGGTCATTAAGTTCCTCGTTATGTAGTCTTCTCCACTCCCCTGTCGCCTCGTCCCCCTTAGGCCCAAATATAATTTTCATCGCCTACTGGGGTTAACATAACGTGGGAGCTTATTTCCCCTCTGCTTGTCTCCTTTCGTCGCTTTTCTCTTGATTAACCAGGGACCAGTTCATATAAGGCTTCGTCTTACGACGTTCTCAGTATCTGCAAGCTGTGGTATAGCGTCGATTAATAAAGCACTGAGCTGGAAACGATGTGAAATGAGGTTTTTTTGGCGTCACTTAATGCACTGTTCTGGAATTTACTTGGTGCGCCTGAAGAAACTCGTAATATATTTCGGTAAGGACAGCCGGCTGCTGGGTTTGAACTCCGGAATTTCGAAATACGAGACAGGAGGGCCAGTCGCTCACAAATGATGTCCGAAAGAGGCAGATATAATTGTATTTTTTGACTGGATGAACACATTTGTAAGTATAGGTACCACGTACTCTAAAATGACAGAATTCTACATTATAGGACTCAGGTCTTGGGTCGCTGTTTACGTGGTTCAAGACATTTCCACTAAAAGAAAAATTCTGGATTTCACCGCTGTGAAAACCTAAGAAATGACAAAACCTTCATTTCGCCAACGCCCTGTATTTATGTGTTTTGTGTGGATCTCAGAACAAACAGCGATTATTTCCCTATACAGCATTAACTGACTGGTTTTTATAACCGAGACGGAGTGTGTTTACTGCGCGGTACGGACTGAATCTTTATGCATATAATTCTACGTTCTGCCCACACAGTGTGTTTATGTGTTTTGTGTGGATCTCAGAACAAACAGCGATTATTTCCCTATACAGCATTAAGTGACTGGTTTTTATAACCAAGATGGAATGTGTTTACTGAGAGGTACGAACTGAATCTTTTTATATATTGTTTACAGGAATTCAGGACGAAAGGGTTAGTATTTCACCAAATGTATTTCTCAGATTAAGGAGGGGCTTCAATTTTGGAGAAAAAGTACGGTAAAAAGGAAGGAACGTTTTCCGAGGTGATGAAGTAGACGGGCTAAGAGTAAAAGACAGACTAACCTAACACTTGTGTTTGCCACAAATTAATCCTAGTTGGCTTCCACCCCACATTCAACCCCAGCAATTCCTCATATACCTCCATCTCTTTCTATGACGCGTTTCCTTAGACCTGGTTAAGTTTTGAAAGATGGTAGATGGGTAAAGAAAGAAAAAAGAAACGAAGAGAGAAGAGCAAGTGGAGAGAGAGGAAAATCACGACCATTTGAACTGGAGCAGACTGAGACAGGAGCAACTCGAGAGCCCTCTGGCGGTTTGAAAATTACACCGAAAACTCTTTACCTTAACCCCCTCCCTCCACGCCGAATCACCTCTCCCCCCCCCCCCCACAGACACACACACACACACACACAACGAAGACGAAAATAAGAAATTGCCTGACTTTTCTCCATTCTCAGTATTTTTTAGCATTCCCTCCAGGGAGGAAAAGAGAGAGAGAGAGAGAAAAAAGAAGCGAAAGAAGTAGTAGCTGAGTAAGGGAAATTCCAATAGGTTCTGAAAAATATTAAAATTTTACTTAGTTTGCTATACTTAAAGAAAAGCTCTATTACATTCGTTTAAATCTCTTCACATTCTAATCCCCGCCTCCTAATTTTCCTTATTTTCTCCGGCACGTTAAAACTTAAAAAGATATTTTAAAATTTACACAGCAGCTCAGTACGTATAGCGTCTAGCCTACCAGTTTGACGAAGTGTGAGTCAGGTATATGATTCTACTGGCAAGAGATTCTAATCTCGGTGCCCCAGTTCTTTTGGAATGTCGCTGGTTTATGGGTTCTGACGTTTCGAAAGAACCTAGTGCAATCACATGCAACATCCAAAGAGCCACGGACTTGGACTCGACCCTTGAAGATCACGGCACTACTTCTTTTTCGAAACGTCGGAAACCATTAAGCCAGCGACACGGCGTCACATCTCAGTAGAATTTACCGTCTCACTCACCCTGCTTTGGTAGCCCCACGTTACGATTTTTATCCCTCCATAGCATCCCCACCGGGTCTACAACATACCCACCCTCGTGTCCATTGGTTCATGGGGAGTTTCGGGTTGGGGGGGGGGGGTAAACACGCTCAAAGAGTAAAGCGACCACTCACCTTCATACAGTGGAGTACACCGCCATACCACATTCTCGTTTACGAGATGCACATTAATTAATTAAACACAGAAACAACTTCAGTCTTTATCAATAAATATACATAATATCCAAAAACGTAAAAATAAAAAAAATTAACCACAACAGACTCTGTATTTGGGTCATATCTTTTTTTACGTCTTTACGTCCTTTGAGAAAACACACAAAGCTTTATGTGACCTTAATAGAAATACAGAAGAATTTAAATCGAATCGACACATAGACAAAATAGATTCGTCTGACAAAGCACATGTGCAGCGAAGTAATCATACTTTACCCTACCCACCTAATACCTAGCTATTCCATTATAGGCCTGGATAGGCCCTGAGGGCTCCAGGAGGTTGAGGCTCCCAGATTTCAAGACAATCGGCACACGAAGGTGGTAAGGTTGTCAGCCTTACGCACCGGCCGCCTTTACCCCCGAAGAAATATTCCTGGTACTCATTTCTGTTAGAGGCTGAGTCGATCCCAGGGCCATAGTGCGACCGAAAGGATTATGCCAATGAAAAATTCCAGTGACACCATGGGGAATCGAACCCGCGACCTTCCGGCTTGCACCTAATACCAAATTTACCCGGTTCAGTAGCTTCCGTGGTGAAATACATGGACAACACTCAATATGGAGGCGCACGGCACATCGTTCTTATAATTCATGTTGAATTTTTTGGAGAAAAATACTAAACTGTAAAAGTTGTACGCAGGGGGGGGGGGGAGAGAAAAATACCTGGCGATTTTGCGGGGAAACCTGAAGGAGGGCAAGACCAGTTGGAAGGCTGAAGCGTAGATGGGGGGGGGGGGGGAAATATTAAAGTGGGTAAATGAAAAATAATTGGAAAACATTTACTGGATTCATCTAGCTCTGGATAGGGTCAAATTCCATAACTTGTAGGGAATTTCTTGACTGCCTGAGGTGCCTTGCAGCGGGGTATCTTCGTCAAGCAGGATGTGACGCATCAGGACGGTAAACAAAAAGAAGGCTATCTTACGAGAAGTGACACCATGTTCTGTGGTACACAGGCACCAACGCTTCGAATGAATCTGCTGCCTCTATCTTCAGAACACGCTGAAACATCCCCCAATATCGCAATCTTTCTTTCACTGGTGTTTGCTTCGGTTTCTACATGCACATGCAAAGAGACACACGCCCTTCAAAGTAAGATAAGAACGTACGGTGCCATGTCCTCACCAATTCATCACTCATTCGCGTGATCCTTCATCAACACAAGCAGTGCCTAATTTCCGTAATTTAAAGCCGAATTTATACTTAAACAAATAATTAACAATAATAGATCAAACTACAAAATCAAAGCCGAATTCATGGAGAATATCTGCAGCATTCCAGTTCAGAATCTCTTGTCCTCCCAGGAATATCAAAAAGCACCAAGACTGAGACAGGTGTAACCCGGTTATAACGACATCGCTTTATATGACATCTCGCCTATAACGTCAGATATTCTGTGGTACCAGTTGATTCGTCACAGTTAACCGTAACATTATACTCCTCGGTTATAACGACACTCGTTTATAACGACACAAAATATTCAGTCTATACACAACTAAGTTGAACCCGGTTATAACGACATCGGTTTATACGACACCTCGCCTATAGCGTCAGATATTTTGTGGTACCAATTAATTCCTTACTGCTAAGCATAACATTATACTCCTCGGTTATAACGAAATTCGTTTATAACGACACAAAATACTCAGTACATTTTATGACCTTACAACAGAGTTCGACTGTATTTTCATCTAATTCCTCTGTTTATTTTCTTCTTCTTTCTCTCTGGTACGCCTGGTCTCCTCCACACTAAGAATTTCGTTACATTCTACGGCCACACGCTGCAGCATATTCCAACAGTCTTTGAAGTTTTTTTCCATTCATCCTTTATCCATTAAATAACCAACAGATCGGGAATTAAGGAGGGCGGTTTATAAGCTCACAACCATAGTGCCGTTACCAGTCACACGTCCTGTTGTCAATGTGGGGCCCAGTGATGTTTGGACACCGTAAGGAACATCTGGCTGGGAAGCGATTTGCAACAGACGCCGACGTGAAGCAAGCTGTTTCCCCCTGGTTACAAACACGTCACACTGATTTCTTGTACGTTGCGATGAAAGCTTTGGTAACGTAATGAAGCAAATTCTTAAATATCAACGGTAACAAAGTGGAATCTTGTGTGTACCACCTGCTACTCATGTGACGTGTATATATGGAAGTTAAATTTGTCGTCGTTGGACAGTTTGTTACGTCATTTGACTCCGTTGGCTTGTCAACAGTAAAGTTGGTAACTGCATACCAAACTACACTGGGTAATATCTCACGGGAAGATAATCTTCAACCACCAAAGTGAAAACGTCAAATGTCATATCCTTAAAAACAGCAAAACCTCAGTGTGTCATAAGCCTGTTTTGCTCAATAGTCCTAACCATACACTGGCACCAGCAAGTGGCTGGAGGTACCAGTGATAAATCACGCTTCACTCCAGGGTGGAGCCGCCTCCTGCAGTCTAAATTGAATGTTTGTGTAACTGATTAGGAAGAAACACAACGTACATCTCCATTCATCTGTCTCTCACACTAGTGTTATCTGGAAGGGCAGGTCGGACGTTGCGTGCTAACCCTTTAGAACAATTCATTCAAATTTAGCTCTTACAAATTAACACTTTAAATCACACAAGTCTATATATACATACGACTTGCTTTAACATCAGAATTATTCGCAATTCTCCCCACCGCCACCCGCATCCAAACACACTCTACTTTTGTGTTACTATGTAGTTGACAGTGGTTGCTGTTAGACATAAAGTACATTTTTAAAAATCTTATTCACACGAAGTCAGTAGGCATTAGGAATGTCCTGCAACCGGCCAATAAAACCAAGACTCTCCATGGTTTCCATCAGTCCTAGATCAAATACTCAGTCTGTGCCCAAACTCCAAGTTACATTCCAATGCTTCTCACACAGCCGTTCCAAATTTATGAGGGTAATTCAAAAAGTAACGGCAATTTGTGAATTAAGCGAGCACCACCAGCGATAGCAGCCAACGGATTGTAGCCGCCTGTAACTCGACTCTGACAGGTTTCAACATGCACCGCCCAGCGCGCCACTGTCAGTCTGGCCGAAGCGGTGACTATGCAAACATGGACGCTGCACTTTCCGATTGCACCGTCATTGAACAACGGGCCGTGATAAGGTTTCTTTGGGCAGAAGGGTCAAACCGGCTGATATCCAAGGAATAATGTTAGCACAGTATGGCAGTGTTAACTGCGTGAGTCAGAGAAAAGTTTACGAATGGGTAGCAAGGTTTAAATCTGGAAGAGCGAGTGTGACGAAGCTCGATCGGGGCACCCGTTAACGTTGCGCTCTGAAGGCAACACCAATCGTGCTAACACTCGCGTTCGAGAAGACCGACAAATTACTGCGTCTGAAGTTGCTCATATGCTAGACGCCAGCTCTGGGTCTGCTTGTGTTACTGTTGGGTCCATTTCACTCTGTTTGTTGTTAGTACAAGAATTGCATTTGCTTTTTGAAGTACCTGTGTAATAACGAAATGTGTGTCCAATACAATAATTTCTCAACTTATTTCCCCTGCTGCGTATTCCACACACACCACTTCCCCTCACTTTACCCTCTCTTCTGTTGCCAAGGCTTTACCTTATATTCTGTAACCAAAGGACGAGCGGGCACTACCCTGGAAGTTGATCAGCGTCAAATTTTCTGTTATTACTTCAACCAACATATGCACTGAACAAAACACATCCGTAAGCTATTACCAAAAACCCCTACATGTTTCGGCACCGGGGTGCCAGCACCAGGGGGCCGTACAATACAAAGGACTGCAGACCCAACACACCAGTCTAGTTATTGTGTCGCCTTTAATGCGGTGGCTGAAATATTAAACATCAAAATTCCAAAACATGTAAAATTAACAACCCCAAATTTACAATGTTGTAATATTAATAGTAATAAAAGTATTAAAAACAAGCCGTTCCAGGTGTTGCAATTGTTTACAACTGCATGGATCATGCATACAAATTCTCAAATTTTCTGATAGATTCGTCCCGCAAAATTCATTCTCTCTCCCAGTACCCGCGTCTTCTGACATTCTTTCCTATCACCATATCTCATTCTTCAGACTTCAAAGATAAGATTACGTCACCAGCTGATGTTTGTGCCACTGTAGGAGCACTGACACGCGAGTACCCCGCTCTGTCCGCATGATAACGGTGAACACGAGTGCGGCGCTGGTCCCCACCGGGTGACAACGAAGTACGGTACAAATCCAGTCACCGTACCTTGAAACTTGCGGAGTGCGGAAGTGGGGAAAGACGAAAGGAGAGGGAGGGGCATGGTGTGAAGATAGTAGCTGCTTTATGGCACGAGATGTCAGTGAATAATAAATACCGGTCCCACATACATCGGTCACTGCAATATTAGGAGCCAGCATAGTCACTGTAATGTAAGGGATCAAGTGTTTTTGAACTGGTGGTAGTTGCTGACTCATACACACTTGCAAGGCGAATACCTACCCCACCGTCCCCGCATTCCTTATATACCTTCCAAGTATCAAGATGTGGGAACTGAATTGTACACATTTCTACTGTTTAATGTTTTGTTTCGCAGTCCTTACCTCTTCTACCTACTCACAGTAGGTCCAGGTTGTTTATTTTCACTTGATCACACTCAGACACACACCACAGTCGGTAGGACTCCTCTGGACGAGGGATCGGCCCGTCACAGAGACCTCTACCTGACAACACAAACACTCACAAGAGACAAACATCCACGCCCCCGGTGGGATTCGAACCCACGATGCCAGCAAGCGCTCGGCCGCAGACCTACGCCTTAGAACTCGCGGCCACTGGGATCGGCACTGGCTAATGTTTCTGAGAAACTGACCCGCGGACTGCTGCAACTGTACAGATTACATTAACATTTTTAACTGTCTCGTTAGCTAATTATTAAACAGCCTAGCATAAACTTCGCTTATACTAAAGCAGAATAAAGACATCGCACTGCTATCTAGCAGAAACCTATAAGATTCTTCGGCAAAGGTGGGAACTGCAATACCGACTCAAAAATCTCGTACTGCTGTTTACATCTGTCACATTCTGCTCCTATTTGTAATAATAATACCACATTTTACCGCTGGTAACGCAGTAACAGCACAGCGACAGTTACCCGTTGTATTTTTACTGTACTGGTCCACACAACGTAACAAAAATTTCCCTAAGATGTTGCAAAAGAGAAATTTTTTACTACTCCACACTTAAGTGATGTCTCTTCATTACTGTTGCATCCTGCGTTATTACAATGTTGTCAGCCCTGCAGGTCATTTTCTGGATCGCTGCTTAGCAACCCGATCACGTGTCTTTGAAGCTGTGGGGATTTCCCTAATACGTTTTCTACGTCACAATACAAAACAGTCACGGACTTTCTGCCCTATATGCGAGATATCACAACAAAATCGCCTGTTTTATAGCCAGAGCGTTACCGTTTCACAGTAATGTCTGTGGGCTCATGTTTGCATCTTAACGTGCAACATTCATATGGTTTATAATACAGAATAAATGGAGCAACCGCCTCAATCTTCGCGGTGACAGTGTTTGTTTCATGTGCATGCTGAAGTGTAACAAATGCGGCCACGCCCGATAATTGAGGCAGTGTATTGTCCCGAAACGTCGAAACAAACTAAACAGGAAACACACTGTAAAAATTCAAGAAAAGACCATCTATGTGTTACAACTATAATGGAACCCGGTTATAAATACATCGGTTTATATGACACCTCGCCTATAGCGTCGGATATTCTGTGGTAACAATTAATTCCTACTCTTAAACATAACATTACACTACTCGGTTATAACAACACTCGCTTATAATGACACAAAATATTCAGTCCCTTTCATGACGTTATAAACGAATTCGACTGTAATTTAAATGTTTTCTTTGAACAATGCAGTTTGCTATGTTTAAACCGTTCCGAAAGGGCTGTTTCTTTTTTGTCGATATTTCAAAATCGAATTACTTTAATATTTTAATATTCCAAATTTCGTCCAATATAAATTCTGCTCTTAATTCTTTTAGCATGTTCTCATTTCTTTTATAACCTATCCACATTTTGCCGATCACCTCATAAATTTCAATTCAGCACTGCAGTTCCCTTTTGCTTTCATCACAAGTAACTGTTTCTCAAAATTTCAGGTACCGCAGACTCGATCCCAAAAATTACGCCAATTCGCGGAACTCTAAGGCACTAATCGGACTTACAGCTAAATTTCAAATATTCACTGAATGAATTATACGTAGAACCTAAATATGTACGCATTCGTTACATTTTACTAGCAGTGACAGCACTAAAATTAAGATCAGGAAACTAAAGGAGAGAAACCTCTCACACCAGACATAAAGCACACGGTGTTGTCTTATTCCGGATAAACACATTTCATAAAATATTAAAACTTTTCAATAAAATATTTTGCCTTATAAATTACAAAAGAAGACAAACACAGCCTTGCTGGTCCCCTCACAATGCGCGGTAAACAAGCAGGGGTCGCTGGGCACTTTGATATCCACTAATGCAACGCTTTCCCCTCCATTTAAAAGGATCGACAGTTCCCGGAAAACAAGACTCAAATATTTGTTGCAAATAAGCCAGAAGTTAAAAATCATTAGCAATTATGTGAAACTGATTTTCTCGCGAAACTAAATACTGTATAAACATGTGATTTTCTCGCAACACTAAATACTGCATAAATATTTGATTTTCTCGCAACACTAAATACTGTATAAATATTTGATTTTCTCGCGACACTAAATACTGTATAAACATTTGATTTTCTCGAGACACTAAATACTGTATAAATATTTGATTTTCTCGAGACACTAAATACTGTACAAACATTTGATTTTCTCGCAACACTAAATACTATACAAACACTTGATTTTCTCGTAACGCTAAATACTGTATAAACATTTCATTTTCTCGCGACACGGAATACTGTATAAACATTTGATTTTCTCTTAACACTAAATACTGTATAAACATTTCATTTTCTCGCAACACTAAATACTGAATAAGTGTTCCTACCTTCTGGTGTGTAACGCCATGCATACAGGTAGATATGTTCCGATGTTTCAGAGGATCAGACTGCATCCATCTTTAGGGTGGATGACTAAGTGGCGCAGCTGCACTGACACGTTGGTACACATCAACCCACTGCATAACATCAAGCACCACAAGACAGTGTCCCCAGTACTGCGTCCACCCAGCTCTGTATTCAAGTCATATTTTCTTCTTCCCTTCTCCTCAGTGTAGCAGCAACACCTTACATGCAACCTTAACCTGGTTACTACTTAATATACAGCACACCAAGAAGAAAAACTTGTGTGTGTGTGTCATTTGAATAAGGTTCCACTTACCTGTTTCAGGAATACAGTCATGTGGCGTTACACCTTCTACCCACATCGGTTTGGCTGATACGATAACAGCATGCCGGGGCTTATCCTACGAAATGAAGAGAACTGCTCACTACCAGCGACCTTACGCTGCAAGACGGAGGCAGAGTGAAGCCAGTAACGACCAAAGCACCACAAACTGGAAGCAAGAGGCAAACAGCATTAACAGATATAATTAAATAGCAGAAGATTCTAACATGTTAGGATGTGACACTTTGTCGTTGGATGAGTGACTCCCGGATTGTTTAAGATGATGGAACCAGCATCTATCGAAACGTCGGCAACAACTCACCCAACAACACATCTGCACATCTCATAAGACCTGAATCCACACAGAAAAAAACCGTTGTGAGAAATGCAAATATTGCAAGGTTTCCGTCACTTTACTGGCTAATGCCCCGTAATGCAAGCGACGTTTCAGCAATTGTCTGTACTGACAGAGGTGTTTGTCATTCTACTGACGTGTCTATCCGCGAGATACGCTATTCCCATAGTGGTGAATGTGCGAATATTTATTAACCCTTTAAAGACGAAACGTGTGTGTTTTAGATATAAGGAACCAGTGTATACCGCGCAGTAAACACATTCCGTCTCGGTTATAAAAACCAGTCGGTTAATGCTGTATAGGGAAATAATCGCTGTTTGTTCTGAGATCCACACAAAACACATAAACACACTGTGTGGGCAGAACGTAGAATTATATGCATAAATACCCAGTCCATACCGCGCAGTAAACACACTCCGTCTCGGTTATAAAAACCAGTCAGTTAATGCTGTATAGGGAAATAATCGCAGCTTGTTCTGAGATCCACACAAAACACATAAATACACTGTGTGGGCAGAACGTAGAATTATATGCATAAAGATCCAGTCCATACCGCGCAGTAAACACACTCCGTCTCGGTTATAAAAACCAGTCAGTTAATGCTGTATAGGGAAATAATCGCTGTTTGTTCTGAGATCCACACAAAACACATAAACGCACTGTGTGGGCAGAACGTAGAATTTTTTAATGCTAAACCCCGTGGTATGTAAAGTTACCGCTAGGCTTTAATAGGTTACTTATAGCATCACTGTTCTAGTGTTAGTGAACATGTCTAGTAACAAGAAGGTTCTGGGTTCGATTTTGTTCCCTGCCATTAACATGAAACAAGATAGGCAATGTACGGATAACGTAACACTGTGACGCGTTCGCGTAACCATTGTTGCCGTGAAAAAACAATAAGTTTTACATATTCACAGTGTGTGTGTCTGTAGCCTTAGTTATCCAGCATGCTGTGCGCATGCGCCGTATTATATTGTCATCTGTGGCCTGTCCGGCTGTACCATGTTTTTCCACATTATCTCATAAACGGCACGATTTTTGGGAAAAAGTTACTGAACATAAAATGTGTGTTTTGATTTTCTCTATAACTTTTGTCTGAAACATTTCTCATTTTAAGAATAATTCAGCGAGATATTATCATAAATGTACACAGGTCTTCATGTAAAGTACCCGTTATTCTTGTCAGATTTTAATAAAGCTTGTATTTTCTCAATAGATTTTTGAAAAATACTCAGACATCAAATTTCACGAATATCCGTCCAGGGGGAGCCGAGTTGTTCCATACGGACGGACGGACGGACGGACGGGCATGAAAGAAGCTGATAGTCAGACCTTAAGGAAAGAGAATGAAATGGCGTGGAATAGACGCGACTGTCTCAGGATAGAGACACGTGACGGGTTCTTGTGATCACAGCAATGAACCGCTGAGTTACATTACTTTTTTAAATCTAAATGGCTGTTAGCTCCTTAAGAACGACTCTGCTCCATGGAGTTAGTAAATGAAATTTTATTCCAAGCTTCACATTTAAGACGTCAAGTTTGAAGTTTTTACATCAGTAAAATTAACATTACACGCTTATGGGATGTGACGCCGTGTGGTTTGCTACCGATCTACCAAACCACAAAATGGCACGTCTCAGAAGACCGTTATATTAATATTATGATTTAAGATATTATTAAAATGGCAGGTGTCCAGGTAAGTGCCAATTTCACTGTTTCTGAATTTCATAGCTCGGAAGGGTGAAAGGTGCCAAGCGGTAGTAAGTGGGCGGTTGGTCGTTTTCGGAATATCTGGAGCGTTGCTAACGACCGACTGTTAGAACAAGCAGTAAGGTCTAATCGATTGCCTGCCCGCAGAGTGGCACGCGATCATGCCATTACCAGCAACTTGCGTCCTTGTCAATGCTCCTGTCTCCGCGAGCGTAAACAAATTGAGTTTCATAGAACAATAGCTGCGTGAACCGAAGATTGTGGCTTGCGAACCAGACAAACACGGACTCTCCAAAAGAAAAATTTTTCCTCTTTCCAAAATTTATTATTCGCCCCATTCTTTCTTTTGTTGTCATTCTCTTTTTTTGTTTGTACCTTTACATGACCTGTGTTCTTTTAACAATCTCACGCTTACTCATTTCTGAGTTTTTTCCCTTCTCCTTTTTGTTCTTCCTTATTAATTTCTTTGTATTTTTTTCTTTGTTTATTTCTCATATCCTTCTTTCTACCTTTTTTTCCAGGTAATTTCTTCCACCTTCTATTTCTGTTTACTTCTTTTCTTTGTTCTTTTTCCTTTCTTCCTCCTCTCCTTTGTTTCTTTCTTTCTAATTCCCAAACAAATTTATTTTTAGGTTACATTTAGATGTATTCAATTAAAATATTTACCCTTACATTAAATTTCCACATGTATGTACCAGCTTCCATGCGTGCCACATGTCTAACCCATCCCAACCTCCTTCACTTGATCATCGTTAATAATATTTTGGAAAGGATACAAACCACGAAGCTCTTCGTTGTATAATTTCCCCCAAACCTCAATTCCACTTCCTCAGTCTTAGGTAATAGTGCTACACTAAGTACCTTATTCTTCAGCGCCCTCAAAATGTGTTCTTCCCTTAAGTAACAGATGAAGTTTGGCACTCATACAAAACAAGAAACACGTATAAACAATTTAGGAAACAACCCAAATCAAAAACAAAAATGGGTTACCTTCAACTGCTTTGGCAAAGAAAATTATTACACAACTAATTTCTTTAAACATTCTACATTACATATTGCATACAGACCTAGAAACTACATTCGGCACCAAAAAAATTACAAAACCAACCAATAAAGATAAATACCGTAGAAGTGACACATACCAGTTAACATGTCGGAGTGTGGAAAGAATTATACGGGACAAACTGGTAGAAGTTTTGATAAAAGACTGAAAGAGCCGAAACTAGTTGCCTATGAAATAAAAATTTTAATGCTGCTGTGTGTGAATGAAATTGAATAATTATACGTTTGTGATTTATACACAAACTAGGATGCCCCATAGAAAGACAAACAAAGTTTTACAACTGCATGTTTTACTCTTTAGATATCGGACCGAAACACGAGGGACTCTGATTCTAATGACATTAAGCATTCCCCAAACTTCATGTGTGGATACCGTACGAGTTTTGAGACCCTCAGAGCAATGACTACCAAAATTGCAGTATTGAAGGATATGACACCGTACAGTGTGGTAACACCAGTGCTCTTAAATTGTTCCTAACTTAATTTTTATGTATAACTCTCATTTCACAAAAATCTTAACCTTTTAAAGCCTAGCGGTAACTTTACATAACACCAGGTTTAACATTAAACAATTCTACGTGGTGCCCACATTGCGTTTATGTGTTTTGTACGGATCTCAGAACAAACAGAACTTTTGCCTTATAAAACATTAAGAGATTGGTTTTTATAACCGAAGTGGAGAGTGTTTACAGCGCGGTACGCACTGAGTCCTTATATAAAACAGATATGCTTCCTCTTTAAAGGGTTACTCATATACCAAAACATCTGCACGCATGTTTTTAAAAATCTCTTTTCATCCTCAAACACACACAAAGTTCGGCCTGTACACTCCCTCCTTCATGCAACTCGTTTGGTATTATTGATAAAACTAGTGTCTAATTTAGTTACCATGGCAACTAAAATCCGCTTTCATCCTCTGCTTCCGGTCATATTACTGAAATGACAGCTGATTTGGACTAGTTTCATTCTGAGTGTTGATTTGATGTCTGTTCTTTCAACCCTCCTAGGGAGTTCCTGACAGCACCCCTATTGCCCAACGGCAAGTAGGGGTGAGATCAAAAGGGAAATGTTTTGAATATAAGTTACTAAAATTAAATCAAGGCAGTGATTTTGCAGGATTAGTTAAGAGAAGTAAAGGAAAAATAATGGAAAGTAACCCTTGAAAGGGAAAAGCTAATTTGATTAGTTCAAAACTTTCAACAAATTTTCGTCTGATACAGGAAATAATTTATAAATCAAAAGAAAAAAATGTTAATCCTTCATAGCTTCAAGTTCATGTATATAAAAGCCCGGATCTCACTTCACAGAAAACTGGATGCATTTGCATTACATAAACCATGCAGATTTTAATGAACTTTGGCGATATAAATATTGCTTGTTCAGCACGAAACAGATAAATGAACTATTTGGGCAAAACGTAGAACTTCTGATTATTAACCTTTTAGAGACGAAGTCTGTGTGTTTTATATAAGGACTCAGTGCGTACCGCGCTGTAAACACTCTCCACTTCGGTTATAAAAACCAGTCTCTTAATGTTTTACAAGGCAGAAGTTGCTGTTTGTTCTGAGATCCGCACAAAACACATAAACGCAATGTGAGCACAACGTAGAATTTTTTAATGTTAAACCTGTTGGTACGTAAAGTTACCGCTAGGCTTTAAAAGGTTAAAGCGGATGGTACACATACTTACCGCTGTGTTAACGCGTTTACCTGCTGTTACTTACTCTTTAACGGTTACAGATTTGCTACGTTCTTTTCTAAGGGTTTGCTTCATTACTACACACGTGTCTTGTATCCCACCTGGTAGAGCACAAATAGTGTATCACAACAAAGAACCAAGTTGTGTGGAAACGTACACAGATCAACTGAGTGTCGAGAAAGACGAGTAACAAGGGGTTCTTAGTGTTTTCGTGCCGGGTCTCACTTCATCATATCTGCAGGCCAAAGATGTGATAAATCAACGGGATCCAGACGTTTCCCAATTCCCTAGGACACACGATACCAGCTTCACCAAAACATGTATCACCAGACCGTACTCACACTGGGAGGATACGGAGCGGCCTCCCGTCTAAACAAATACCGGGACTTACCTAACTACAGGACGTCACGCCCTATAAAATTTGGTGTCTGTACTGACGCAGGAAGAAATTCAAATATCATGTCAGATTTTTGGTTCGCAATATTCCGCCACTGAGCACCGCCACTGGGCACCGCCACTGGGCACCGCCACTGAGCACCGCCACTGAGCACCACCATTGGGCACCGACACTGGACCATTCCTGAATGAAATAAATCCAGTCTAGTACGTCCCGCTCGGAGCTGATATTTTGACATAATTCTATTATTTTTATACATAAAGACGCGGGTTTGTGTATTTATATTTCAAGACGGATGATTCTTTTTGGACTACTCAACACTAGAAGACGAAGATGTCGGACAGCAATCACGCAACGACACGGCGTCATATTCTCAAAAAATGTGAATCCTCAGAAACATCGCCGAGGTAACCTCAAGACTCACATTAGCCCTTTAAAGACGAAGCGTATCTGTTTTATATAAGGACTCAGTGCGTACCGCGCTGTAAACACTCTCCACTTCGGTTATAAAAACCAGTCTCTTAATGTTTTGTAAGGCAAAAGTTGCTGTTTGTTCTGAGATCCGTACAAAACACATAAACGCAATGTGGGCACCACGCAGAATTTTTTAATGTTAAACCTGGTGGTACGTAAAGTTACCGCTAGGCTTTAAAAGGTTAATGTCATGCCGTTTGACCAAATTATACGACGTCGTATACAGGCCGCACTACATGACATCACATCACTGATGACCGAAATATTAGTTTGGTAGAAAGTAGCCGACGTTTCAGAGGAATTTGCTACCAGGATATTTCAGTAAACACCGCGAAGATGAGATGATGCTGATTGGCACAGGATGAGCCGAAAGCGGGCTCTAGGATAGAAAATATGCAGGGTAACGGGGGGGGGGGGTGGGGTGGGCGAAACGTATGGAAAGCAGGAAAACATAAGGATATAAACGCAGAAATATGTTGAACTGCAAAAGGTAAACTGGTGTACGCCGTGAAGGCATATTTATCGAGGAGTGGAGGCATAACTCCACTCATTCTTAGCCCTGGCACTAGTTTCACTTGGGTTGCCAATTTCGCCAGCTTCACACTCCGGCCGCTTTACGGCAGCACCTGTTGTATATGAGGCAGTGTGGCACCTAAGGCTGTGGGGAGAAGAAAGTGTTCTGTCCCCTGCCCGTTTCATTCAGCCAGCAGTACAGTCACTGCACCAACTGAGCTAAGCAGGCCCTAATACAAGAGTGCAGACATTAACCTTTTAAAGCCTAGCGGTAACCTTACATACCACCAGGTTTAACATTAAAAAATTCTACGTGGTGCCCACATTGCGTTTATGTGTTTTGTACGGATCTCAGAACAAACAGCAACTTTTGCCTTATAAAACATTAAGAGACTGGTTTTTATAACCGAAGTGGAGAGTGTTTACAGCACGGTACGCACTGAGTCCTTATATAAAATAGATACGCTTCGTCGTTGAAGGGTTAATATGGCTTACTAATGAAAAATACAAGATAGGCAGTGTAGTCTTATCTAACATTGTGGCGCGTTCGCGTAATATTTATACCTCCTCGGCTATCCTAAGAGCCTAAACCCATTTAACTTAAAGCCAGTGCTTTTATGGGGATTTATTGTTGCCGACAAAAATATAACGTACTTGGGTCTTCATATAAAGTGCCCGATATGTCTGCCTGATTTCAACTAAATTTGGATTTTCTCAATATATTTTCATGAAAAGTCCCAAATATGAAAATTCAGGCAAAATTTGTCCAGTGGGAGCCGCACTGATGCATGTAACTGACGGTCAGACGGACATGTCAAGCTAACTGGGCTCCTCCCGTGCCTATGCGAACGCGCCTAATAAAACTATAAGAATCCCACTATGCACTACTAAATGACGCAGCAGACGTGCCTTTTCTTACGAACACGAGGAATGACCTCTCCGAACTAACTTCCATGGATGTTTCCCGTAAACACTGTGGTATTACTCTTGTACTACAGGTTGCACGCACACAGGAGGAAAAGAATATGGTGGAAGAAAATAAATCCACTCAGAAAGGGAGAAGAAGAAGTAGAAGTAACAAAAATATGGGTTGCAGAGTGACTTGAGTAAGAGACAGAACAATGTAATAGAATAAAATATGGCCTGGCTTTGTGTCCCGCTTGATACCGCATCCATCAATGTATTACCCCAACTTTCCTAACTCCATGTTGCAAGGAAACTGTGGGGGGGGGGGGGGGAACACTCCCTGTAGAAGTGACAAGCTAAAAATAACTTTTCCTTAGTTCTCTTTCATGATGCCATTTTGATTTATATTTCAGTCAAGCAACTAATCTCATACATAACTAACCATCTCCATGGTATATGGCCCTCGTTTAGCAGCTAAGAATTGCTCAGTTACTAGGTTCATCAGCGTATTCACAAAACCCTACAATTCGCCCCTTTCCAAGACATATTTATTCAGTTTACACAATTCCACCTATTTATTTAAGAATCGCTTTAATATTATCCTTCATCTATGTCTAGGTCTTCCAAGGTGGCTCCTCTTTTTAAGTTTCCCGATCGTAATTTTGTGGGCATTTCTCATATCTCACGTGGGTCACACACACTCCTATTTAAATTACAATATTTAACAACAGTTTGTTGTACAAATAACACCCCAACAAAATGTGACGTCACAAAACGAGAGGCTGATTCTCTACCCGGAACACCTTAAAGGTAAATGTGGCGAGTTTCTTCGAAATGTCGGTAACCAATTAACAGTCCATGCGGCACATTTTAAAAACACAATGTAACAGGCTTTCAAGTTTTCACAGCGTTTGTAGTTAAAGTGTTGGTCTTTCTCTTTGGGTGGGCGACTTCAGTACCATTTTTCGTTCAGATGTTTCGGGCAGGATACTGTCTCCGCCTTTAGGGTCACTAGATGTGACTCAGGTAAATGCTGAAGTAGTCCGTAGGGATCTTTGCTACACGGTGTGTGAAAATTTAAAAATTATTGTTTTTGTCAGACAACAGCACACTTCTAAGATACATACGTTTTGTGGTGAGTGAATGAATGAATGAATGAACGAGTGACTGAACGAATGAATGAATGAATTAAAGAATGAATAAATGAATGAACGAACGAATGAATGCACGAATGAACGAACGAACGAACGAACGAATGAATGAACGAATTAATTAATTAATTAACGAATGAACGAATTAATTAATGCATGAACGAATGTATTAATGAATGAAAGAACGAATGAATGAATGAATGAATGAACGAATGAATGAAGGAAGAATGATTGCGCGAATGAACGAATGAATGAATGAATTAGTAAACAAATGAATTAATGGAAGAAAGAATGAATGAACGAACGAATGAACAAATGAATGAATGAATGAATGAATGAATGAATGAATGAATGAATGAATGAATGAATGAATGAAAGACTGTATTAATGAATGAAAGAACGAACGAATGTATTAATGAATGAAAGAACGAGCGAGCGAACGAACGAAAGAACGAACGAACGAACGAACGAACGAACGAACGAACGAACGAACGAACGAACGAACGAACGAACGAACGAACGAACGAACGAACGAACGAACGAACGAACGAACGAACGAACGAACGAATGAATGAATGAATGAATGAATGAATGAATGAACGAACGAATGAATGAATGAATGAATTAATTAATTAATATGGGTCGAGCCTTTACGGTCCCGATGCATGTAGGCCTTTGACAGGCGCTTCGTACCCCCTCACTAGGCCCAAGTCACGGGAGCCCTGCCCTTTTAACAAAGTTCCAGATCGCCGCCAGACTCAGACCTCTAATATCTTCAGGGTCCAGAAGAATGGATCCCAGATAGATGTGTCTGAGTGTTAGGTTTTGTAGTACTGTTAATCCAAACTGTCGGCCATATGGCGTAACACAGCAGTGCCAGTCCTTGGCACTTGGCAAATCACGTGTGAGGAATAACATGAAACGTTCAGTATTTTCGTAGGGGCTGTCGGCTGCTGGGGGGTGAAGTCCAATTCAGTACAATGACGTTCGTCAGTCTCTCCCTTATTTCCTATAACACTCCCTCCCCCCTACCTGCTTCACCATTTGTTACGTCACGCGATTTTGCATGTAAGAGTGGCATTGGAGTAATTTAAAGCCAAAAGCATGCAGCTGACTGATGGGTTATTTAAACCTATTGATTATGACAATGGACGGCTTAAAGTCCGAAATGGCGATGGGATAAGCAAGCAACCCCTTCTAGAGGCGCTGCCAGCTGGTTAGCTATTCAAGAAAATTATTGAGAACCGCGATTATTTATCCAGTTCACTACTATTAGCTACTGAAAGCCATCTTGGGACAGTTAAATCCACTTCAGACCACAATAATTTATTCCTTTTAACATTAATTTTAATATTATTCTCCCATCCACGAACACGCCCCAAAATTAGTCTTCCAGGTTCACGATTTCCCGTTCAATTTCTTACATATTTCTTGTGCTTATTGCAGGTAACGGGGAGTGTATGCCCACGAAATTAACTGCAGAGCCATAGGAAGAAGGGTTTACATGTGACATCCACGGTTTGTTTAACGACACTTCGAATGGCTCAGGTTATATGGACTGATTACTGAGCAATAAATTTCAGACGATGTGCAAGGAAGTAACACTGGCCGAAAATGAGATACTGCACATCCCAGCACCGGTTTTGTAC
This sequence comes from Coptotermes formosanus, assembly GCA_013340265.1. Classification (NCBI taxonomy): domain Eukaryota; kingdom Metazoa; phylum Arthropoda; class Insecta; order Blattodea; family Rhinotermitidae; genus Coptotermes; species Coptotermes formosanus. Next base: position 989,427 of record BLKM01000799.1, on the reverse strand, counting down.
AACTCCGTGTTAAAATATATAAAATATTACCAAATTTTCATTCGCGCCCCGGAGTAATGTAGGGTTTTCATTTCGGTGATTTTTCATGCAAACCACAATGACGCAGCAGGATTGGGTGGATACATTCTGTATCAAATATTACATAAGATCGTCCAGTAAATATGGAAACTGCAAGTAGGAATTTAAGTGCGCTGGCAAAATATGCCTCTCACTGAGCTGATTTTGACACAAGACAGGCAACTTACTTACAAAAGTAATAGCCTACGGAAGGCCGTTCGCGTAACTATTGTTGCCGTGGAAAAGCAATATTACAAGTGTGGGTTTGTAGCCTTAGTTATCCAGCATGTAAAGCACATGGGCCGTATTATATTGTCATCTGTGGCCTGTCTGGCTGTACCATATTTTTCCACATTATCTCATAAACGGTACGATTTTCGGGAAAAAGTTGCTGAACATAAAATGTGTGTTTTGATTTTCTCTATAACTTTTGTCTGAAACATTTCTCATTCTGAAAAGAATTCAGCGAGATAGTATCATAAATGTACGTACCACTTCATGTAAAGTGCCCGTTATTCTTGTCAGGTTTTAATGAAATTTGCATTTCTCGACAGATTTTTAAAAATTCTCAAATATTAAATTTCATGAAAATCCGTCCAGTGGGATCCGATTTATTGCATGCGAAAGGACAGGCAGATGGACAAACAGACAGACAGACGGAAACAGACAGACTGACTGACTGACAAACAGATAGATAGGCAGACAGACAGACAGACAGACAGATGGACAGACAGGCATGACGCAGCTAACAGTCGCTTTTCGTAACGTTGCGAATGCCCCTAAAAACCCATGCATGCTTCACAGCTTCTGTACAGAGCCCCCATGCTGAATGTCACGAATTCCGACACACGGCTTAGCTGTCTACACTACGCCACAGGGCAGATGAACACCGCCTCCACATGCAGCTGCGTTCGTACACAGACCGGTGCCTCACTTCACACATCCATATAAAGAAACACCGATATCAGACCTTATCTTATCCGATTTCTACACATTCTTCCCAGTACACATGTAGTTTGCTAGTCTGCAGGAGCCGTATCGAAGTCTGCAGGATATCACCGTCGTTACCAGAACCCCTGCCACTCTGCACATCGACGCTGTGGCCTCAGGGGAACGCGGTGAGTCAGCAGACATAATCAGCAGCCATAATTACGTGCAGCTGACACCGCCACGTTGTGCCCAAGACAAATTGACCCCCTTCACGTGTCTCATACCCCCCCCCCCCACCTTCTTCACAAGACACACCTCTACAATAACGCAAAGTGTTGGGGACGAGAAGCAGGGGGCCAGCGTCGCTGGATTACATGATTATTAGAGTATATAGGGGATGCTGAGGGACTCCCTGCATGATATCATCCCCACCCCCACCTATAACATGTACACCCCCAAATTCTCTAGGGTTTGACCGGTAACTAACATAAGACCAAGGGGTCCCATGTGGGAGGGAGTCCCCGTACATGCACTTCGGTGTCAAGCAATATTTTGGGAAATAAGGGGGCAGTTGTTAGATATGTTTGTGGTACTATCAGTGCTGAAAATATAGACAAATATAATACAGACGTTTCTCCATAAAGCAAGGCTTCTTCACGACAAGCCGGTGAATAAACAGGAATGCATCAGCAGTGTCATGCTATATTACGTCGAGCAATGTGTTAACCTTTTAAAGCCTAGCGGTAACTTTACATACCACCCGGTTTAACATTAAAAAATTCTACGTGCTGCCCACATTGCGTTTATGTGTTTTGTACGGATCTCAGAACAAACAGCAACTTTTGCGTTATAAAACATTAAGAGATTGGTTTTTATAACCGAAGTGGAGAGTGTTTACAGCGCGGTACGCACTGAGTCCTTATTTAAAACAGATACGCTTCGTCTTTAAAGGGTTAATCAATCTACTGTAAGGGTAAGAACTAGAAAATGTGTTGCAATTTTTCTTACCAATTTGACTTATGCTATTTTAGCCAATCTGAGCAGTTCACAGTCATCTGTGAGAGCAAATTATGCTATTAATGCTATTTGCTAACTGTCTCAATTAGCGGTTTGTAAGCTGCATGCTTCATCGCCCCTTTGCCCCTGCGGTGATATACAGGAACCGTGGCAACCACAGTAACACACTGAGTGCAAGAGTGTGCTACATAACTAGACAATTCCTACATAATTTTTTTTAAATTTTACACCTTCCGTGCAACTGATACTTATAAACAAGTTTATCACCAACAAACTGCACTAATTCCTGAGAGCACAGCTATATGTTTCGGCCGTCACTTACGGCGTTACTATACAACTTTGTCATAACATAATTTTCATATAACACCTGACATTGATGTTTTAATGGCATACTGTCGTTACATATTTTACCATTTACGATTTTAAAAGCTGTATAACAAAGTCGTATACGTCTTTAAGTATTGATACACCCTGAAGATGGCAACAGAAAATAGGCGAAACATGTCAGAGTGTTTTCATATTCACCAATTAGGACAACTGGTTGATAAACACGTTTATGTGTATATTTTTGTTGCTACAGCCTGGCAGGTCAGGGGTTCGAATCCTGGTAGGGGCAAGAAATTTTTCTATTCTCCAAAATGTCCAGACGGGGACTGGGGCCCACCCAGCCTCCTGTCAAGGGGTCCCACTCCTCTCCACAATGTAAATTGACTGGGGAGCAAAGTTAACCACTCACTTCCCTCTAGTACCAAGGCTGAGAATGAGCGGAGTTATACCTCTATTTTCACTTATCATGGCGTGGACAGTGACAGCCATACTCGTACCTTTACTCTGTGTACATAACTTGCTCGCCCATTGCAAGAGTACGTAAAGGTAAAGGTAAAGCGATCCCATTACAGGCCTGGACAGGCCCTGAGGGTTCCAGGAGGTTGGGCTCCCAGATTTCTAGAAGGCGGTAGAAGGTGGTAGAAGGTGGTAGGTTGTCAGCCATACACACCGGCCGCCTTTACCCCCCAGGAAATATTCCTGGTACTCATTTCTGTTAGAGGCTGAGTCGACCCCAGGGCCATAGTGTGGCCGACAGGATTATATCAATGAAAAATTTCACTGACACCATCGGGAATCGAACCCGCGACCTTCCGGTTTGAGGCGCAGTGCCGAGGCCCCATTGCAAGAACAGTCTTCGCCTAAATACTGCGCTCCAACAACCAATCAAGGGTGTATTCCAAGCAGTGTCCTTTTAGGGAGCAGCACTTTCATGTGACTTCATAGGACGAAATATTAACAGGTACACTTGTCCGTGTGTTTAATTAACCCTTTAAAAACGAAGCGTATCTGTTTTATATAAGGACTCAGTGCGTACCGCGCTGTAAACACTCTCCACTTCGGTTATAAAAACCAATCTCTTAATGTTTTATAAGGCAAAAGTTGCTGTTTGTTCTGAGATCCGTACAAAACACATAAACGCGATGTGGGCACCACGTAGAATTTTTTAATGTTAAACCTCGTGGTATGTAAAGTTACCGCTAGGCTTTAAAGGGTTAAGGACAACGCCATGAAGACGTAAGGGGGAGATGAGGTGTACGTCCACGTTTTCTTAACCCTTTAAAGAAGAAGCGTATCTGTTTTGTAAAAGGACTGAATGCGTACCGCGCTGTAAACACTCTCCACTTCGGTTATAAAAACCAGTCTCTTAATATTTTATAAGGCAAAAGTTGCTGTTTGTTCTGAGATCCGTACAAAACACATAAACGAAATGTGGGCACCACGTAGAATTTTTTAATGTTAAACCTGGTGGTACGTAAAGTTACCGCTAGGCTTTAAAAGGTTAACTTCGGCGTTAGATAGAGGTCGGTGGTTAGCTTCGCTGTTCGGTCCGCTTGCCCCTACAGAAAGAGGCACGGTACCTTATGGCTAGGAAGTTAGGTAGGCCCAGAGATGTTCTGGGCCCTTCGGAAAGAAGAACAATTATAGCCCTGACGAAAATAATGCCTCATTCGTCAGCCATCCCGCCTGTAGCCCAGTCACCATAGTGACTAATCAACTCCTGCTGAGTGACTAACACAAACAAGTAATTCATAACTTCAAATTATACTGTGTGGTAATGGGCTTATGGACTTTATCGATCGTCCGAAGAGTAAAATATTTAAAATATCAAAAAATTAAAATCACAACGTTTCGGAAGCTGGCTCTGCTTCCGTCCTTAGGTGAATGGAGGGGGAGAAGAGAAGAAGGTCCAGTGATGGAGGCTAGTTCTGTCTAAGGGGCCGAACAGAGTAAGGTGTTCTTCTCTTCTGTCCCTCCATTCACCTGAGGACGGAAGCAGAGCCAGCTTCCGAAACGTTGTGATTTTAATTTTTTAATATTTTTAATATTTTACTCTTCGGACGATGGATAAAGTCCTTAAACCCATTACCACACAATATTATACACCGTCGTCAAAACGTTTTAGAATTTATATAAATTATACTTTCTAATAAATTTTTAAAGTACACTTCTAAATTAACCACACGCACACTAAATAATCTGCACATGTTACCATTCTGGATATCACAGCCACAAAAAGTATATTGTATAGAGTGCAAGATATAATGTTACCCCGTTACTCTAATTATATCCGAAAATTTAAACACCTACACTTGGCCTTCCTTAGCTCCTCCACATCTGGTCGTCTCTTCTCATTCAGTGTGTTCCGTCCGTCGTCACGTTGAAACTACCTAAGGCACACGTGCACTGATGTGTTCACGTTTCTTCCGCAACTACATTAAAATGGTCCGTATAATTTCACTCATAGGTTAATAGCTTAAAGACGTTAAAAATATGTCTTCCCTAGTGTCATATTTGATTGAATAAGATTAGCGTATTTATATAAAAATTCAGAGTCCAGTGGTTACTGTACGTGCCACCAGGTTTAACATTTACAAATTCTACGTTCTGCCCACACAGTGTGTTTATGTGTTTTGTGTGGATCTCAGAACAAACAGCGATTATTTCCCTATACAGCATTAACTGACTGCTTTTTATAACAGAGCCGGACTGTGTTTACTGCGCGGTACGGACTGCATCTTTATGCATATAATTCTACGTTCTGCCCACACAGTGTATTTATGTGTTTTGTGTGGATCTCAGAACAAACAGTGATTATTTCCCTATACAGCATTAACTGACTGGTTTTTTATAACCGAGACGGAGTGTGTTTACTGAGCGGTACGGGCTGAATCTTTATGCATATAATTCTACGTTCTGCCCACAGAGTGTATTTATGTGTTTTGTGTGGATTTCAGAACAAACAGCGATTATTTCCCTATACAGCATTAACTGGCTGGTTTTTATGACTGAAATAATGTGTTTACTGCGCGGTAAACTGGGTCTTTAAATGCAATTCCTGTTTATTTTAGTCTTTAAACCGACAACCCCAAAGGTCATAGACAATTGAGAAGAAAAAGAAGTAGGCGGAAAGATCAGTATTAGAGATTGTGGCGACAGATATGGGCTTCTTGCAGCACCTGAAGAGCGTGCTTTACATTACATCATAAAAATCACGCAGCAAAGATAGAGGCAACACTGACGGGGTAGCCGAATGTAAAGTTACAATGCAGCGCTCACAGAAGAGATAAATGTTTTTATCATAGATATAACATTACACAAAAAACTGACTCCAGCTTCCACAGAGCATGAGGGATTGTCGAATATCTAGACTGGCTTAGGAATACCATGAATGAGGAACAGATCACTTAGAAGATGGACGAAGATGTGGTTGGAAGCGCAACGAAAAAATAAGACGAAATCCTGTGTTTAGTACCACTACTACTGCTAGTAGTGGTAGTAGCTAAAATACGGTCGAACCCCTTTATAACATCGGTTTATACGACACATCGTCTATAGCGTCAGATATTCCGTGGTGCCAATTACCCTTTTAAATCCTGGCGGTAACTTTACATACGACCAGGTTTAACATTAAAAAATTCTACGTGGTGCCCACATTGCGTTTATGTGTTCTGTACGGATCTCAGAACAAACAGCAACTTTTGCCTTATAAAACATTAAGAGACTGGTTTTTATAACCGAAGTGGAGAGTGTTTACAGCGCGGTACGCACTGAGTCCTTATATAAAACATTAAGAGACTGGTTTTTATAAACGAAGTGGAAAGTGTTTACAGCGCGGTACGCACTGAGTCCTTATATAAAACATATACGCTTCGTCTTTAAAGGGTTAATTCCTCACTGTTAACCATAACATTATAGTCTTCGGTTATAACAAGACCTGTTTATAACGTTCCAGTCCCTTGCATGACGTTATAACCGAGTTCGACTGTGCATGGTAGATCAGCGAGATATGCCACTGCTGCACTAAACCACAAATGCAGTTTTATCACTGTCGGCTGAACGTCTGCCAATCAAGAAGTAATTCATCATTCCGCTAATGGAGCCTAAGTGTTGCATTCTCTATCGCTCTCAGGTCGCAGTGGTAGAAATAATTACTGAAATCGCATGTGAGTGGAGGGCTAAGTGGCACAGGTTCTGCGCAAGCAAAGTGACAGCAAAAGGAAACGAGAGTTAAAATGAAGCAGGAAGAGGAAGACATGTGAAAGGATATTATAAAAAGGTGGGGTTGGAGGTAAAAATGAGACGGAAAAAAATTAGGTGCATCAGGATGGAATTGAAACGAGACAGTGAGGATCAACGAAATGTGAGAGAATAAAAAGAAGCTGAAGAAATTGAAGAAGTAGAAAGCGACAAAAAATAAGCAAAGGAGAAAGCTGAAAACTAAGGCACGAATAAGAAAGAACAGGGCCAGAAAAATCTGGAGAGAGGAGGGGAAGATACGTGAAGAAAACACAACACAATGCAGAATCAGAGCTTCTTTTTTTTCATTGGCACCGTTACATTTTATCCTAAGGTTACGTAACCCTTCAACCTTTTAAAGCCTAGCGGTAACTTTACATACCACCAGGTTTAACATTCAACAATTCTACGTGGTGCCCACATTGCGTTTATGTGTTTTGTACGGATCTCAGAACAAACAGCAACATTTGCCTTATAAAACATTACGAGATTGGTTTTTATAACCGAAGTGGAGAGTGTTTACAGCGCGGTACGAACTGAGTCCTTATATAAAACAGATACGCTTCGTCTTTGATCTTTTAAAGCCTAGCGGTAACTTTACGTACCACCAGGTTTAACATTAAAAAATTCTACGTGGTGCCCACATTGCGTTTATGTGTTTTGTACGGATCTCAGAACAAACAGCAACTTTTGCCTTATAAAGCATTAAGAGATTGGTTTTTATAACCGAAGTGGAGAGTGTTTAGAGCGCGGTAGGCACTCAGTCATTGTATAAAACTCATACGCTTCGTCTTTAAAGGGTTAAAGACGAAATGTAATCTGTTTTTTATAAAGATTCAGTGCGTACCGCGCAGTAAACACTTTCAACCTCGGTTATAAAAAACGAATGAGTTGCTGATGTTTACGGCAAAAGTTGCTGTTTGTTCTGAGATCCGTACAAAATACATAAACGCGATTTGAGCACTATGGAGAATTATTGAGTGTTGAACCTGGTGGTACGTAAAGTTACCGCTAGGCTTTAAACGGTTAATGTCCCGTTCAACTGTTCAGATCAGAGGGACGTCAGTGAAAATGGAGTCGCCAACCCCGTGGGATCGGGCGTTGACTTCCCACTGTGCGGTAATGTCGGATCTTCGAGGGACTGAGGAAACACGCGAACACCGTCAATCACACTAGCCTGTGTGCTGTTCAAAATTTTAAATCTGAACCTCGCAGTTTTGTAGCAGCAGCTTTAAGCACCCTACAGCAATATTCGACGCTAACGTAGTATTATATATTGTATAGTACCATATTACAAACATGTCAAGACCCAGTCCGTACCGCGCAGTAAACACACTCCGTCTCGGTTATAAAAACCAGTCAGTTAATGTTGTATAGGGAAATATACAGTCCGTACCGCGCAGTAAACACACTCCATCTCTGTTATAGAAACCAATCAGTTAATGCTGTATAGGGAAATAATCGCTGTTTGTTCTGAGATCCACACAAAACACATAAACACTGTGTGGGCAGAACGTAGAATTATATGCATAAAGATTCAGTCCGTACCGCGCAGTAAACACACTCCGTCTCGGTTATAAAAACCAGTCAGTTAATGCTGTATAGGGAAATAATCTCTGTTTGTTCTGAGATCCACACAAAACACATAAACACTGTGTGGGCAGAACGTAGAATTATATGCATAAAGATTCAGTCCGTGCCGCGCAGTAAACACTCTCCATCTCTGTTATAGAAACCAGTCAGTTAATGCTGTATAGGGAATTAATCTCTGTTTGTTCTGAGATCCACACAAAACACATAAACACACTGTGGGCAGAACGTAGAATTATATGCATAAAGATTCAGTCCGTGCCGCGCAGTAAACACTCTCCATCTCTGTTATAGAAACCAGTCAGTTAATGCTGTATAGGGAAATAATCGCTGTTTGTTCTGAGATCCACACAAAACACATAAACACACTGTGTGGGCAGAACGGAGAATTATATGCATAAAGACCCAGTCCTACCGCGCAGTAAACACTCCGTCTCGGTTATAAAAACCAGTCAGTTAATGCTGTGTAGGGAAATAATCGCTGTTTGTTCTGAGATCCACACAAAACACATAAATACACTGTGTGGGTAAGATGCAAGAGTTCTTTGACGCTAAGGCGGACGGATCATGTGCCATATCAACCACCGAGACTTACAGGTTTTTCTTGTGGCGCTGCAGGCAAACTCGGAACTAGGCCGCCTCACTATTGACGTTTCTAGATAACAAGCAATTAGACACACACACACACACACACACACACACACACACACAGTCCGTACGTCTTCGCTGGACGAGTGATCGGCCCGACGCAGAGACCTCTACATGACAACAGACGACACTCGCAACAGGCACACATCCGTGCTCCCGGTGGAATTCGAACCCGCAATCCCAGCAAGTGAGTGACCTCAGGCCCACGCCTTAGACCTCGCGGCCACTGGGATCGGCACTTTAGAGGTTGAACACCTTTAATCTTTGTTAAACTGATGTCTTCCTTTCGGTTCTTTCAACCACATCTAATATTAGCCAGGCGTGCTACACATCATACCCATCGTAACCTCCTTGGCTTTGCCATCCTAATAATATGAGCTCACGGGTGCAAACCGAGAAGCTGTTCATTACACAATTCTCTCCCCTCCCTCATCCCGTCACTTTCGGTCTACTGCAACCAAATGCATTCATCAGCGCGCTGTTATAGTATATATCGAAACCTACATAACGTATCTGTTTTATATAAGGACTCAGTGCGTACCGCGCTGTAAACACTCTCCACTTCGGTTATAAAAACCAGTCTCTGAATATTTTATAAGGCAAAAGTTGCTGTTTGTTCTGAGATCCGTACAAAACACATAAACACAATGTGGGCGCCACGTAGAATTTTTTAATGTTAAACCTGGTGGTACGTAAAGTTACCGCTAGGCTTTAAAAGGTTAAAGAGGCGCAGTGGCTTCAAGAATTTAAAAAGGAAGCTGGACCGACGTTGGTAACTGTGTGGATTTGTACAATACCTCTGACAGACTACAAACAACACTCACCAAAGTCACACCAGCAGCGCCACATGGGACCGGAATGGGTATTAGAATTATCGATATCATTTTCATCAGTTCCTTCGTGTTCTGCCTCACATCCTACGTTATCGTTGTGTCTGTGTGTGTTTAAAAACAGACATCCGTACACCGAAACAATCAAATACGAAATCCTCATGTTTTATACACAGCTCAACCTTAACACCAAAGATGGCAAGTTTTTCTGCAGGGATCTCATGTGAAATCACATATTTAGAGTTACAAAAACATTTAAACAGTGGGTGTGCGTGCGCATCTAGTCATGCAAACTCTGCTACCCAGGGCAGAACTATAGATATAGCTTCCAGCACACATCAGCACCTGAGCCGATGAAGTATAACCGGACGGCAGAGATATAGAGTATATTCACAATTTCCGCAATTAGTGAAACCTCACAGATAAACGAATGTTTGGTTCCAAGAACGTAAGAAATACCGGTAACAAAAATAAAAAATTACTCAAAAAGCATTAAAAACACGAGCGTTTATTTTTTCATGAACACAAACCCTTCTTGGAAACATAAAATGCTTTAAACAATCGAAGGACAGTCTTATTCAAAAAAGCACTAAAGCCGTCTTCTTCATTTAATGAAAGACAGAGATTGATTGATATGAAATTGGGAGACGCCTTACGAGTGACGTGGTCTCACCACCACCAGTTACGAAGGATCGAAAGAATAGCATCGCAAGTCAGGCAATGTACATGTATGGCAATAATGAGGCGCGTTCGCGTAACCATTGCTACTGTGGAAAAAGCAAATAAGTATTACATATTCTGAGTGTGTGTCTGCAGCCTTAGTTATCCAGCATGCAAAGCGCATGCGCCGTATTATATTGTCATCTGTGGTGTGTCTAGCTGTACCATATTTTTCCACATTATCTCATAAACGGCACGATTTTCGGGAAAAAGTTACTGAACATAAAATGTGTGTTTTATTTTCTCTACAACATCTATCTGAAACATTTTTCATTTTAAGAAGAATTCAGCGCGATATTACCATAAATGTACACAGGTCTTCATGTGAAGTACCCGTTATTCTTGTCAGATTTTAATGAAAGTGTAATTTCCTCGACAGATTTTCGAAAACTGCTCAAATGTCAAATTTCATGAAAATCCGTCCAGTGGCAGCCGAGTTGTTCCACGGTGACGGACGGACAGTCAGGCATGAAGCAGCTAATAGTCGCTTTTCGCAATTTTGCGAAAGCTCCCTAAAATGGGTAATCACGAAAGGTTGAAATCCCGAATATCGAGACTACTGTACATCTTCACTTAAACTGTCAGTTATTTTATTCCTATTTTTTAAATTGTATTTATGAGAAAATTTTATTACCACTATCCAGCATCAAATATCATGAAAATCCGTTCAGCAGTTTTTAAGTGCTTACGTGTGGCGGTGCGGATAGCCGCATTACTTTAGTGCCATCGTCACAAAATCTTTAGCCTGTTCGAGCCTGCTGTCTCCATCTTCAGGACAGAAAAACGCTGGCAGTAGCCTTCCCCTACAAAACCACTATGAGAGACCAGCACTCTTGGCGCAAAGGATGTGACCCCGTGTACATTGGTAGAACTGCAGCGACGTTTCGGAGAAACCTATGTAGCAAACTGCAAGGCGTCGTATCTCACCCTCCTCAGACCTCACGTATTTATAAGACTGTAGACTAGAGAACAGCACCTGTGGGGGAAAGGAGGGGTGCATACAGGATTTTGGTGGGGAGACCTGAGGGAAAGCGACCACTTGGGATACCCAGGCGTAGATGGGAGGATAATATTAAAATGGATCTTCAAGGAGTGGGATGGGGCATGGACTGGATTGAGCTGGCTCAGGATAGGGACATGTGGCGGGCTCTTGTGAATGCGGTAATGAACCTTCGGGTTCCATAAAATGCGGGAAATTTCTTGACTAGCTGAGAAACTGTTAGCTTCTCAAGAAGGCCTCTGCTCCATGCAGTTAGTTAGTTAGTTAGTTAGTTAGTTAGTTAGTTAGTTAGTTAGTTAGTTGGTTAGTTGGTTGGTTGGTTGGTTGGTTGGTTAGTTTGTCAGTCAGTCAGTCAGTCAGTCAGTCAGTTAGTTAGTTAGTTGGTTGGTTGGTTGGTTGGTTGGTTGGTTGGTTGGTTGGTTGGTTGGTTAGTTAGTTAGTTAGTTAGTTAGTTAGTTAGTTAGTTAGTTAGTTAGTTAGTTAGTTAGTTAGTTAGTTAGTTAGTTAGTAGACTAGAGAACTGTCTCGTCCCTTTAAATCGCTTGGTCCTTTTCAGCCACAATTTTTCTTTATATCCAGCTAATATTTTCTTTAATTCTCTACCTATTTTTTTAACTTCCGTCTTTCCAGCCTCTCTGTATTTCCCTTCTTCCTTTCTCTCAGCAACAGATGTCGCAACATAAAATTCTAAGATATATTCTTCTAATTCTTTTTACTGTTTTCGCAAAAAATCAGTACAAACAGCGGGGAAACTTGTAGCTACAGTTAATATCACCGGATTTTATAAATTACATTTTAACCTCAAGTATCTACTGCCTTACTTTTTTTTTGTTTTTACTTTTAATTCCAAAACAAGCCTTTGATGTTCGAACCCAATTTCTTTAATATTGATCCACCCGTCAGCAAAGGTCATACCGTCGCCCGGTACCTCTCCTCTTAGCAAGTAATACAGCTCCCCTGAACTTAACTTCCGCAGAAATGATAACAAAGATTACTGCCGTCTGGGTCGCGACACCGTCCACACTGGTGAGTGTTCCGACGTTTATCAGGTACCTACTGTCTCCGTGTTCAATGTTGTCATTGGAATTTTTCATTGGCATAAACCTTCCGGCCGCACTATGGCCCTGGGGTCGACTCAGCCTCTAACAGAAATGAGTACCAGGAATATTTCCTGGAGGGTAAAGGCGGCCGGTGCGTATGGCTGATAACCTTACCACCTTCATGTGCCGATTGTCTTGAAATCTAGGAGCCTCAAGTCCCTGGAACCCTCAGGGCCCGTTCAGGCCTGTAATGGGACTGCTTTACCTTACTGCACCCGTGTTCACCCCCTTCTGATTCAGCTTAATCACACCCCCAGTGAATACGCCTCAAACTCCGACCTTCTTGACTACCTTCTGCAGCAGTCATGTTCTAACACTTTCTGTTGGAATACTAAGTATACTGACTCATGTTTCGTGGTTTTCCTCTAGTTGTTGTGACCTAGCCAAGGGTTAGGTATTTGTTTTTGTGAAACCGTATGTTTATTTGTTGTATTACCTATTGTATTGATTGATTTTACGAGTTTATTCCAATTTGTGTTGTATTTCATGCTTTTACGTCATGTAATATGAAGCAAGCAGAAAGAATATGTTGGTTGCTACTAGCCAGCCACATATACCACAGAAACCATATTGTTTTCCTTTCTGGCTGTTTGTTACAGTCGCTAGTCTCCTGTTGAGGAACTTGCAAAACTCTGATTTTGATGTCATCAGAAAGTCCAGAAATGATCAACAGGAAATGATGCTGTTAAAGATGAGCCAACCAGTTGCTTCGTAAGATAGTATTGTCTAGGGAATTTGGGCGTGATTCGCCAATAGTAAATGTTGTTACATTCAAGGGGGGGAGGTCTGAATTGAAGGCCTACCGGAAATGTAAAGTTATAGATTACTAGGTCCAGGGGATAGACAATTCATTACCACGTAATATTTGCTAGTGACTGGAGCGACTTCGCTCGAGGGGGAGACTCGCCAACCGGCCAGCCGCCAGGACACTCTGCATCCAGCGCTGACCATGTACATCTACTATACTTCTGTTTGTAAGTAAAGGATTTTCTACCACTCGGCCTAAGCGCGGTATTCTAGTAGCTGTTTGGCTAGGAGTTCTTTATTTTCTTTGTTATTTGTTACTTTTATTATTGTATTTTTCTTTGTGTTAGAATGTATTTGCAGATTAAGTGTTTCAGTTGGGTTTCATTTGAGACTAGATTATACAGCTCGAGACCTTTAGGGGTGAGTGGGGCACCCTTCAGTCCTACCACTCCCGCTACCATAACAAATTGGTTTGCAGCGGTTGGGATCGCCTTTCACAAGGGCTTCCCGGAAGTGGAAACTAACTCTGTGCCAAAGAAGTTGTAACTGTATGGCATTCAGTTGCCTGGGTAGAGATTCTTGTACGAGAGAATTTACACTTTTATTAGTTCATGTTTTGCACGTTTCACATCCAGAGCAGCACTAGAAGGATCCACGGCTTATGCTAGAGAACTAGTGGATAGATTTTTTAAGAAATACACCCATATAGATGGGAGCCAAATTGAGCCTCACACTCATAAGTTTCGTAATTTGATTTCTAGTTCCCGGCTCGAAATTGTGTTTGAGGGACGCCCTAAAGGGTATAGGACCCCTAATTATAAAGTGTATAAGTACGAGCATTCACAGGGACTTGTGGTTGTATTTGAAGTAGAAGTACGTCGTGTTAAACGATACGTTCCCCCGAATTGTGAATAGGATTCACTTGAAATAGAGAGAACAGATTATTTGCCACTGTATGGGTGTATACAACGACAAATTGATGATACGAGGGTATCATTCAGGGATCCCCGGTGATACATATAAGAAGAATATTACATTTGAACAATATGTGGAGTTCTTGGTGTTTTCTTGATGTTTTGTTGATTTTATGGGTAATATTATTTGTGTTGGTTATTGTGTATTTTACCTGGACATATCTTACATTGTAGCAGTAGACCACGGTAGCCATTAATGAGTGATCAGTTTAGTAATCACTGGAATTTAGATAACCGCCCAGAGGACGTACTATATTGTATTAGTTCTTATTTGGATGCTCGGTTTATTCAGGAGTCGTTGCGGAAGGTGTGTCGCCGACTCTATAATATATTTTCTGACCAAGTGTATTGGAAAAGGAGATTTTTAAGTAGGTGGGGCCCTAATTACCGCCAGGTAGGAGTAAGGGAAGACCCTCCTAATTGGAGAGAGGACTGTTACTTTTTAGAAGAGAGACAGAAGTGGAAGCGTTTATACTGTTCGTGATAGTAGTTACTACGAAATACTAACCTTAGTTTCGCACAACCCCCACTTCCCGCCTGGGGCTCAAGATAAACATCGACCTCGGCACCCAAGCGAGCGCGGGGCTGCCACAGAAGCAGTCGCGCTGGTAGGCGAGAGGACCTCTTGTGGGTAGTTCGAATACCCCCGGTGCACTGGCAGTGGTGGCGGCCGTAAACGATGCCTCTACTGTAGTAGTACAAACGGGGCACTGCAGAGTGATCGTTACCGGGCACCTACAGTGTGGACAGATATTGCGATAAGTGACAATGGCTACTGCTACAAAAGGTATGTGGGTAGCGAACTTAGCTGAGCCTTGGAAGGGAGACAGCAACAGTGTACCAGTTATTGAATTCTTTGAGTCAGTAGAGGAGGCAGCCGAGATGGGAAGGCTGACCTCGAAGGATAAAGTAAGGATAGCGAGATTGAAATTGAGAGGAGTAGCTAGAGCCTTTTATTCAGTACAGCCGCAGTTGAAGGCGGATGACGTGACTTATCAAGATTTTCGAAAAGCTTTTGTGAATCGGTTTAAGGAAAAGCACAGAGATCAGTACAATTACGCCAGGGTACAAAATGCAGTGCAGGATAAGAATGAGAGTCCCGAAGCGTTTCTGGATCATTTCCCAAAATGGTGTCAGCGGACGATCCGAAGTGGTATTAACCCGGTAGAGCAGGCAGTGATAAACAGGGAAGCAGATAGACGACTCCTCGCTGCTTTCTTAAATGGACTTACAGGTGTGCCGGGACGGCAGGTGAAGTTGCAAATGCCGGATACAATTGAGAAAGCACTGCAGATGACCATCAGAGCGACGAACGCCGAAAAGGAAGATCGGGCGTCGCAACGTGAGGACCGGGGGGTGAATAAACGCGTGTTCGTGGTAGGCGGCAGCCGCGAGAAAATGCAGTATAGGAAAGATGATAGACCCCGGGGAAAATTCCAATGGAGTGGAAATCGAGGTGACTACAGCCAAAGTGGGGTAGGTCACAATACTCGGAGTAGTGGAGTCGATGGGACTCGCTCCCGCCGGACTGATAGCCGAACTTCTGCGGGACGGACTCGGTTGCTAACCACGGAAGGGGGTGCGGAATCAGGACCGAAGAACGGTGACGACCGTTACGCGCCGCGACCACAGGGCATTCAGTGTTTTAATTACGGGCTGATGGGACACATCCGGAGGGAGTGTCCTCGAGGGCAAAATAGGAACCCAAACGGGATAGGGAGGACGAATACGACCCCGTCGTCCTACCCGAAGTGAAGCCTTACACAGGGGGCCGCATTGCGCAGTTGGCAGTAGAGGGGTTAGTGACAGAGCCCTTGCTGACAATAGAGATAGCGGGACAGGAGTTTTTGTTCATGGTAGATACCGGTGCCATGGTTTCGTTGATACAGCCCGGAATAAGTGATGAGCAAGTGCGAGCATGCGATGTACAGGCTAGGGGTGTGACAGGCACACAGTTAGATATTTATGGGGAACAATTAGTTGAATTTACTATTCGGCATAAGGATCATTATATGACCTTTAGGCATACATTTGCAGTGAGCCCCTTGAAACGCTGTACCTCTGGCATTCTTGGTATGGATTCCCTGCAGCAGATGGGAGCCGACATCAGTCTGACCTCCCGTTCACTTATCATAGACCGTTACTCCTTCCCATTGACAGACTGGGAATCAGGGGTCTCAAAACACCAGCGTCTGGCCAACGAGGGTACAGAGAGACTCGGGATTCACAGTCAGGAGGAGCGGAGTGATGGAGCTGTGGAGGACTGGGTTGGTACTGTAGAGGTCGCAGGGACTGTGACGGTATCCCCGCTTTCTGTAAGAATAGCCCGGTGTCGAGTCGTTAGACGTGATGACTCGGCGGATATTAAAGTCTCTCGGAATAAAGTTGTGATGGTGGACCCTGAGTGTCTGCCCGGTATTTATATGGCGCCGTTAGTAGCTACGCTGCAAGTGTGTGATAAAATGAGATCATCTGATGCCCGCTGATCGGATCCGTTGGTCGAAAAATCTCCATTGGTGGTTTCAGTCTCTCCCCAGTTGAAAGGCGTCGTCGGCAGCGACGGAAAAAGTAAAACCGGTGCAGGTGAAGACCAGCCAGAAATGTCAGAGGGTGGACTGCTCAGCTCAGCCACCGTCAGGCGGAGTGACCTACAGGCGGAGTGACCTACAGGCGGAGTGACCTACAGGCGGAGTGACCTACAGGTGGAGTGACCTACAGGCGGAGTGCAGTTCTCTTCCCGTTGAGAACAGATTCGGTAAACAAGATGACACCAGTTCAAATTTTCAAAACAGCACGGAGTGGCAAGATGTTATAGGACAAAAAGGGCAAATATTTAAAGTAAACACGTTGGGAAGTCAAAAAGACGTACTTAAGAGACTGTGGAAAACAGACACGTAGTAAACGAGACTGTTTAGTGGGATTTGTGCCGATCCAGACAGCTAATCTGTCACTAGAAGAAGTTGAATTACCTAAGCGCACGTACGTAGGAGTAGCCTCACCTACACACTGTTATGAAACATAAGACCCCGACGAGTACGGGATATGTATCCTCCAGAGATGGGTGGATAATGAAGAAAATAGAGGGGATGGAAGTAAGCAAAAATTTAAGGAATATTTACAGGAAAAATTGGCTCATTTACAGGAACAAGACCGGCGGATATTAGAACCCGTTTTACAGAAATACTGTCATTTGTTTTATGGCATGGGGAGTACCGACATAGGCTGTACAAGCCGGGTGCAGCACGTCATAGAGACAGGGGATGCTAGACCTATAAAGAAGAATCCGTATAGGATCCCCAATGCGTTGAAACCTGTAGTAGACGAACAGATAGACGAAATGTTGGAAAAAGGAATTATTGAGCCCAGTATATCCCCTTGGAGCAGTAGTATCGTCCTAGTACAGAAAAAGACGAGGGACGGAAGTGTTAAATATCGCCTCTGTATTGATTATAGGTCGCTAAACGCCGTAACTAAGCCAGATGCTTATCCCATACCTAACATTGTGGACACGTTAAATTCGTTGGGAAATAGTAAAATTTTCACTGTATTGGATATGGCTTCAGGATATCATCAGATAGAAGTGGAACCCCAGTCGAGGGAGAAGACAGCTTTTTCTTGTTATAAGGGTCATTTTCAGTTTACAAAAATACCTTTTGGACTAAATAATGCTCCAGCAACCTATCAGAGCTGTATTGATGTAATTTTGATGGGGCTGAAAGGAATAGATTGCTTGGTGTATTTGGATGACATAATATGTTTTTCCGCCACTATGGAGGAGCATGCTCAGAAGTTAGAAGCAATTTTTAAGCGCTTGGAGGAGGCTAATTTCAAAATTCAACCAAAGAAGTGTGTTTTGCTACAGATACAGTTGAGTATCTAGGGCACATTTGTACACCGTCCAGGATTCGACCCGATCCTAAGAAGGTTAAGGCCATTGAACAGTATCCCGTTGCGAAAACAGTGCGAGACGTGAGAGCCTTTATAGGCCTGGCAGGGTACTATAAGCGGCATGTTAGAAATTTTGCTGAAATTGCGAGGCCATTAACTAGTTTGACAAAGAAAGACGTGCCTTTTGAATGGACGACTGAACACCAACAAGCATTTGATAAACTGGAAGAAATATTGAGTACAGAACCCTTACTAATATACCCTGATTTTTCTCAACCATTCATTGTTGCTTGTGATGCTTCCACACGGGCCGTAGGAGCCGTGTTGTCACAATTAAGAAATGGGGAAGAAAGGCCGATTGCTTATTGCAGTAGACAGTTAAATTCGGCAGAATCAAAATATAATGTTACAGAGTTGGAATTATTGGCGTTTATTTTTGCTACAAAGCAGTCCAGATGCCACTTGTACGGAAGGAAGTTTACTGTGTACACTGACCATACAGCCTTGAAATGGTTATTGAATTTGCAGGACCCAAGCTCTAGGTTAACACGTCGGGCTATAAAGTTATCTGAGTATGACTTTGCGGTAGAATATCGCCCTAATAACAGGACGCGTCATGCCGATGCTATGTCGCGGAGTGTTAATGCAGTAGATAAGACATTAGCCTTAACAAAAGAAATAATCCGTGAGAAACAAGTTAAAGACGTTTTGTGTGAGCAATATAAACAGTACGAAAGTTTTTGGCTAGATGAGGATAATGTGTTGTATCGGCAGGGACCGGAAGAAGAACCACGTACGGTAATCCCGGCTTCCCTAGTGCCAACAGTCCTGGCAAGTTATCGCGACCTGCCATTCACCACTCATCAAGGAGTAGGGGGGACTGTGGAGTTTATTAAGAAAAAGTACTGGTGGGACACGTTAGCATGTGACGTCAGAGAGTATATTAAACGATCTGAAGCTTGTACCAAGAGGAAGACAGGTCACAAGGTCACTGCACCCTTGGGTGATCAGTTAGAAGCCAAAGAATTTTTGGATATAGTTTCTTTAGACATAGTGGGAACCTTACCTATTACTGAAAGAGGTAATAGATACTTGCTCACCTTTGTGGACCATTTTACGCGTTTTTGCGACGCTGTGCCTATTGAAAGGCAAGATACTGAAACAGTAGCTAGAGAGTTTGTAACGAGAATAGCAACTCAGCTCGGTGTCCCAAGAAAATTGTTGACAGACAGGGGAGCTAACTTTACGTCTGCTTTGATACAACAGACACGCAAACTACTCAAGATACAGAAGCTCCAAACAAGTAGTTATAACCCACAGGCTAATGGGATTTGTGAAAGAATGCATAAGTTATTAGTGGATATGTTGTCTCATTTTGTGAGAAAAGATGTTAAAAATTGGGACGAGTACGTGCCCTATGCGGTCATGGCATACCGGGCCATGCCATATTGTTCCACTAAATATTCCCCCTACTACTTAGCGTTCGGAAGAGATATGCGCCTTCCCATAGAAGGAGATTGGAGGCCGAAAAGGCAAGAAGCAGAGACAGGCGAAAATAGTTATGAGGACCAGGTGAGGGCCCTAGCTTTGCGACTATATGAAGCTAACAAAATGGCTGGTCAACATTCCGGGGCGAGTCATGAAACTGCTAAGCGGTATTATGACAAGCAGACAAAATTAGAACAATTCAAGAAAGGTGATTTGGTTTACTTGCATGATCCGGCCCATAAGCGGGGAAAAGCCAAGAAATTCTCGTATCAG